>CM044441.1:61955262-62051222 GCA_024363595.1 Xenopus borealis | reverse complement strand
GATGCACCGAATCCAGGATTCGGTTCAGGATTCGGCCTTTATCAGCAGGATACGGATTCGACCGAATCCTTCTGCCTGGTCGAACCGAATCCTAATTTGCATATGCAAATTAGAGCCAGGGAGCTAAATCACGTGACTTTTTGGCACAAAACAAGGAAGTAAAAAATGTTTTCCCATTCCCACCCATAATTTGCATATGCAAATTAGGGTTCGTATTCCGTTCGGTATTCGGCCAAATCTTTCGGGAAGGATTCGGGGGTTCGGCCGAATCCAAAATAGTGGATTCGGTGCATCCCTAATATATATATGTGTGTGTGTGTAATTATATATATATAATTTTCTGAACCAAATTAATTACTCTGAACCCTACAGGTCTATTCTAAATATGAGGAGCACACACAGTAAGATATAGAAAAAGTTGCACTAGATGCATAAATTGATATTTATATCTTCCTGTTGGAGGCTGCTAGTTGTCAAACCTGTCTTCTGTGTTTTTTCACTTTTACATATGAACTAGACTTTGATTACTAAGAGACAGCTTATTTCATTGGTAACAGTGAATAAAAAAAAATCTCATAAAAAAAATCTCTCCATTTTGCAATAGACAGGACAGGGTCTCTTAACATACAGTCATGTGAAAAATTAAGGACACCCTATAAAAGCCTTTGAGTTTTTGTAACATTAATGGACATATGGATATTTAATCTTACTTTTGACATTCCTGTGAGATTCAAGAAATATAACTAAACAATTAAAACTGAAGAAAGTCTTTTCAAAATCTTCTGTAAAATGTAATTCTACAAAATGCAATTTCTGGTGAGGAATAAATTAGGACACCCTGACAGTTATTCCCACTTATATTACACACAAATGATTATAACATTGTTACTTAGCATTTTGAAGGAGGTTTGCCCTATTCAAACCTCAGACATTTAGTTTGGTGTGCTCCTGATTGATGTGAGAGTGAACACCATGGTGAGATGAAAAGAGTTGTCTGAGGCCTTCAGAAAGAATATTGTAGCAGCTTATCAGTCTGGTAAGGGATTTAAGAAAGATCTGAAATCAGCCATTCCACTGTCTGTTAAATTGTCTACAAGTGGAGGACTTTCAAAACAACTTCCAAAAAAGATGCTAAAAGAAGTCTCCAAAAACCCTAAAACGTCATCACAGGACCTAGAGCAGGCTCTTGCTACTGTTGCTGTGAAAGTGCATGCTACAATCAGAAATAGACTGCAAAACTGTAACTGGGGGGGGGGGGGGGGGGGGGGGGGGTGCAAGGAGAAAACTGTTGCTCTATAAGAGAAATATCAAGGCTAGACTGAAGTTTGCCTGTGAGAGAACACAGACAAAGACCAGGACATTTGGAATAATGTTCTTTGAACAGATGAGTCTAACATTTAATTATTTGGACACCAGAACAGAGGACATGTTTGGTGTAAACCATTCCAGGAAAAAAAAAAACAGCTGTGAAGCATGGAGGTGGAGGTGTCATGGTTTGGGGATTCATTGCTGCAGCAAGACCTGGCCAGCTCACCAGCATAGAATCCACCATGAATTCTACTTTGTATCAGAGAGTGCTTGAAGAACATGTCAGACCATTTGTAAGAAATTTGAAGCTGAAGCTGAACTGGACCCTGCAACACGACAATGGCCCAAAAGTAAATCCATCAAGGACTGGCTGAAAACCTTGAGTGGCCTTGAGTCAAAGCCCAGATCTTAATCCTGTTAAGATGCTGGGTAGTGAAACTGGCTGGAGCAAGAAAACCCTGAAACTCACAGCTGACAGAATTCTGCATTGAGGAATAGGACAAAGCATCTCACTGCAGTTATTTCAGCCAACGGAGGTAACACTAGCTATTAGGGGTAGGGTGTAAATCAAGGTTAATTGTTGTTGTTTACCTGCAATTAAGTCACTTTCCTTTCCAGAGATAAATAAAAACAAGATTTGACATCAATATGTGAACATTTCTTAATAAAGAACTGAATATTTATTGGAGTGTCTTACGTTTTTCACAAGACTGTAGACCCCACAGGATACCTAATCTCCACTACTGTGCTATAGTAATCCATGCCTTAACTTTCTTACTCTTGGGTCACAGATACTCATAGCTGGCTATAAAACCTTAGTGGCCAATGTATGCATCTATTTTTATTTATTGCTGGAGATCTAAAGGGAGGATTTTATTTATATAGAGACTTTACACTGGGTTGCTGTTTTCTTTTTTTATAAACATTGGACGCAGCAAATGAGGAACCGTCACACAGGAATGAATGCAAGGGGATGGACCCCTACGTGTTTAATATGTCAAATTATACACAATGTTTCAGGGGCTGGCCCCTTCATCAGTTTTTTTTGCTTTGTTTTTTTTAAAAACATTGCTCTTTGGAATTAAGAAACAACATGTGGTTTTAGTTTCATGTTCATATTTTACCCTTTTAACAGCATGAAATACAGATGCAGCCACTGGGATTGGTGAGTTAAATGCGTCGTGACTCAGGGTTAATTGAAGAAACTGTGCTATCTAAAGTTATCTTAACTCATTTAATGCATTTAACCTTTTCATTAGCATACCAAAGCACCATTGTTTTCAATGGTGAACTCTTTAATTGGATGGGATGCTGTGACACAATATTCTGTGCTAAGTGGGATAAATGGGATATCTGAGTTAAGTTTTTCTGTGTCAAATGTACAATCCAAAGTGGCTTCATCTGTAAGGAACATTGTATATATTTATTAATTAAAAGAACAGGCAAAAAAGTATGTTTAGCAAAAGCCTTGAGAAAGGGGGGAACACTGTCCCTTTCATACAATGCAAATGAGTGGCATAGGCATGCACAGCAGTGTTTAAAGCTGTGCTTAAAGTTTCATACCCATTACTGATCTCTGCTTAGCTCTGAATTCCAGGGCTATTGTGTAGCACATACATAAGTTGAGTGTAATGTATTGAGGAATGTCTTGTTTCTACCCAAAAATGCTTTTTTTTGCAAAATCTTATCACCTACTACAGCAGTACATTATGTTTTGTTCAGCTATTGAAAATTATTATTTTAGCAATAGCTTCAAAATGAAATTGATGTTATTTATATTTAGAGTGGTAAAGAACATTTCTTTACAAGTTATGTTTTGAATTAAGCTGTCTGTATCCTTTTGTACAATATCTGACTGTTCTGGGGGCTTCATGAGTTTGTGTTTGAAAGGTAAGGCAAGAAACATACTTTCAAGCTCTTTGCATATTTTACTCTTACCATCTGCCGTCACTTTAATAGAAGCTGAATGGGTTTGTTGATGCAACTCATCCTCAAGCTGGCATGGTAAATAACAGTCTGAGCCAGTTATTCATTTGTGCCAACTGGGAAATTGCCTGTGCCATTAAATCTGAGTGGAGATTTTGGATGCAGATACATGAAGGTAAATCCACAAGGGCCAACGCAGGTAATGGGGCCCGGGAGCAAAAAACAAAATTGAACTCTCTTCTTCCATTTTGTATAATGCAAATGAAGAGGAACCTTAAATTACAGGACATGGAAAGGAAATATCTGAACAGAGACATACTGTACAGTTATAAATCAGTTTGCATTCAGAATTAAATCAGTGCAAAAAAAATGAACACTTGTAGCATAGAACCAATGAAGGAAACTATAACAGTGTCCTTATATGACATCCATAAAAGAGAGGCTTCAAGGTGGCTCAGTGGTTAGCAGCAGTGCTGGGGTCCTGAATCAGATGCTTACACTATAAGCAGGAAGTTTGTATGTTTTCCCCTATGTTTTTACTCTTGGTACTGAGGCCTGAAGTTTTCTTCCAGACTCAAAATAACACCTACGTTTGTACGCTCCACTGCGTCAGGGACTGATGTTAATGATTAACCAATCTCTCCTATTTTTAGAGAAATTATCAAATTAAACTACCATAGCATAGTATAAACTCTATATACTGATAACATTCAAGCAATTTTTAGTGAGAAAAAGACAATTATAGCATGTATTTTGTTCAATGCACATCCCATGGCCCCATGTTATATAAGTAATTTGTTCCTCTCTTTAATTGCATATCTCTTTAATTGCATATATCATAAAACTGGTAAGCCATCATACCGTGTCCAAATAATTGTTCTAACTATTTAACTCTGATGATACTTTTCACTGGTATCCAAAACCAACATCCATTTTTTTCCCTTCAAACTGAATAATTTATCGTTCTGGGAATATTAGGATAAGGTGACCAGATTTTCAACATGACATAATTACAGGTATAAATGATTGTTTTTTATCTTTCCCACAGGCTTAACCAGACCCACTCACAGTGAAAAAGTTAAATTGAATAAAAATAAATATGATAGCATGTTATACTCTGCAGCTGCCATCACATTTCTGCTGCTGCTGTCATACTGCTGTTGGTTTCAAAATCAGCTTCTATACAACAGAAATGGTGACATCCCTGAGCCTATAGTTGCAGGTGGAATCTCTGTTTAGGTACACATTCCCCAACCAATGACCAAGGCCTTAAAACATTGGGGCAGATTTATTAAAGGGTGAAAATTTGCAGCCGTCGCCAGACTAAGATTGCGACGTTTCATCCAGAGCGATGAACACTGGAGAATTTTTGCTTGTGTTAGTTTGGAAGAATGAGCAAATCAAAGCGAAGATGCACTAGCGTTCAATACTGCAGGCTAATTTGCAGACAGCAGGAAATTTAAAGTTGAATGCACCTATTTATGTTACATACATTTCATTTACACTGATAACTAGTTATAGGCGAATAAATTCGCCTGGCACAAATTCTCCGTGAATTTCCGTATTTCGCCACCGGCGACTAAATTCGCAAAAATTCCCTGTGAAATTTTACCATCGTCCAAATTTTTTGGACGCGCATCCATTGACTTTAATGCCAGCGTCAGCTTCTACTTCTAATTTTTTCATGAAAATGTCCAATTTTGCACAATTTTTTCATGAAAATATCAGATTTTCACGCATTTTTCATAAAACTTTCCCATTTCACAATTTTTGAGAGGTATTTGCTTATTACTACCCATAACTAGCCAAGCCAAGGGAATCTTAATAAAGTCAAGTTGTTTTACTGCCCAAGTCTAAAACAATGTTCCATATGTTAAAAAAATGTATGGGGGAAACCGATCAGTGAACAAAAATTATTTATGAGTTTTGCAGATGATTCCTGTAAAGAATAGAAAATGTGCTTCAAATTGAAGCAGAAGTAATGATTAACAGGAACTCTGAACTGAGAAAGTGAATGAAGTAGTGGTCATGCAGCTCCCTTATAGTCTCTGACTGACAAACGGGATATATATTTATATAGGTTAGGTCATATACTTTAACTAGTATTCCTGTGGGTTAGTGGGACTGAAAAAGTTATGCAAACTAAGAATTAGATGTCTATAATCAGGGAGAATGGTTATGGGTCAAATTTAATATAAAACCATTGCCTACTCTATCACAGGCACATCTTGTAATTATCACTTAAGCCAGGACCTGATGAACGACTTTCAAATAGTGGTAAAGCTATATCCTACAGTTTTCTGCAGTAATTGTAGCTACTCTGTATCCAGATGAGAGGTTTCACCAATTACTTTAACAAGAAAATGCCACATTTCCCAGGCAACACACAGTTAACTAACCACTGCACAGATATGTGCATGAAATCCACTTATGTTTTAGATTGATGACCTGGTAGAGGCACAAATTGCTGTAAATAATTCAAGGATTTTGTGTAGATGGTTGTTGTAATCTGTGGATTACAGTGTAACTAGCTTCTTAGCAGAACTAACTATCATCTAGCCTAATTGCTAGAAAATACCTATTCTTTAAGTTTACAGTCTGTGGGAAATAGGTGAAGGAGTCTGGAAACCTTGAGGCACAGCAATATTTATCTTGTATGCAATCCAGAATGATGTGATGTGGTGGATTTTAAAAACAGATTTTCCAGCTGGATTCGTTGTTGCAAAGATTCCTGTTGGTTAGTAACCTGCAACTTAATGGGAGAATAGAGGCTGCATAACACAGTCTGATGACAGTAATATAGTGTGAATGTAAGTAAGTCTCCAAAATCCTCCAGAAAATAGGTGATTTCTACCTGAATTTGCCTGCAATTTGTTTGCCTTATTTTTTGCAGACTTGTATAGCGATAACCAACCTCATTCATTAAAAAAAAAAAAAAGAATATTCATGAAATTGTAGAACTTCATGATTTTATAATATGTTTGTTCTTCCATGCACAATATAGAAATATACCACAGAGCAATCTGGTGAATACATTGATATTTCTGTTAAGTTTTTTTATACAACCAGGATATATAATTTTTATATTTGCAAATAAATTAATGCCTCACTTCATTCTAGACTAAGCTTTCTTGGACTCTGCTGAATTACTGGCTGAGTCTGCTGGAGAAAGTCATGTATCAGAATATCAGCATGCAGCATATCTTGCCAAGGAAGTTTCAAATGCTTGCATTGTCCTGTGCTCCAGACTTCTGTTCCTTAAGCTAAAGCAGAACAGGGTCGAAGCACAAAAATATTGTTATTCTGGAAATTGCTCTATATTGTTGTGCAAGAACCCAGTATTTATCTGAACTGATTTTCAGTTGTATTAACATAAACAGAAAATACATTGGGAGCACAGTTCTTACTAGGTGCACATACGTAAACATTTTTAACCTTTCTTCACACTTAAGTATATAAGTTGGATTTTGTTGTCTTTAGTGTTCGCTATAGACACACACCAGGAAATCAGAATTATGAATTGGGACATGAAACTGGTTATCAAGCTATTTAGGAGTGGTCTCCATGATCACTTTATATACAGAAAGTTTTACTATAATAGATCATGCAGCATAAAGAAGGTGCATATGTCTAACTCACTCTTGAATCACAAAGCAGGCACCCAGACATTCAATTATGAGACTTGTTGAACCTATATAAATTTAGAATAGAATATAGAATTAGTCATTATTTATTAGGAATTATTAAGAGAAATGCAACTTCAATACAATACAGGGAAGACAGCAGCTGTAAAGGCATGTGATTAATTATCCTGAAACTCTTTCTTCAGAATGCTTTGCAAAATGCCAATGCAATTCCAAATACTGTGTTCATTAAGCAGTATTGTTTGAAATGATAGAACAATGGGTAACAACTGAAGTTAACAAGTCTTGCATATGTAAATACAAGGCCCCATCCAGTCTAAGAGACAGATTTATAATTCACCAGGCTTCACTGTGTAAAAAAAATATCATAACAATTTTCTTAGGGGCATAAATTAATTGTGCTGTGTAAAACTAAATTCACTGAAAAAAATGATGTAAAAAGCAGTGTCATTTATCAAGGTGTGTGTAATTGTTCACTGTTCACAAAAAAGTTTAGCTGTTTACATTCCTTCTGGTGGAAGTCACTCTAAGAAAAGCCACATAAAAATGTTACCCTGTTTTTTACGCTGTTTTTTTTACACAGCAAAGCCTGGCAATGTGTGGTATTTTATTTTGATGTTGTTTACACAGCATAAAAAATATTCAGCATAATCTTGGGCTACTTCAACTATCGAATAGCCCAAAATTCGATTCTAATTGTAAAACTTCGAAAAATGTAATTTCGAGTCTTTTTAAAAAAATTCAAATTCGACTGCCACCTTAAAGCTGCTGAATAGCCATTGTAGCCTATATGGGACCTCCTGGAAGCTTTCCTGAAAATTTTTCTCAATCCTGGAAAAAAAAATTGTTTGAATCATTCAAATTTGATCGAAAATGGAGCTATTCGAACTAAATAGGTAAATTTTCAATCGAAAATGGGACCCCAAATTTTTTTTTTTATTCAAAATTCGACCAATAGTAAATCTGCCCCATAATTAATCCTTATTGGAAGCAAAACCAGCCTGTTGGGTTTATTTAATGTTTACATGATTTTCTAATAGACCTATGGTATGAAATTCATAATTAAAGAAAGATCCATTATACATGTCCCATACCTGTTATATATATATGTTATTTAGCTACATAGTTAAAGAGTTAAATCAGGTTGAAAAAAGACAAAGTCCATCAAGTTCAAACCCTCCAAATGAAACCTAGTATCCATATAAACCCTTCACATAAATGATAAATAACCATATCTATACTAACTATACATTTTAGTATCACAGTAGCCTTGTATATGTTGCATAAGATTGCTGGTAAATTTTATATAATAGATAATCTTACAGCATGCCATATTCTTTTGCTTCACTATTGCAGAGGTGCTGTGAATGGAGAAAGAACAAATAGTTTATAAAAAAGAAATTATACTTACACAATAAAGCATCAGAATTAAAAAGCTGCACAATAATGTATCTAGGAAACATGGGTTAAACGTTTATACATGAGAACAACATACCACTTATTTCTGTTTTCCAGTTTTTGCAGTGTCAGAATAGGAAATCCCCATCTGCTTTTGACAATATTAGTGATATGCCTGATGCCCAGGTCATTTTTTGAAACAATGGTCATAATCTAATTATCTTTAAACATTTTTAAGAAATAAGAACACTTCCTTTCCCATAAGTTATGTTTAACTTACAAATATTATCATGTAACCTTTAGCCTATGATCAAAACTTGTATGAGACTTGTTGTTTAAATGCCATTCCTAATGTAACAGCAAAATCTATACCTATACTATTCACTTAATAGTTAAGTAAAATTTTGTATGGAAAGCAAAATACAAAATTTCTTTACTGAAAAATGTTCCTTTTTAGTGCTATCAAATAATATCAATAATATATTTCATTGCGATTAGGGGGAGCCAACTTGAAGGGAGGCTCATGCTTACGGTAGTTTTCTGACTGTATCTATGTTACCAAGTTAACACGACTCATAGTAGGACTCCCCTTAAAAGAGAACTAAAGGTTAACTAAATAAGAAGGCTGGAAATGTTTTGGGATTCTGTACCAGCCCAAGGTAACCATAATCCTTTAGTCTGGATGATCTGTGCCTCTGAAGATATCCTAATAGCTCCCTATCTTCTTTTCTGCTGATTCACTGCACAGGCTCTGTGCTGCTGTCAGTTGCTGACCTAAGGGACCAGCTCAAAAATACAGTACACAAAATATAAATCTTACAATATAAGGCTGATTAGTAATTAAAATAGATAATTACAACATGGATGCACAGAAATCAGTGCAACTAGCTTCAGAATTTAATAATCAGCCCTGTAGTATCATCTTATATTACAGACCAACCTCATTTTCTGTTTTGTGAAAACACCAAAACTCAGCTTCTCAACAGCTGCTCAGAGCCCACTGATCACAGACACTTTCCAAAATGGTGACCCCCGTGACAAGTTTGAAGTCCTGGATCATTGCTTCTATTGAGAAGCTAAAATTTTAGGCTGGTGCAGTAAGATCACTATATAAAATATGGCATTTTTAGACATGTTAATTGTTAGTGTTTAGTTCTCCTTTAATATCTCTTCAGTCTGACCTATTTTTGCACTTCTTCACAGATATTCATTTGGCATAGCTGCTTACTAAGTTTAGAGCCCTGTTCTGGGATCCTAACAGTCCTAAGTCCTTCCTGATTTTTTCCTTCTGGAGTTTAATCACCTAAAATATATAGAAACATAAAAGGAGTTGTGTTATATACATAAACCACTATTTATGTTTGTTTACCACTATGGGACTCTGAAGACAAAGTAGGGTAAATATGGGTGGATGCCTCAATCTCACATAAGCATGGTGCAGGTACACTTAGTGGAGATGTGCCCAAAAATGCCTGCTATTGCGTTTTTTTTAGGCCCACCTCCACTCCATGGGGCAGATTCACTAAAGGACGAAGTGACTAACACTAGTGAAAATTCGCCAGGATGACGTCATTTTGTTACTTCGCCGATTTTACTAACAAACGCAGGTGCCTCTTCGGTAGCGAAGTTGATGTACGCTAGTGTTGCTTCGCACTCTAATGGCAGGCAAATATTTGCTCTGGCAAATGGACGCAACTCCACAAATTCACAAAAATACAAATTTTACTGAATGTTACCTCTTTTGCCAGACTTGTCTTTGCCAGCTCTGACCTGGCGAAGTGCATTGGAATGCATAGAACTCAATCTTCAGTTACTGTACTTACATCATAATTTTTAAGTATAATATCTTCAAAGTACAAAGAATGCTGGCGTCTTTTCAATTTTTCAGGGTGTTAGGCTGCAAAAGGCATTTAAAAAAAAAAAATTCGGGCACCTGGTTTCCCTCATACATTTTGTACCATGTGGCCCATTATTTAACTGTGACATGTGTAGGGCTTTAAAACAACTCTATTGACTTTAAGGTTCCCTTGGCATGTCTAGTTATCAGTGTAGATGTAATGTATTAGATGCCCCATCTAACGTAAATGGCTCCACTTTAAATTGACCTCTGTATGCAAATTAGCCTGAGCGCAAGAACTCTAGCGAAGTTACACTACGCAGAATTAAACACTAGTGCAGCTTCGCTTTGATTTGCTCACTCTGCCGAAGTAGGTGTACTTGTAAGAACAGATGTAAGCAGCTACGAAAGAGAGCAGATACACTGCTTTCCTCCATTCTACCAAACGCAGGCAGAGAACAGCGGAGCAAACACTTCCCAGGACCCAAAAGTGAAATGAATTTATTCAAAAGTTATATTTGTTTGTTCAGCGCCCACAAATTAATAGTTCTTGGAAACAACAGTATTTTTTATATGAGAAACCATGTAATTCTAAACAACTTATCACATATCTAATATGCAACTGTGGTCCTGTCAGCCTTATTTGAGCTTAAACACCAACACCCCTTGGCTATAACATTATATGTTAGCTTATTTATATAAACTACACTTGAGCTTCTAAAGCAAACAAACAGTTTTCACCAATGCAGTTAGCAATAGATTAAAGAATATTTAAAAGCATATAAAATTCTTGTTGTTACTGACCCTTAAGGGCAAAAGGATTGTGGTCCTGCTTTTATCCATACTTCTCTGTGTAGAAACATAATGAGCTCTGTTCAAGAAAATTCCAGCCAACTTTTGTTCGCTTTTAACTTAAACTGGTATGGAGTTTACTAGCAGAAGAGCTACAACTGTGGGGTCCCTTATCTGCAAACCTGTTATCCAGAACACTTCAAATTACTGAAAAGGCCATCTCCCACAGAGTTCAAATCAAATAATTCTAATAATTAAAAAGGATTTCCAATTTCTCTGTAATGCTAAAACAGTACCTTGATGGTAACTAAACTGCAAGAATCCATATTGGTGGCAAACAATCATATTAGGATTTATATTATGTTTAAATGTTATTGAGCAGGTATGGTGATCCAAATTAGAGAAATATCCCTTATTTGGAAAACTTCAGGTCCTAAGCATTCCGGATAATATATCCTAAAGCTGTATTTTAGAATGTTGTGCCTATAGGAAGCATATGAATATCCTAGAGGAAAATGCAAACAATATTTGGTCCTGGTTATGTCTTTAAGCCATATTCAAGTGTAGTCATAAATATAAAAGAATATACAGTACAAAACATTATTTGGTAGAGACAGTGAAAAAGTTAATTCACTGACAAATATTCATCTTTTAAATTGTTCCTTAGGGTTTTCTCTGTGTTGGGGAGCAAATGTCTTGTGAGGTATTCTAAGAGCTTCTTCTTGTCCCATGCCCAATGCATCTAAGTAATGAATTTCCTGATAGGCATATTAATATTATCTTTGGCACCTAAAATCAGTAAGTCTATATAATCATGTGATTAACACAAACCTCCATGTACAGTGACTTTTTGAGACAATGTGCCATTGGTCTTTACTCTTTATTTGTGATTATTGAATGATTTAGGTATTTGTTTAGCAGCTCTCCAATTTAGAGCTTCTCAGCTGTTTGCTATGGCCCAAATTACACACTAGCATCCAGGCAGTGATTTGAAGAGACTGGAATATGCATTGAAGAGGGGCTGAATAGAAAGATAACAAAAACAAGCACAAAACATAAGATTGTTTTGCTTCAGCTGGACAGTGAACCCCTTTTAAGGGCTCCTACACACGGGCGTTTTTGACCTGCGCTCCCCTGCGTTGCATTTGGCTGCGTTCAGCCGCAGGGGAGCGCAGGTCTAGACGCACCTCATTTTGTTCAATGAGGTTGTACCCACGAGACGCATGTAAGCGCCGAACGCAGATTCAGACGCATCATGCTGCATTTTTCCTGCGTTCGGCGCTCACATGCGTTCGTGTGAGTACAGCCCCATTGAAAATAATTGAGTGCATCTATACCTGCGCTCCCCTGCGTTTGAACGCAGCAAAACGCAACGCAGGGGAGCGCAGGTAAAAACGCCCGTGTGTAGGAGCCCTAAAAGTTAGAAAGTCACAAATAATAAAACATAAAAAATTAAGGCATTGTAATTGATCCCTAATGAAAGCACATATACTATCTTGGCGTAATAATGTGACCATTGTCAAAGAACTCTGAATATTTCCTTAGTCAAACCTCAAGGAATTTAGATTTAAATGTATAATTTCACAAAATGTGACAAAATGGCTTGACAAGGGCTTTGGATTTTGACATTGTATGCCAGAGCCTTGAATTGGTATTGAGTCAAGAGGAAACGCTACCTCATCTTTTTCAACTAGAATATATATATATATAGTAACACTCAGGATGTATGGCGATTTATGAGCATCTGATTATTTTTTACAATTACTTTTATATGTAAATTATTATGATTTCAGTCTTCCCATAAAAAACAAAAGGACCAACTAATCCTTTGGATTTAAAGTAAAAGCAGCTTTCTTAACCTGAATCTGCATAAACCTTTTTACAATCTATGCAGGACTTTATGAAAGTTCTAAAACACATTATGAAAGGTGTTTAATGTGTTGACCTTTAATAACTTGGACAGTGTACAGAACTTAAATTTGGAAAATATCAATGAGCTGTAAGTCTTCGTCTAAATTTATTTTTATTCTTTTCAATCATATTAAATTATTTTTCCATGAAAAGATATATGCATGGGATCAAGACACAAAAACAGAAGTTAACTAGTGGTTTACCACATAATGGTAGTATTCATTTCCCAATTATTTTCAATTTAGAGAGGTCCAAGAAACATACAGTAGTTTTGCTCTGGTAGCATAAGAAATCAGGATTACATACACTTCTTTTTTCAAATCTCAATTTCAGTTTGTTTACAACTATAAAAAAACACTATTTGAATGTTAACACTGATTCTAGCCACTTGTTTTAGTTTTACTAAAGTAAGGTGTAAGTGTGTATATATGTGTTCCTTTGTTACCAGATTCAAACTACAAAAAATCTTTAAAAAATACTACAGTCCAAGCAAAATCTGTGATATGAATAAGACACACCCTTATGGAGTTACATGCCTCATAAATAAATAAAAATGTTTATTTCCAATAGACAAATGTAATGGGGAAAACATAGAGGTAATTTGCCTTTATGAAAATTCACATGTGGCTATTGTTTTATTGCACACAAGTTCTCTTTCAAGATGATTCAAGAACTTTCTAGACCAAATCATTTCTCTATTGTACAGTAAATTATTAGATTCTATGTCTTGAAAGATTTATTACAAAAAAAACCTTAAACACTGCTCACACTTTGTCATTTCCTGCTTTTTCCACTTTCCTGTAACTTACAACATTTCCCCCATGTCCCATAAAATCTTCAAATGGATTGCAACCATCTATATTTTCCATGAGCATGGTAGTGTCCCTGTAATTTTAGAAATTAAAATATATGATTGTCCTAAGGGTTTGGCTCAGACAATTCAAGCGCCATCAAACCATTTATCTGCATAGAGATGCACCAAATGCACTATTTTGGGATTCTCCCGAATCCTTTGTGAAAAATTTGGCCGAATACTGAACTGAATCAAAACCCTAATTAACATATGTAAATTAGGGACAGGAAGGGTGAAGAAGAACTGTGCAAAAAATGTTTTTTGCTTAGACATGTGATTTTAAGAATTTTGATTTGATTCCGAATCCTGGAATCAGTGCATCCCTAATTCTTTAAAATGTTGTTAGGCTAATGCATTATTAGTTGATATTAAAAGCTGCTTGGTGAGCTCATGAAATCTATTAGGATTTATGTGAATGTTGGTAAGAGGTTATGTTTAATGGCCAAAGGGTGAAATTGTCCTGTGTGTCCCAGCTGGCAGAAAAGCGTATTCTCGTTGACTTTTATGATATCATATGCACCATTGCTCTTGATATGACAGCATAAAAAAATTACCATATGCACAACTGACAAATTATAATTTGTTTTCAGTCCTTCTGTCATATTGTTCCATGCGGAGCAGAAATTAAATCTTCCTTTCTAAGGAACTCTCTGCAGAAACTGACTTTGTTAGGAGAGAGGAAAAAATATGAATTTGATGGAATTAATGTCTAGGAAAACTGGCCAACAGCCACAATCCATTACTCCTCCTTAAAATTTAGGTGTGTCTTCGTTCATTAAATGTCTTTTGGTCATGTGCTTTTTAGAGCTAGCCAATATACATAGAAGAAAAGCCAACCCAAACCTGAATTTGCCAACATTTTGTAAATATCAAATGACACACTTTAATGTATCAGTCACTATGTCCAAATAAACCTTTGGAAAGGTTAACCCCACCTATTCATATGTGTGAAATAACTCAGTCTAACAGTTGCAGAGCATTATTGACAGGCATATTACATCTTGGCACATTTAACTTCATGACATAATACAGAAATAACAATGTACTAGACGATTATTTTTTTAACCTGCCTGTTAGTTTTGGCTTTTACCTTGTGATCTAATCTTAGCACACCTCAATATGTAACCTCTAGAGTCATCAGTTTATAGTCATTACATGTTAGATGACCAATTATACTTTTATGAGTGGAATAACTGATACAAAAATATGTGTTAAGTACTCAAGTGTCTTTTCCTTATCCAAGCCCTAGGCATATGATGGTCTCTAGTCTGCTGCTACTGCTCTTATGTTTCAGCTAAATTTTGTTACTGTAACAAATGTACTCACAACATGGCAATATAACTTGCAGGATCATTCTTGTGGGCAGACAAAGTATAACAGCACTGACACGTTATAAACAATGGTTTATGCCATGTCAGAACCCACCAGTGTAAAGCTGGCCAGAAAAGTCCCAATAAAATTGTATGAAATTATTTTTGGTACTTGAGGTCAAAAATGCGCACCCCCTCTAACCGCTCCGATACAAGAAAACTGTGCTAGGGGGTAATAGCATTGGTCCTACAGTCTTTTCTGCATGGAAGAGAAAGTATTTTATATTAAACATATTCAGAGATTAAATTAACGAGAAGACTCTTTTAAGAAGTCAGCGTAAGTCCACTTCTGGTCTAGGCCCTTATTAGCCCTTATTTCACCTATCCTAACAGATTCTATGGATTTAAATTTGACACAGAAAACCCTAATATAGCAAACATGTAGGTGGGCCTGAGAAATGTGCTTGAGCAGTGTGTCAGTAGGGCTATGCTGCTTTTGTTGTACCAGTGACACCCTTATGCCTTGGCAACTCACTGTACCTTGTACGATTTTCTTTGCAATTTAAGGATTCAGCTCACAGATTGATTTCTTGCAGCAAATAACTGGTTTATTAACAGTGAACAAGTCAAGAAAAAAGATTGCCAATTGCTTTGGTTGAGACAATTTGAATACAATTGTGAAAAATCCTCCCCAGAGGTAAAATAAGCAGAAGTATAGGTTACCACACTCCTATGTACCAATTCCTCCTTGGGAGTAGTGAACTGTTCTCTGTGATCCTCAGTTTTGGGTCTTGTATCTTGGCACCCTACAGGGTATACACCTTACCCACTGGAATACCTGTATTGGTGGCTTACACACCATGGGGACCTAACCCGACTATTCCTCCTTGTTGGAGCAAAAGGCTGCTCACTACCTTCTCTAAGCCTCGCTTTTGCTTCTCGAGCAACTGTAACCTTGGACTGACAAACACTAGCTAAGCCTTATCTAAATTAAGCCCAAACTGGAGCCCTGGGTCTGTAACAACCTCCCAGAGAGGCGAGGTCCCTGGAAAGACCCTGAGCACATGGTGCAATATACTTTTATATCAAGTATACTGGTAAAACCAAGAACTAAACTACCAAAATGCCCAAAAAAAGAGGCAATGCTGCCTGGGTAACTGGAAGGACCTTTAAGTGTCCAAACTACAGTGGGAACTTCCTGAGCAATCCCTCAGGGTCTCTACACTAACATTACCCTGGGTAAACTTAATTCAGTGTACCCCTTTCTAAGCTCCATAATGCTGTTAGAGCATGCTCTACTGCTATGATATATATTCAAGGGCCTGTACCTTTCTTCTGCCAGTCTTTTTCCTTCATCCTATATAAAGAATGTTCCAGTGTTTCAGTCACTGATAAACTGCATCTGGCACTGAACTGCAGAAAATCTTTAAGAGTTAGACCATGAGAACACAAAACGGACTTCAGAATCTACTCTGCCTGTGGGTTATATTGTCTGCCTTTTTCTTGGCCCCTGTTACTGAGATTTATCATAAAGTATCATTATCATAATATTTAGACCATAATTTATACATTTGGGACAATTGAATGCATTCCATTATATAACAATATCATTTTTTGAGTAGTAATGAGCGAATCAGTCCCATTCCAATTCGCTGAAAAAATTCACAAAACGAATGAACCCATTATGTGTTTTTTCACTGCAAGTTTTTTACAGAAACTATGTTGGAGACAATGGGTGTTTTTTTCACAGCACTGTGAAATGCAGTGCAATCAAAGGACGTGTTGTCTCCACATTTTTCATGCAAATACTTTTCATGGCAACATGGTTTTGTAACGATAGTCTCCAATGGTGAAATGCATAATTTCATTGTGAATCCTTGCCTGCCAAAAGTACACACTTGCTGATGTGTAATCTCTTGTGTACTGTTGTGTTCCAATAAAGATGACAGAGACTTGAAGATGGAATCTAAATCAACACTAAGGGGCAGATTTACTATTGCTCGAATTCAAGGGTGTATTATCCCTCGAATTCGACCAATCGAATTGTGGTCGATTTAAAATCTTCATATTCGAATATCGAATTTGAAGGTTTTTATCGCAATTTGATCAAATTATTGAATCGAAAGATTGAATAAAAAAATTCGATCAAATGATTAAATCATTCTAATCGAACGATTTTACCAATTCAATCTAATTTTTTTATTCAATCTAATTATTAGAATCATTTAATTTGATCAAATTTTCAAAATTCGATAGTCGAAGTGGCCTTCAAAAATATTTGAAAATTTGAATTTTTGAAAATTCGATAATTTTGAATCATTCATGGGAATTTAGTAAATCTGCACCTAAGCCTAGATGAGCTTATCTTGGGTTGGAATTTGCTTGCAGGGTTTATTTAAAAAAAACATGTTTTAAAAAACTTCGTTCAAAATTTTAGAGCAAATCAAAAGGGTCACTGAGTCTCATTTACTAACAATTATGCAACTTATATTATATTGATTTTATGAATTAGAAGAAAAGTGCGATGAAAGTAAAATGTTAGCAATCTCATTTTGCATACTTTATTTTACAATTTCTTCCACCATTTGAATTTGACAAGATGATAGATAATGATTTAAATATTCTAATAACATTTCATTTGTGGCTACTCAAATGATGTTTAAGTGTATTTAAGTTGTCAGTACCAAAGAGATTAAATGAATGCACATTCCATACTTTCTAAACTTGGTGTTCAACAAAAGTTTGCTTCCTCATTTGTCAGTGAATGCTGACAGATCCAAGGAGATGGTCATGTTACTTTCATGTTTTTTTTTTTTTTTGTCTGAAGGAGAACAGTTTATTACATTAGATCACTCAAGAATGGAGTGCTCAACCTGAACAAATACCCTATCAGGTGCTGGGTGCTTAAACAGTGTACATATAATCTGCCCACTGCAGCTTATAGTATATAGTAGAAACAATGTACACCCAATTTCTGCTTCTAAAAGTACTTTATTGGCCCTCTAGCACTCAAGGCAGTTCCTTCATTAACCAGGGACTTGGCCATTCACAACTATATTTTTAAACATACATCTCTTTGTAGCATGTTGTTATCAAAATATGTTTACTCCTTGAACACTTCAGTATGTATATATAAATATATATATAAATTCAAATGCACCTTTTCTAGTGAAAAAACAATTTTTTTTTTAGACTTCACAACTGGGCCTTTAATAAATAACCCCCAAATTAATGTTCTCAAGCTGTTTAACCATGATCATACTAATAATACTGTTCTGCCCCTTTGGTGCTCCTAGAAAGATATAATTGTAGTCAACGTTAACCAGTGCTTGCTTGGCTGCCACCTTTGGTCATATATTCTGAAACAGGAGTAGCTGTGAAGCTTTGCAAAGTGGGAGAGAAATCCCTTATATTTACTATGTTTCTCTATATGGGTTAAGGGAACAGATGATAGAATCTATAGAACAAATAAATTATTTCTACACAAGAAATAAACCATGGTTGGTATTGCAATAAAGACTTTCTAGAGACTATTTCACAGACACTTTGCATTGGCTCATAGCAATATAGTGCTAGTTTATGTCAAAATAATGTTAATGGCTATTTAAACACCATATGCCTTCTAGTAAGGAGCAATGTAGAACTGTTTTCTTAGTTATGTCAAGGCTTGGCACACTCAGGTTTGGGGTGGACAGGAGGAGAGAAAGGATTGCATGATCCTTTATTGTCAAAGAAAGGTTCACTCTTCCGGCACAACTTTCTTTAAGGACAACTAAGCCCTAAAAATGAATATGGTTAAAAATGCCATATTTTATATAATGAATTTATTGTATCAGCCCAAAGTTTCAGCTTCTCAATAGCATCAATGATCCAAGACTTCAAACTTGTCACTGGGGTCACCAACTTGGAAATTTTCTGTCACATGCTCAGTGTGCTCTGAGCAGCTGTTGAGAAGACAAGCTTAGGGCTTGTCACAAATTATCGAGCAGAAAAGGAAGTTGGCCTGTAACAGAAGCTGATGCTCCCGCTATAATGAAAAGCCTTCTACGTTACAGTGCTACGAAACAAGTTGGCGCTATAGAAATACATGTTAATACGTTAAAGCACAAACATCACTTTTATGAAGTCAGTGAACTTCATAAAATGAAGCACCGTGTGTGCTTTAGCACAGGCGACTTTTCATCATAGCAGATGTGAAGACACGCAAAGGCAGTTCGAGGAGATTGTCGCCCAGAAGAACAGACGATTAGACGCCAGGCGACTAAATCTCCCCTAATCTGCCTGTGTGTCACAGGCCTTATATTGTAACATTCCTATTCTATGTTTACTTTATATTATCAGTTGGTCCCTAAGCTCAATAAGTGACAGCAGCACAGAGCATGTTCAGTGAATCAGCAGAAAAGAAGATGAGGAGCGACTGGGGCGTCTTTGGAGACACAGATCTACTAAAAGGGCAGTGGTTGGTTGCCTTGGGCTGGTACAGAAGCACAAAACATAATGTGCAACATTTCTAGCTGACTTCTTTAATTAAGATTTAGTTCTCCTTTAAGAGTTGAATTATCCCAAAAAAAAATGATCCTTGTTTCATTGCCAGTATAGTGTTTATGATTTTATTTTCTTAAATGATTCATGTACTCCTCTAAATTTGACAGGAAATGCTGTTAGAAAACAAGCACAGAGATGACATGTAAAAAACAATTTACTTTAATTAAACCTCTTCCTTGAGAAATAGAAAAGAAATTATAAAATTTTTTCACACAACTAAATTGCATGTTGTTTCTAGGCTCATATAAAAAATGCTTTATTTTATTGATAGTATTCTTTAAATATGGATTTTTTATCTATACTGCCTACTAAATCACTTACTGTATCTGTAGTTACCAGACTCAAAAGTATGTTCAAAATAAATGGGTCTATGTAAACTTCCTACATTATGTTGGGCTATTTGTTCCACAGTGAAAAATTAAATAAACAGTGGTATTGTGACTTTTACATGTTATTTTAAGAACATGGAACATGATAATAACATGCTGACGTACAGTTAAGGACTCAAACTGAAAAATTGTATGTGCAATAAATCATTATGGATCAATATACCTGACAGGTAAAGTTATGGTATGCAACATAATTCAAAGGACTAAAGTTGTTTCTCCATTGTCTTTTATGAACCTTTCTTCCACCTTCCCAGGAGCAAAATTTGTAGAATGTGTAGGAGGAAAAACTGACTTGCTAAGAACCTGCCTCCATAAACAGAATAATGGTGTGCAGATCTTTGTATCTTAACTTCAAAATGTAATTAAGGTTCACTCTATGGCATCTGAAGGGAAGGTAAAAAGCTGTTTCTAAAATACAGCCTCAAGTAAATGCAGAATGTAATGATTATACATTTGGTGTTATGCTCTATTATATGTTACTTTTTAAGGATTGTGTTATTTTTGGCACAATATGATTATTACTGTCATAATATTATTATTACAAAAGTCCACAGATTTTAAGAACTTCTCAGCCAAACTTAAAAAAAACAAGCCTAGTACATGCAAACCTTTACAATATCCCCAAAATTTTGGGTGCTCCTAATATGCATTAGCTTTTTGAGAAACTTGAATATTTTTGATTGGAATTTTGTAGGCAAAATTATGATTTTTCAATATAGTAATGTGCAGAAGTCCATGCAATATATATACTGATTACAGTATATGTATATGTGTACATAAATATTTAACGTAAGTCAAAGTATCTCAAGATATTGGGAATATTGCCCACATTTTGGATATCCTTATTATAGTTTATTTTAGACTGACTAATCTGTTGCAGTTTAACTGTATCCACTCAACATGTTTTAGCTTCTGGTTTTTGTAGAAGCACAAATAATGGTCATTTTTTAAAAACTAATGCTGTCGCTACAAGGGAAACAAAGCAGCAATGCAAAAATGTTTTAAGGTCTTTGGTCTGTGCCAAGATGAAATTTTATCCTGCTTCCATTGGGGGCGATACACAAAACATAATCCCCTTTTTCATCTCTAAATGTTTTTTGATCAAGATAAAGCTTACGAAGTGCATGTTGAAAGTTAAGCTTAGTGTAAATTATGTTCATTAAAGGAGAACGCTTTCATCAGTAGATTTTGGGTTCATGTTAAACCTCTTTTCTGCTTAGCAAAGTTTACAGGAATTCCAAATTGCTTTTATGTGGTGTTCAGTATTTAAAGCAAATGTTATAGAAGGGGATAAGAACTAGTTAGGTTCACTCAGAATGCATTAAAGATATTGATATACTACTTGGGTTAATTCCCAAAACATAGGGTTAATGAGAATATTTTACCTCATTATTTGTATAGGCATTGGAATTAAACAGGAAATATAATGACTAAAGGGGGTTAATTATTTAATTATATCTCAAATTCAATGCAAAGATGCAATAAGTACTTGCTTTTAACTTCTTCCCAGCTGCCACTGCCACAAAATGTATAATGTATAAATTATACTGAGGTCTAACTCTCACTGATTTGTGTGCATAATAATAATTATAGTGGTGACACACAGAGAGGGGTGTTTTCATTGCCCCAGTGTTATGCCTGACAGTTGCTCTTGTTTAGCACCATCCCTACAGTTTAACATTAAGAAGGTTGCTTTGCTGCCCCTGGAAATGGGTGCCTTGAGAATGTGCATAGTATTCCAAAAGCAGATTTACAAGGCATTATAGAGTGCAATATTAGACCCAACTTTGGGTAATTTACCAATATTGTGCATTAACCCATACCAACCAAACACATACACTTGACGAAAACAAATTACCTATTGGTAGCTATGAAACCTGTCTAGGTACAAGTTAGTCCAGAGTCTTCTGGTAAGACAGTGATGCAAAGCACACTTTAATTGACACCACTGAGCCCAGATTTAATCACTTGTTGGGCATCCTTCAAATATGAAATTACTGGAGCAGTTTGCAGAAGAAAAGTGGCCAAACTGTCAGTACAAGCTATCAAACTGTCTGTCATGTCACTATGGGTTAGCAAAGAAGAACTAATAGTATGACATGTTCTGAAAACATTTTGAGGTTAAAATGCTCTCCAGCTCTCATTCAGCAAAGCTGGAAATCACTGAATCTCCCTTTGTTAAATACAGAGTTTTATATACAGTATTTGTGACTTTGAAGATTTTCATTCATCCAGGTCATGGTAAAGTATATCTAGTATAAGTAATTCTAAAACAATTGGACTTGCTGAGTAAAGACATTTCACTACTCATCTGAGCAGCTTCTTCGGTCAACTGAACGACTATTTATATTTGTGTTCCGCTTGAGGAGCTGTTCTGTTTGGGGATTTGGAGCACTTCAGTGTAGCCAAATATTTTATAAATATATATATAGAATTTTTTTGTAAAAAGGGGTTGTTCATCTTCCAACAAGTTATTCAGTTCAGTTGTTCACCAGAAATACAGAATTTTTTTCAATTACTTTCTTTTTTCTATCTTTTAGTGGCTAACATTCCAAGTTCCTTGCTCCAAGTTCCTGATTCTTACTTCTGTAGATTCCCTGGTTCTGACCTTGGTCTGTTTCTGACTACGATTTCTGCTTGATGTTTTCTCATCACTGCCTGCACTTTTGTTTGCACCTTTTTCTGTAAGTTTATTAATTATTAAACCTTGTTTCATAATGGCTTCATAGGGTAATTTGGACCTTAGCAACCAGATTGCTGAAATTGCAAACTGCTGCTGAATAAAAAGCTGAATAACTGAAACACCACAATAACAAAATGAACACCAATTGCAGATTGTCTCAGAATATTACACCCTACACAAACTAAAATAGAGTTGCCACCTTTTGCTGGCATTGAGACCAAGCAGAGGACAGGCAGATGACATTAAGGGGTGGGTTGGTTGCCAATCTGGGTATGTGCATGTAATGTAGGGTGCCGGGTTATGGCGTTCCTATTTGGATTTTGAAATCTGGAAAGGCACTTTTCACCCAGATGTCCCTCCCAAAAATTGTGCTTTTTGGGTGAAAACTGGACAAGTTGAAACCCTATACTAAAAGATAATTTAAAGGTGAACTACTCTTTTGATAATAGTGTAGGAGGATAAAGGTTTTGCCAACCTTTAGATCCTTTGGTTCCCTGGGCATAACTTAGTCAGCTAGATTGGGTCCTCAGTTATAGAAGGGAAACAGTTTCCTTTTCCTGTGTGAAAGTACTCTGCTGGCAGTTCAGTGACTGGCCACTCCTTTTATAAAAGGAGAAAATCCCATGTGCTCAGTCTCTTTTGGTCTGCACATTTACTGGAGAAAGTGCTGTGGTGCTCCATAGTGCCTGGAACAAAATTAAGGTTCCAGAAGTGAAGTAAGTGCAAGGGCAGCTCAGTTATAATCAACCTAGAAGACAGGATCAGGAGTTATTTAGAGAGCATCCAGAGGCTCTGATGAGATGACAAGGCCACCATCTTAGGGACTCAAGTGGTTCTTGGAGCTTGTGAGATTCACTTTTAGTGGGGATTGTGCACTAAAGGCAGGCAATACAACCTCTGCAGTGCTGTAAATCATCATATACACTGGATGATTATTTATGGGAAGCACTTACAGACCATTAGTGTGACTACAAACAGCACCCACCAAAGGGAGACTGCAAAGAGATCCTTTTTCTGCATATATTGTGTTATTTAAAGTTACTGTGTCCTGCAAATAAAACATTCAACTCTATCAAAAACTCCACAAAAATGACAGCACATCTGGGTACAATTTATTGAGAAAGACTGCTACAAAACCGCCTAACTCGTTTCGGGAATGTATCCCTTAATAATAGGCTTCAACTCTATCCTTGCCTGTGAATGTGGATAAAAGAAATTACCAGGAAGGGGTATTGCAGCACAGTCTGTCCTGATGCTGGGTGTAGGCATGTATTTTTACAGTGTACCTGCTTTTGCATATAGTTGAAGCACATGACTCATTTACTGTGCTTGATCTCTTGTAGTAGCAGAGCTTCAACTAATAATGTTGATCTCAGAATCATCATAAATGTGGTTATGGTCTATTATAAGAAATCAAGCTTTTCCAAAACTAAAAAGTCATACTTTCTATAAATGCTGCCACAGAATGCATTTCACAGAGTACTGCATTGATTTTCAAATAGATATACACCATGTATTTTCATGATAAATACATGTTTAAAACACATTTCAACATTTTATCCAACTATGCCCAGACAGTAAACCACTGAATCAAAATTAATACATTTCAACTGCTGACAAAATACCGTACTATGGCTGCTTGCTGGCATTTAGCATTAAACCACCTTATAAATTTCAAAGAGTTTGCCTTTTTATACATATATTATCTTGTTTCATTGCATTAAGCAGTATTTTGCTTTTTCTACTTTGGCGCCCATAATGATGCCATAATGAAGGCTTGAGATAAAAGTCATTGCCTGATGTGAGTGATTTACGGTGGAACAACATAACAATAAAAACATTTAATGCAGTAGCATGCAAGTTTATGGCACATTTCCTAGTCAATTTATTGTACTAATGGCAAATGGACATGTGCAACCTTTGTAATTTATCTCTCAACTGAATAGTTTGCCCTGACTAATTTAACCCTCCAGTAAAAGATTTGTAGGGGTCCATAGGGTTAAGTTCCCCTATTGTTTGAAAATCCCCACATGGTTGGAAATCCCCTGGTGTGGTCAGCTAAGTGCTGGACCTAAATTGGATATGGCAGTGGGAGTGAGTCATTTGTGTTAAGTGGTGTTCCACATTTGGCAAGAAAGTGCCATTGTTTTGCAATTTCTTTATACAGCAGAGCTGCCATGAGCTACGTTCCACCTCAGGAGCTGGATGTGGCTAGAGCAGAGAGATGGAACATGAGTGGTGAGGCCCTTAGTGGGGTCGGGGATATTGGTACCCCAATAATCGTATCTGGAGATGTGTGGAGTGCAAAGGCAGCAGAGCAACTAGGGGAGCTGGCTGATGATGGATTGTCCAGTAAGAGGGGAGTGTTCAACTGTGTCCTGGGTAGAGACTGTGCCAGAAGTTTAAAGACCACACAGGTACCCCAGTGTAATGTTTATATAATTTGTGATTTAATCTTGAATTTACATCCAGTAATATAAAGTTATGGTTGATGCTGTTCTTGTGTGTCTTTATGATTGTTACTAGTGGGGCCACCTGTTGATGCAATCCCCGGATTCCACTAGGTGTAGGCACTGCACATTAAAAATTCCCAGTATCTTTCACAAAGCAAATAGAATTCAGGCCCTGTATTGGTAAAATAAATATAAAATTTTTTATTAAGAGCATACATCCTATAATACATGAGGTTTCACATTAGGGTTACACATGCATTTAGCCTTACTATATAGAATCGTATGTGTTTTTTTGTTTTTTTAAACATTAATATATGTTAATAAAGCGCTTCTGAACTAAATCATCCCATAAGCTAATTATGGTGTTCTATGAAGGTGAATATTAGATGAGAAGAATGAGAACTAGAAATTTTGTCAATTTCCCAGCTGCCCCAAGTCATGTGACTTTTGCCTGCACTTTAGGAGGGAACTGCTTTCTGGCAGGCTGTTGTTTTTCCTTCCCAATGTAACTGAATAGTATATAATCTTCAATATACAAATGAGGAGAGCACTCGAACAGCAAATCTGCTGTGAAGATGCTTTATTTAGTGACTACATAGTGCACGACATGTTTCGGGCTTAACATGCCCTTTCTCAAGTGTAAAATTCTAACAGAAAGGGCATGTTAAGCCCGAAACATGTCGTGTACTATGTAGTCACTAAATAAAGCATCTTCACAGCAGATTTGCTGTTCGAGTGCTCTCCTCATTTGTATATTGAAGATTATATATCCACAAGGGATTGCGGTGACCGTTTGGAGGAATGAAGCATTCCTACCTTCACTAAAGGCAGAGAGAACAATTTGACTATAGAGTAACTGAATAGTATGCATAGTACGCAGTGGGACATCGGATTTTACTATTGAGTGCTGTTCTTAGATATACCAGGCAGCTGTTATCTTGTGTTAGGGAGCTGTTATCTGGTTACCTTCCCATTGTTCTGTTGTTAGGCTGCTGGGGAGTAAAAGGGAGGGGGTGATATCACTCCAACTTGCAGTACAGCAGTAAAGAGTGGGGGACTTGGGGCAGCTGGGAAATGGACAATATGTCTAGCCCCATGTCAAATTTCAAAATGAAATATATAAAAATCTGTTTGCTCTTTTGAGAAATGGATTTCAATGCAGAATTCTGCCAGAGCAGCACTATTATCTGATGCATTTTGAATGCATTTTCCCATGACATAATCCCTTTAAATATATTGCAATATATGGACAAACAATCCCTGTTTTGTTTAAACGGTAAGGCAAGATTTCAAAATGTTTCAATGTCCTTAATATAGTGATAATAGGTTGAGTGCAGATGACCTCTTGTATTTGTCCATATCTAGGAGCTGCTGCATACAGAATAAAAGCCCCCCCCCCCCCGAAGCCACCCCACGAACCTTTGTTGACACAGCTAGCAGATCTTCTGTGTTGTGTCTGTGACGCTGGGCTGGGCTGGGGGCAGCACAATCCTTCCATAGGCTAATTACAAATGAAAACAGGACTGCACCCTGTGGAAGGATCTCTCCACCCCTAGTTTCAGCATCACTGAAGAAATGGAGAAGATCTGTTAGCTATGTCAGAGTTTATGGGGCTGGGGGCAGCTTTCAGTTGAAAATATTCTGTGTGCAGCAGCTCCTACATATGAACACATTCCTATACTTTTTATAGGAACGCTTTCAATTTGTTTGCTTTACCTGTGCAACCATTCTGTGCAATCCCTATCCAGTATGGACGAAATTAGATTTTCTTAAATAATATTCATCAAAAGGATTATTACACAATCAATCTTGGTAGGTTTTAGATGGCAATTGTTCGCTTCTTGAAAAAATGACAAATCACTAAATAAAAAGTGATCCTAATTTTTTGGTGTGATTTATGAAACTGGACTGGAGCATCTGTCCTTGGTGTTATGGGGTGAGTATATTAAACAACCAGCCTGCAATAGCAAGTGTTTGATCTGTTATTAAAACCTACACTGTACAAGGAAGAGTGGTACCTTTAGACCTGCCACTGTCAAGTTCTGTCACTCCTGAAATATTTATTGGAGTGAAGGAACCATAATCATTAAGGTGGGATGGACTGTAAGAAGTCAAATAGCCCTTCACAGTGCAAGACATCCAGTATAAAGCCTTCTTAAACTAAAAGGTAATCAACTATCTCATGCTACACACTACCTTAAAACCAAAATTCACTGATTCCCCCTCTCTGGGCAGAGATATGCATCCACAATTTCTGGTTAAATAGCTCCTTAGAACTCATTAGTGCGAGATACTTGAATATGGCTCCTGAGGGAGTAGGGGGTAGATTTATCAAAGAGTGAAGTTCCGCCAATAGAGGGAAATTCCGCAACTCTCCATTCATTTCTATGGGATTTTTGAAGGCGTATTTATCAAACGGTGAATCCCACAGAAATGAATTGAGAGCTGCGGAATTCCCTCTAGTGGCGGAACATCACTCTTTGATAAATTTCCCACTAGGAGTGGACAGCAGCAAAATCACACGGATAGGGTGAGAAGTGTTAAAAGGTATGGAAGAGCTCTTAACAATGCGATACGTGCAGTGCAAATTATTTTCCAAACAGAATGTATTCATATGCCTCATGCTACACACATAGCCCTGCCTTAAAGGAACAGCAAAACCAAAAAATTTAAGCGTTTTAAAGTAAAGAAAATAATAATAAAGTGTTGCCCTGCACTGTTAAAACTGATCTGTTTGTGTCAGAAACACTACTATAGTTCATATAAACAAGCTGCTAAGTAGCAATGGTGGAAATTGAAAAACGGCTACAGTATATGGCACAGGATAAGTAATGGAAAACATCATGTTCTGCAGAGCTTATCAGCTTATTTATATAAACAATAATAGTGCTTCTGAAGCAAACACTGCAGTTTTACCAGTGCATCGCAACACTGCATTATATTTTTATTACTTTAAAACAATTACATTTTTTGATGTTACTGGTCCTTTAAAACTGCCTTTTAAGAAGGCTTTATTTGCCATAAGGTTCGCCCTGTTTATACAATATATGGAATGCATAAAAATGGAGCATATTATATTCAAAAAAGTTGTGCTCATGTGGCTATGCTTCAGCAAGGTGCTCTCTGTCTATAGATAAAGGCTATTGGGAGGGTGTTGCCCATTCATTTTGGAATATTATTTGTCTTATTGGCTCTACTACTTCTTCTTTTGGTTATGGCTCATGACTACTTCTCACAGCAGTACAAGTATACCATACAGCATTGTGACTATAACCAAAAACATTTGCCATTTTTTTGCCTCAGTAAAATGATTACTTGCATATTATAATAACATAATAGCAAAAGCAAAACAATTCCAAAGCTTGTTTGGTGCATTACTGATATTAATATTGTTTGTAGCTGAGGTTGCTGAATGTTTATTGTTGCTTTCATAGTGCCTAAGGAAAAAATTCCCTGTGATGCTAAACAAATGCATATTTATTTTAACAACTATAGATGAGGTGCTAACATGTAAATGTACATTTTGTTTATTCAAACAGACAATTCAAGTCAACTAGAAAAATGAAGATTTCCTGAAACGTGACCCCCAACTTTAGTATTAAATAACAGACATACAGTATACACCAACATCAATATAGATACGAATAAATAAAAGCAAAGATTGTAGCTTCATTACAGCTAAAATAACAAATGATGCCCTGTAATAACATTTAATACAGCTGTTCCAGTACTTCCAACTTCTTGTTCATCAACATTTTTAGCAATCTTTTAATCTCTGTTAGATGTTAGGGGGAAATGTAATAAAATCAAAAAGAGAAAAACAATATGCACTAATATGAATACAAATTCACATTTCACCATGTGATATTCTTCATTATAGTGTACTTGGTTTGCAAATTTTAATTGCACATTCCACACTTTTAAGTAATTTTTTTGAGCAAACATAACTTTTTCATTAAAGGGGTGGTTCACCTTCAAATTAACTTTTAGTAAATTCTAGAAGGGCCAATTCTGAGAAACTTTTCAATTGGTCTTCATTATTTATTTTTCATAGTTTTTTAATAATTTGCAATTTTCTTCAGTTTCTTTGCAGCTTTCAAATGGGGGTCACTGACACCATCTAAAAACAAATGCCCTGTAAGGCTACAAATGTATTGTTATTGCCATATTTTATCACTTATCGTTCTATTCAGTCCATCTCATATTCATATTCCAGTCATATTCCAAATTGCTGACACTGCAAACTAGAGAGTTGTTGAATAAAAAGCTAAATAACTATACAACCACAAACAATAAAAAATGAAAACCAATTACAAATTGTCTCAGAATATCACTCTCTACATTATACTAAAAGTTAACTCAAAGGTGAACAGCCCCTTTAAGAAGTTTTATTACATATTTATTCATGTACCAGATAGGTATAAACTGTCAAATGGTGGGCTTGCTTCAAGCTGCAAACAATCTGAATAGTACATGAAAAAAGTTTTCAAACATTATATCAAACATACCACAATGTAGTGTCTTCAATTTGTCGGATACCTCATGTCGCCCCTCCCCCTGATGCATTTTGAGCTATTGGGTGATTCCTCAGAGAATGCCTTTTTCTTTATTAAGGAAATGCAAATTTTCTGAAAAATGCAGAAGAAGCCATTTTCTCAGGCTCAGGATCATTACATGCAAAGTGTTTAACATATGACAGGCAGTCCACATGTTAGTAAAGGAAATGGAATTTGTAGGAGATTTGTCACCTGCAGTAGCTTAGATGTCTTTCTGGTAACACATCTCCTCGTGTGCCTCTCCCCTTAAACAAAAAATTGATACTTGTCATGTCATGGACATGCCTTCATCTTCATGTTACTTCACACAAAAAAATATCTGCAACAGTAAAAAAAAAATAAAAAACACAAATATAGTAAACATGTTTCTTTGCACAATTTACAGCCATGATATAACTAAAACATGAAAACATGGTGACATTTTACGTTCCTGCTATAAAACTGCAATTTCTGTGAACTGGAGGGTAGTTCCTTTTGATAAGAATAGGTGCTTTTATATTTCCTCTTTATCAAAAAAAAGTTGCGTTTATTAGTAGAAAAAAACTTAGCTAAAGTTCGAGCCTATTTAGGAAAAAAGTTTAATTAGTTTTTTTTTCCTTTGCAATTCCCACAAAGTCTGTAAAAATGGAATTAAATGTTGCAATTATACACTAAATAAAAATATGCCCAAACAGGGAAGCTTTCATCTCTCATGGGCTGTTTTTGTTGATACATATGGAAAAAATTAAGTCCAATTATATGTTGTGCTTTGGCTCAAACGCTCCTGCTTCTCCACAGGCTTATTTTATTCACAGATATACCATTACACTTTGTTCCACTTATGAACATTTGAACTCAAACCTTTAAACACTAGTATTTTTGTTGCTTGATCTCACATAGTCTTACTCAAACACCGCAAGACACACTGGTACAGAATTAAAAGGTTACGGAAAGGTTAACCTTTTGACGCCAATAAAAAATATATATGGGAGTCGTTTACTAAAGGTCGCTTGATGCTGAAAAAAGCAAAACATTAAATCATTTTTGTGTAGATGCCTATGCATCAGTTGCATATACAAGACATACTGAACTGTTTATCATTTTGCATTAAAATAAATCCAATTTCAGTCTATATAAATATTCAGTGTTAAATGTATGTCTAACAGATATAGCTACAATATACATAGTTGCATTCAGTTACAAACCAGCTGCAAATCTACCATCATATCATAGATTTGCCATTTTAAGAATATACAAAGTTGCTGTTCAGTGAAAAGACTGACACCAACATTAACATAAGAAAGCATAATTTACTAGGAATAGCTTTCCAGCAAAAACAATAAAAACAAAGCAAATCCATATAAGAATAATTACAAATTGTAATTTAAAAGGTGACTCACAATCTAATCCAGGATTTCCTGACTGTTCTCCAGAAAGTCAGATCAGGTCTTGGAATTCTGTTTACTGCCCCAGAACTGGTTTACATTCATGAAAACTTTCCATTAAAAACCAGTGCTCACATTTTTGCTTCTCAATGTGAACACTGATATAATCTATGGCAGTGTAGATGAAAAATGGAATATGGGCCAGTGCAGATCTGGGCTTGACTTTAACCCACATTTGTTAGCTAAGATAGCTACTATATAGAGGTTTGGTTCTTTGTTCTGGTTGAATGTTTAAGATTACTTAAAGACTTGGATACATATACAATGCTTTATCCACTTAAAGATTTGGATACAGATACATTTATGTGCTCCTTCGGTATCGTTTTCATTTATAAAATTTTATTTATTGTCGATTTTTTTTGTTAAATAAGATGTATAGCATGGGGTTTATGTTTTTTTTTGTTTATTGTTTTTTAAATATTGCATCATTTACATTTCTTACCATGAACCACCATTCTGTGTTGGTCTGTGTGCTGCCTCAGAGATCACCTGACCAGAAACACTGCAGCTCTGACTGTAACAGGAAGACGTGTGGACATAAAAGACATATGGGCAAATTTATCATTATTCACGAATTCAAAGATTTTTTGCCCTTGAATCTGGCATAAATTTGAATGTCGAATAAAAAATCTAATAGTTTTAGGCTATTTTTCAAGCGCTATTCGATTTTTCGAAAAAATCGTACGATCGAATATCGTTTCTCAATTTTTTCATTCGATCGTTCGATTTCACGAAAAAAAATCATGAAATTTAATTCGACTGTTCGAAAAATTCGTACGATTCGAACAATCGAGGCGTTGGATCATACGAATGCTTTTCGACCAGGTAGAAAAAAAAGCATATGGGGGGATTCCCATAGTCTTCTATTGCTATTCTGTAGGTTCAATCTGGCGAAGTAGGCAGTCGAATAAAATTTTAAAGTTGAAATACTTCAATCATCGAATGGTCGAATGATCGAATATTTGATAATTTGATCTATTCGATACGATCGAATTTTGCATATTTGATGATCGAAGTGGCCAAATATGCATATTCGATTACTCGATAGAATCGGAATTCGATAGAACTTCAAATTATTCACATGAATTTTGTAAATCTGCCCCATAGTTTTGTCCAATAATTGGCTCATATGATCTAACATGTATGGTTTGTTTGTGTGCACCGTGAATCGTAGGATCCCAGGGGGGCGGCCCTTTGTTCTTTAAATTGGAATTTTTCATTTACGATTATCCAGTGGCATATACTGTACTATTTAGAAAGTCTATTGTTATGAAAATGGTTTATTTATAGAAAGCAGGATTTTACATATGAGCTATTTTATACAATATATTTCTATGCAGCCCTACATTGTTATGGGGTATAGTTTTCCTTTAAAGAGCTAAATTTAGCAGATAGAAAGATAGAAACAAAAGGATTGTTCCATTATTATAGTCAACATTTGTATATGTTTTTATTTTTGACAAATTCTAATGTACATTGAGATTTTACAGTTTTTATTACATTTTAAAAATTCAGGTTTTCCATACAAGCTATAGACTCTGTACTGCAAATTCCATATACCACAATGTGTAAAAATGTGGAAATTGCACAGGTTCATTGTAATTCATCTTGTGTGGCACCTTGTTTTTTCATGTATTTAAGATCTAGCAATCAGGGGCCTTCTGATCATACTCTTTCGGTAACCATTTTTTAAAAGACTAAGTGGATTGGAGTGGATACAAAGACATATATATATATGAAGTCTGTTTTAATGCAGTCTTAGGACAAATGAACTTGAGATGACATAAATGGTAATGTTCCCCTGTGCAGTGCAAGTGCTCAGTGTAATTCTAATCAGTTTGAATATCTAGAATATACTAAGAAATTCAATAGGAAAAGGAACTGAACAAGATAAACATGAATGGTTTGCCAACAGTTTTTGTTTCAGGTAATTGTTTGATGCTATCTGATTTTGGCATTACATTTGAAGCTTGTGTAGTAAAGTATACAACTTAGAGGATTTGAATTGAAACAAGTGGCCTCTTCCATATGATCAATCCTTTATCTGTAAAGTAATAACTCCTCTGCAATGCCATCAGAGTATATAACAATGATTATTGGAAAAAGGTATATTGAGGAAAGGAATTCACATAGTTTACACTAGGGCAAGGTGCATTCAAACACTCTACAGGCTCTTTTAAGAAAATCTACATTGTCTTTTGACTTTCAGTGTATTAAGTGGATATATTTTCATTAACAATATAGCTTTATTGTTTATATTCTAGAAATATGTTTATTTAATGGGAATATTAGTAGATACAATTATTTGTAATGAAAGAGTCACCACAGTAGAAATGGAGGGATATTCTCCAATAAATTGTTCACTGTAAAGCTAAACTATACTATGATATATTTTCTGTCATAAGTGGAACTAAGAGGCATAGTGAAAAAGAAGAAGAAAAAGAGTGACAGGGGTAAAAATCTCCAAAACCGTATACATGTCAAAGCATGGGAGTAGTTGTCACCCTTTTGATATAATATCAAAATTTATCAAAGTGCTAGGATGTTCTAAAGCAACAAACATGTTACCAGGCATTACAAAGCTCTACTGTTTGAAGCTGATATGTTGTATATAAAAGACTGATCTTATCACGTTAGCTCTTATTTTCCGTTGTTAGTCACTCATTTCTAACTGCCTTTGTGAGAAAAGTGTTCTGATTCCTGACGTGGGGTAACGCTGTCTTCCTTTTTCATCCTGCCTGAGGGGAAAAAATGAAAAAGAAACGATATCATTCGTGCAGAACAAATGAAGGTTACTAAAAGGAGGATAGACGCCAAGCAGACACTAAATATAGTTTTTCTTTGACTGGTCAAAAAGATAAGTAAAGAGAAGGAGTTTAGTTTGTCTATAAATCGTGTGCCAGCAAGTTTATCACCAAAGACTACAGATTATGTTGAGTAAAGTAATCAGAAGGAAGAAAGGGAGGCTAAAATAACAAAGTGAGAAGGATATTTTGACTTTGCAATCAAATTTTCCTTGACTCTTGCCCTTTAGTTGGAAATGGTTAGGTTACAACTTATATATACCCTGGTTATGTTTCTTTGTTATTTAATTAGACCAAAGAACATAAAATAAATATAACATTTGTCTTATTATTCCATTCTACACATATATGAATAAATGGCCTTAAGATCAAAGTTCATCTCTGAAAGGATTCCTTGCACATTCCCATGATTTTCTGTTAAAGTCCTTGTCTTTTGTAGAATATTTTAATGAATGCGTTTGTTTATTTTGAGGTATGGACGTCCATATCTTTAATAGTGATTTTCTACATTGTAAATTTAACTTTAATGATTTAAACTAAAGGACCTCTTAAAGATCAGTTAGGGAAAACCAATGCTGGTTAGTGGTATAACTAGATGTTACTGGGCCCCACAGCAAATTCATTTTAGCACCAAAACATATCCAGAGGTTGTCCTTTTTTACCAGTATACTACATATATTACACCCCTGATAATGGGGATACCAAAACATTTTTGGTCATTGAAACCAAGTGATGCAGAGACTTTAAAACAAGTAAAAAATTATTAAAGTAGCACTCTTACTGTACCAGTCTCCCCAGCAGACATCCACCATGTTTAGTAGGTGGAGGCCCCAGAGGAAGAGTCGTGGAATCACTGGGGGTGATTTATCAAAGTTCAAATTCAAACTTTTTTTCACAAATCGTATTTCCCTTGCCCTTAAACTACAAAATTTTAATTATGTTTAAAAAAAAGTGCATATATTATTTTTTATTTATTAAGTGCAATAAATCTCAAATGTAATACTACTGCATCTACAAAGTTCATGCAGTAGTCAATGAGAGCTGTCTATGGCAAATTTAAAGCGTTTTTATCAATGCAAGTTTAGTAGAGTAAAAATTTGTGCTTTTCAATTTTTTAAGGAAATTGGTTCAAAACTGTTTTTATTCTATAATATTTTCCAATTAGAGGAGAAGAAGAAAGTAGAAAAAAAACCTTACACAAATTAGAATTTTGATAAATAAGCCTAATGATGTCCATCCTGAAGCATCTTGAAGCTTGATAGCATTGTCTTTGTACTGCAGCTTGCACATTTAGGGAAGCTATGTCATTTCATAAAGTACTCTTTTGCTCACAGATATTTTTCTAAACTTTATTTGGACGTTTCTGATTTAACAATTGTCTAAATAAATAATAAATGTTTTCCATGTAATTGAATAAAATAAAATTTTCTATTGTCCATGTAGATTGAACCAAATAAATCCAATGTATTCTACAAGTTGGTAAATAAATTCACACACCTTAGGTACATTTAATTTAGACCAACTTGAATTGTATGAAGGTATACACATATTAATGGAATCATGTGTAATTTGAAACTTCTAGCTCAATATAAATAACTTTATAGGAGCATTTTTTATCTGAAGGAAGGATTGGTATCAGAATTATATATTTTTTTTCTTACTGGAACAGGGCCCCTGGGAAGTAATAAAACAACATTAAGGGAATGCCAGTGAAGCACATTAAAACATGACATAACTCTTGTGAACATATTTACAGGAAGGCTAGTTCCTCTGTTCTTTAGAAGGTTTGCTTATTCTCAAGGGCAGTTCAGTGGGTAAAGTTTCTATACCATCTGAATACATGGTTTATTATGTTAATTTTGCATGTTTTACTGTATCTATCGAGCCCATGTTATTAACCTAGCTACTATATATAATATACTAAATTTGGACATGTTACCATGCATTACATTTTTTTATTTGACCATACCCCAATCAACACTTATAAACTCCATGTAGATGTTTAGCAGCCACAAATTCTGCAAATTCTGTAAAAACATGGTGAAAAGAAGTTAGAGCTTTATTTTTTATCAAAGTTGTTAATATATTTCAGTATGTATCTCATTATCTCAAGCTAACATTTTTTTAACTGCCAACAACACATTCATGCTGTCCATCACTGTTCCTAGGAATAATTCCTTTATGAAAGCAAGCTCAAATAACTTGCTTATAGCAAAATGAAGAAAATGTCTCAACTTTACCTGCTAAACAATAGTCATATATAGATAGGCCAACTGAGCTGAATACCTAGTCTTTCATCTTTGTAAGAAGGTTGCTGGAAGGTGTAATTCCACATGTCGACCATCACTGTTTTGCCACAGAAAAGATATCAGCAGCCCCTCCATCAAGGGATTGAACTTGGATATGACAGCTTGGAACCAGATTTGTACTGTATGCAGTTAATGTGCTAGAACAGTGTCAGGCTGTGTTGGGGCTCAGTACCTCCTGGTTGTTGGCTTTATCCCCTAGGCCAGGTGAGCAGAACTGTGTTTGTTGCATCCCCTTATTGGTTGGCTGGGTTCATCTAATCAGGGCTGACTCTACCCTATAAAAGCCCAAACCTCCTTGCAACTGTGTCTGAGCATGGTCCTTCTTCTGATCACTGTGGTGTGACCCTAGCTCTTCTGCTTTGTCCTGTTCTGGCTCTATTCCTGATGGTTCTATCCTACTCCTGCTCTAGTCCTGCACCCTGACATGTTCTGCTCCTGTTTCCTGCATCCTGGTCCAGTCCTGATCCTGTCTCTGATTCAGTCCTGTCTTCTTCACCTGCACTGTCCTGATTCTTTCCTGTCTCTATGCCCACTCCATCCTGCTTCACTATGTTCCAGATTCTGTCTCTTCATCCTTACTGTCCCACTCCAGTCCTTAACATGCTCTGTTCCAGTCCTTTTTCTGATTATGCTGCTTTGTCCTCATCTAGTTGCTGCAGTCCTCCACCTGCTCCATTCCACTATTGTTCTCTTTGCCCACAAAATCCTTATGTGGACTAACCCTTATTCTACACGCTTGACACCCCGATCCTTTCCTCATACTTTGTATATCTGTGTGCACAAAAGCAGCTCCTTGACTGAAGGACTTTCACTCTTACCTATAGGGTAAGGGCTGCCTTCCCACCAGCTACAATGAAAAATCGCCAGTGAGATAGCACACGAGTCCTTGTGAGTAAACTTTGGATGACATCAGAAAACAAAGCACCGCATGTGCTATCCTGCTGGTGATTTTTCATTGTAGCTGGTGGGAAGGCAGAGCAAGGCAGTTCGGTGAGATTGTCACCCCGAAGAAGAGGCAATTAGTCCCCAGGCGACTAAATCTCCCGAATCTGCCCGTGTGTCCTAACCCTTAGAAATTCCTTGCAAACAGTAACACAGATGAGCTGTTCTGGAGGAGGGGAAAGATGAGAAACTCTATGAGCAAGTGTTGTTGGGAAGGTGAGCACCCACTCTTACTTCTAGGGACTGTTTTTCCTTTAGATGTCTGCTGGCATTGAAACTCAATAGTTTCAATAGTTCCCATGACCGGGGCAGCTGGGAAATTGACAAAATGTCTAGCCCCATGTCAGATTTCAAAACTGAATATAAAAAATCTGTTTGCTCTTTTGAGAAATGGATTTCAGTGCAGAAGTCTACTGGAGCAGCACTATTAACCGATGCGTTTAAAAAAAAATGTTTTCCCATGACAGTTTCCTTTTAATTGCATCTAAGCAAGAAGTAATTTGGAGTGCACTGCTGCAAAATAATCTGGACATTTTATGATTAGTATTTACCGTCACAGGTGCATTGTTCCTGAATAATTCCCAGGACCAGAATTGTAAGACCTACAAAAGTGTGTCACTGTGCATTAGACTTTATATCTATTGTAGTTGTTCTGTTAGACTTCTGTTAAAAGTATGCCCAGCTTTTGCATGTTTTTTGTAGAAACTATGTATAGCACTACTGAGAGGCTATTGAAGTATACAATATTCATTATTAACATACAGTATATTGAATTATGTTGCTGGTTTCTTTATTGTTAGGACTCAAATGAGAAAGTTGTTTTCTGCCTGGATGTGAGCTTTCTGCACTTTTACTAGGCAGGCTTTTTATTATTTGAGGAACATAACCAATATGATCTCAATAAGCGTGAGAACAGGAAAGTGTAATTATACATTTTCAATAAAGTTATCCTGAGAAGAAATGGAATTCATGACATGTTCCTCTAGAACAAATATCTGTAGCAGTGTGTTTGTAAATTCAAATTCTTTCCACAGAAAAAGACATTATGCAGCATGAAAATGACCATGCTGATGAAAAGGAGGCATGTGAAAAAAGGGAGGAAACTTTTACAGCAGAAATGGACCCTAGCAATGAATGATGTCTGCCTAATGGTTCACTATTTCAATGTTTTCCATATTAGTATGACTAATGAATGCCTAGCTATCCTAACCGCTTGAGTGGCAAGTGATTAGCTGCAAAGCTGAAACAAATGTCATGAATGTAACAAATCTTTTAGAAATCTGCTAACAACTGATCAGTTCAGGCAACAAAACAGGCGATGGTATATGTTACAATAACATTTATTTAACTAAAACCATTTTTGAAATATGGTTTTCAATAGAGTTCATTTTTCAAAGTAATTGGTGACGTTATTTGGTTGCCAGAGTTCTTATGAATAATTATTAGCCAGGTTTACAGTCCTCCTAAGCAAACTATTATTGCAGAAATATATAGGGGAAAGTTAAAATCATTGCGTCCTAAACCTCACATGCACTACCCTTTCTGAGAGCTGCAAGAGCAGTTGTCATAGTAACATAGTAAGTTAGGCTGAAAAAAGACACACGTCCATCAAGTTCAACCTTTTTACCTTTTTTATTTAATTTTAACTGCCTAACTGCTTATTGATCCAGAGGAAGGCAAAAAAAAAAACCCTTCTGAAGCCTCTCCAATTTGCCTCAGAAGGAGAAAAAATTCCTTCCTGACTCCAAAAGGCAATCGGACTAGTCCCTGGATCAACTTGTATAATGAGCTATCTTCCATAACCCTGTATTCCCTCCCTTGCTAAAAAAGCCATCCAACCCCTTCTTAAAGCTATCTAATGTATCAGCCTGTACAACAGTTTCAGGGAGAGAATTCCACATCTTCACAGCTCTCACTGTAAAAAAACCCTTCCGAATATTTAGGCGGAACCTCCTTTCTTCTAAACGGAATGGGTGACCTCGTGTCATCTGGAAAGACCTACTGGTGAATAAAGAATTAGAGAGATTATTATATGATCCCCTTATATATTTATACATAGTTATCATATCACTCCTTAAGCGCCTCTTCTCCAGCGTGAACATCCCCAATTTGGCCAGTCTTTCCTCATAGCTAAGATTTTCCATACCTTTTACCAGCTTAGTTGCCCTTCTCTGTACCCTCTCTAATACAATAATGTCCTGTTTGAGGGAGGGAGACCAAAACTGTACGGCATATTCTAGATGTGGCCTTACGAGTGCTCTATAAAGTGAAAGAATGTCCCCCTTCTCCCGTGACTCTATGCCCCTTTTAATACAGCTCAAGACCTTATTGGCCCTTGATGCGGTGTACTGGCATTGCTTGCTACAGCCAAGTTTATCATCTACAAAGACTCCAAGATCCTTTTCCATAATGAATTTGCCTAGTGCATTCCCATTAAGTGTATAAGTGGCTTGAATATTTTTACATCCCAGGTGCATGACTTTACATTTATTAACATTGAATCTCATTTGCCACTTAGCTGCCCAGATTGCTAGTTTGACAAGATCCTGTTGCAAGGATGCCACATCCTGGATTGAATTAATTGGGTTGGATAGTTTTGTGTCATCTGCATACACTGATACATTACTTACAACACCCTCATTAATGAACAAGTTAAATAAATGTGGACCCAATACCGAGCCCTGAGGGACCCCACTAAGAACCTTACTCCAAGTAGAGAACATAACAACCACCCTCTGTACCCGATCCTGTAGCCAGTTTCCTATCCATGTGCAAACAACTTCATTAAGACCAACAGACCTTAGTTTAGAAAGAAAACGTTTGTGGGGAACAGTATCAAATGCTTTGGCAAAATCCAAATAGATCACATCTACTGCCCCCCCCCCACTGTCCAGTATCTTACTTAGCTCATCATAAAAAGCAATCAAATTTGTCTGGCATGACCTATCCTTCATAAAGCCAATGTGATTGCTGCTCATAATGCCATTCACTAGGACAAAATTTTGAATGTGATCCCTTAACAAGCCTTCAAATAATTTGTCCACCACAGATGTCAAACTTACTGGCCTGAGATTGTAATCCCTTTTTAAATATTGGGATGACATCAGCTTTCCTCCAATCCATAGGCATAATACCAGATGAAAGTGAATCTGAGAAAATCAGAAATAGGGGATGGTCTAAAACTGATTGACCCGTGGGTGTATACATCAGGCCCTGGCGCCTTGTTTACATTAATTTTTATTAAAGCTTTATGAATCATATCCTGAGTCACTCCTAAAAGTCTACAGCTCTGTAGAAGCTCCCTTTGGTGCACTTCAAAGAAAGTTTTTTATATTTAATTCTGAAATCTGACATGGGGCTAGACTTTTTGTCAATTTCCCAGCTGCCCCATGTAATGTGACTTGTGCTCTGATAAACTTCAATCACTCTTTACTGCTGTACTGCAAGTTGGATTGATATCACCCCCTCCCTTTCCCCCACCCAGCAGCCTAACAACAGAACAATGGGAAAGTAACCAGATAACAGCTCCCTAACACAAGATAACAGCTGCCTGGTAGATCTAAAAACAGTACTCAATAGTAAAACCCATGTGCCACTGCGTACTATTCAGTTACATTGAGAAGGAAAAACAACAGCCTGCAGAAAGCAGTTCCCTCCTAAAGTGCTGGCACAACTCACATGACCAGGGGCAGCTGGGAAATGGCAAGCCCCATGTCAGATTTCAAAACTGAATATAAAAAAATCTGTTTGCTCTTTTGAGAAATGGATTTCAGTGCAGAAGTCTGCTGGAGTAGCACTATTCACTGATGCATTTTTTAAAAAAAAACATGTTTTCCCATGACAGTTTCCCTTTAAGGCAATGGTACTTGGGTTAAAAATTAAAATACAATATGTTATAATCTAATTCTTCTTAGAAGCCTGCCACTTACTTTACCCAAAATTTGAAATTCATTTCTGTATTAGTTTTTTTTCTCCCCCCCACAATAAACTTGTAATGAGATTTAAACAAGTGGTATGTAAAAAGATATACAACTACATACAGAGAGAACCCTTTATAGTAGACATAGATCAAAAATCCGCCCTTCAGCAAAGGGTTCAGACTTTATTTGAAGACTGGAAGGTCAGTGATTAATCTATTTCAGCTATTTCACACAGAAGGTGGACTATAAATTTAAGATGTGTTTTGATGTTCACAAGCAATCAGCAAATTATCTTTGGAAAAATGTGCCTGCAAATCATATGGTATGTAGCAGAGGACGTGAATGTGGTCTACTGTGAACTTTTTGTGTTTAAAGGATTTACTATATTCAGGATCTTGTTGGAGGATTTAAGGTGGTCAAAGGGCTTTTTCTTTTGCTTTCATGCTTTAGACAAAGTTTCTCAGTATAGATTGTCAAAGGAACTCCGTGACAACTTCCCTGACATTTCTGCTGGGAATATTCTGTTTAGGGTATTAAAGGTTAAATGGATTTTCATGAAGGGCTGGTCTAATGGACAATGAATGAGCTGTTCTAGTAACTCACCTATTTTTCACTACAGCTTTTCAACCTGTGCAGCACAAAAGAGTTATCTAAAGTACACACGTCATGAGTAGAACTGATCAACTGGCTTAAGATTAGAAAGTAGAGAAAGTCAGGAAGTAGAAAGGCATGCTGTCAGTAGTGTGAGGTTAACACTGGGACTATTTTGTGTACTTAATAAAAATAACTTTGAAGAGGATGTAGGTACTGAAGTGATAGAAGATACAGATAAGAAAAATGTGACTTGGGGGATAAGGACAAGGAAATTACAACATATGTTCAACCTGTCAGTGTTTAAAGACACACTAACCCTTCTTCAATATTCCCTTTGTTGTAAAGTATTATGTATTAGGGCCTTTGCGGACAATAATATTCCTGGGGCATGCCTTTCCCTATATTATATTAATGTGAAATGGAATCTGCTTGCCCTAGGTTGTACTTGTTTCCTCTTTTTGTTATGTAGGTCTACTTTAACTAATGTAAAGTTCACCTGTATTAGTCATGTGAGAAAACTCATCAAACAGTAGTATCAGACCAACTGGAATACTTTCCAGAAGCAGCACTAGCAAAATATATTTTTACCACCTCAGGGCATCTGATTTACCTTATATTGAAAAAGACAAAAAGTTCTCTGCACTCAACCCATTATCAATATATTCTATGAGATATAGTGCATTAAGCATTTGTGCATTAGTGCATTAAGCTACTAAAAAATGCCTTCCTCTTTAAATAATAACAAACATGGGAAAGTTGTGGTCACCACTAATTTTTAAAGCCATTAAGCTGGGGTGCAATGAGGCTGTAACCACATAATACATATAGACAAATACAAGAGGTCCTCTGCACTCAACCCATTAAAGGAAAACTATACCCCCGAACAATGTAGGTCTCTATAAACAGATATTGCATAAAACAACTCATATGTAGCCCATCTGGCATTTGCCCTAACCTACATATTGCCAGTCCGGGCCTGCACACAAACATACCAAACAAACTATAAAGTTAGGTCACATGAGCCAATTAACAGACAGAGTTCTGTCTTTTGCTTCCACACTTCTTCCTGTTACAGTTAGAGTTGAAATATTTCTGGTCAGGTGATCTCTGAGGCAGCACATAGATCATCATGAAATGCTGGTTCAAGGCAAGAGATGTAAAAGGGCAATGTTTACTTAAATATATATACCAGGTAGGTAAGATTCTTTAATATGTCACTTGATTTGACTTGTCACTTGATTTGATCTGTTGCTCAAAAATTAATTTTCAGGATATAGTTTTCCTTTAAAAATATATTTAAGACATTGAGACATTTTGTGCATACAGCTACTAAAAAATGCCTTACCCTTTAAACAAAACAGGGATTGTTTGTCCATATATTGCAGTATATTTAAGCTGGCCAACTCAGTCAAAGTCATCCTTGGTATGACCAATCCTACACTCAACTTGCATCTTATTCATTAAGAATTCTATTGCTTCAATATACATTTTACACAGGGACTTAATCAAACGGTTGCCCTTTTATTGGACACCATTGTAGGTGGAAGGTGGGAGCTACAATAAGGAGCTGGCCACTGCTTGGGTTGCCACCTGGCCATTATTTTACTGGCCTAGCCAGTACAACACCTGCCAAGGCCAGGGCCAGTATTAAAAATCTACCGGAAATGTAGTTGCCGGTAAATTAGTCCTTCCCTTCCCTTGGCCCTTTTCTGGAAACATACCTCTTTGTCCATCTTCTACCCATCGCACAACATGACTCTGCCCCTTTTGTGACACTGTCTGTGTCTCCACACCTTTTGTGTCATAGCTCACCCCTTCTGTGCCCACCCCCACCATCGGCCGGTAAAATTATTCTAAAAAGGTAAAAAGGCAACCTTAGCCACTGCTCTTGTATAAACTATAACAAAAAAGGGAAAGCTGTGCTCACCATTAATTTTTTTTTTTTTTTTGTATTAATGTCTTTATTCATTTTCAGACATAAAACAGCAGTTTCTGGACATAAAGTATGTCCGGTCATTATCTCATAAACATGAAACAAAAATAGAAAGGAGAAAAGAAAAAAATAGAACATAGATTTTTTACATTTCCGAGAGAATTTACCAAGGCTCACAGATTAAATTTAGTTTACCTTGTGTAAAATGCCAAAAGTCTGTTAATGCAGGTGATTCCTGGGGGAAGACTTCCTGGAGTGTGGTTTGAATGAATTGGTTGGTTTATTGAAGTAGAGGATTGCTTTTCAGAATTTCTGTGTAATACTAGGTTATGATTTGAAAGGTGTGTACTGTTAGATACCTAAGTGGTCATGGGAGACTAGTATGTATATAATCCAGGTAGAAAAAAAAATTGTAGCATTGTTGTTCTTTTTGGTCATAGCTTCCAGCCAGTCCATATTGACAATATGGAGTAATTTCTGTTTAATTATTGTGGTATTAGATTGGTATTAATTTTTCAACAATGATGCAGGGGGTGCAACAAAGCTTTGACCACAAAATTCAAATATTAAGTTACCTTATACTGAAACAGTGTCAGACTGGGGTGCTAGTTACTCACCAGAAAAGCTTTGGGCTACAGGCCCACTCAATTTTTCACTTTCTCTTCCCTCTCTTTTTTATTTTATTAAACCATGGTATGGGCACATAAGGCTATTTGTTGGGAAGACCCACTGACACTTTGGCCCTCCGAGATTTTTCCTGGTATCCCATTCAAACACTATATTGAAGCAAAGATGTGTATATTTAGCAGAACTAAGATATAAATAGAAGATATTATGATAAGGTTTATGAATGAATTAGCATTGCTTCCCCCACCCCCAACAGACAGGATGAGCCCTCTGTTAGGAAATAGATAATGAGCAGAGAACCCACATCCCTGATAGTCTGACATTATAATTAAATAGTTAAAAATTACTCCAACATGTTAACTGAAAAGGAAAAATGTAATAAAAGACGTTATAACACAAAGTTCCATTTTGCAATGTAATATACATTATAAGACAGCTGTTACATTGCAAATTTCATTGCACATAGTGCATGTTTAAGGCTTGCTCAGAAGTGGCATATTTATGTGACACAAAAATAATGACTTTATCAGAAAGAATTTTTATTATATACACTGCAAACCTGTGCAAACGATAACATTCACAATCTTTCTTTCTTTGTCATATAGAGTATCTCAATACTTTCCAGATTTAAAAAAATGTATATTTTAAATTTGCACAAAGACATAATTGTTCACGCAAAACAATTCTTTTTTATGTTGTGCATTTTGTTTCTATTAATAACTTTCATTACATTCCTGGGCATGTATAGTCTAGAAGATACATCTAAAACAAAAATATGCTACATGCAAATTGTCCACAGTCTCTGGAGTTCCCCTTTTGATCCAACCGGAAAAAAAACTTGGGCCCAATGTGCACTCAAGAAACAAAACTCAAATGAAGTCCATTTAGAGGCTACTTTTGGTTTTTAGTTATATTCTAAAAGGTCTGTGAGTACCCATCTATTATCAGCACATAGTGCTTAATTTTAAATGTGTGATCAAAATAGGCACACAGCAATGCATAGTACATGATTAGGTGGAGGTGTTGAACTACAACTAAAAAAAAATCTAATATACTATAAGATCTCTGTATGCTATGTTCAGCTTTACAGATAAACCTCATTTTCTGCTTGACAACTTGCTACAACCCCTAAACTTAGCTTCTAAACAGCTGCTCAGAGCCCACTGAGCATGTGAATGTCTCAGACACTTTCCAAGATGGTGAATCTCTGACAAGTTTGAAATCTTGGTTAATTTTTGCTATTGAGAGGCTGAACTTTAGGCTGGTACATTAAGTTCAGTATATAAAATCAAGCATTTTCAGCCATATTAATTTTTAGGGTTTAATTCTCAATTAAGTTGTTCTTGTTTCCCTTTCTGTCTCTTCCATCTTTTTCTGTTGTTACTCTACTTGATCTCCTTCATTTCTTCTTTTGATTTGCTCATTCCTCCCTTTTCCTTCTTCTCCTTCACTTTTCCTGCTGTTCTTTCCAGCTCATTTATTTCCTTACTACATCTTCGTTTCCTGTGTACTAGGCCTTTACTTTGTGAATATTACATGTATATGGATGGAAACAATCTTGACTCTAGACATTTGAATTAGATGGCTCAGCATGTCCTACCACGTCACTCTATTTATTTTGAATAGATTGTTTTCAATTATACAACCCATATATGACATACATATTCTGCATATTATAGTTGTGTTTACTTGTCTTCTTGAATATCACAGACATATTTATTAATGTGATTTTAGAGGCAGATTTATCAATGTGTAAATTATAGGTCACCATGGAAAAACTCACTCACTTTCTATTAATTCCAATGGGATTTTACCCTTTGATAATTTGTTAGAATTTTGCCTAATATAGCCTCCCATTGACTTCTACATGACCTTGTAAGCTTTAAGATGCCAAATCAAGTTTTACCTTTTTCAAGTTTTTAGCTTAATACATACTTGAAGTTAAATTTGAGTTTTGCGTTTTAGTGCAAAAAAACTTGTGGCTAAAACCCAAATTAATGTTAATATATTAGTCCCTTAGCCTCAATCTCTGCGTTTCTTTGACTAATTTTCAATGCTACCTTCAGGTTGTCACAGTCACTGGAGAACTCTTTCCTCCTTCCCTTTTTACGCTCTCTCTTTCATTGTTTTACGTTCCATTTTCACTTCTACCCTCCACCTTTATCTCTATTTTTCTTTCTATCCTGGTCTGCTCTTTTCCCCCCTTTCTTTCTCTCTCAGCTGATGATTATACTGTAGCTCTGGAGAGTTTAAAAATAACTTTTGCTCATATATAAATAACACGGGTGGTCGCATTAAACCTTATAAATGCAGTGTGGCAGGCAAAACTTTAGTGCAGCTGTTCTATTTATTTGTACTCCCAAATTCTTCAAAATATCTTTGTTATTAAAAAGGTCTTTTATTCATATGTTGTGACTAGAGAGCTGATAAATGTTGGCCCCAAGGTTCTTTCACAGATGTAGGTTTCTGCATATTTTAGACATATGTCATAATTTGTAATATCAAATGAAATCTGATAAAGCAGCAATCCAGATGTCAAAAAAGATTGAGCCCATGCAATTTCAAATATTTTAGTGATGCATTAAGATTGTGTTTAATTTAGTTAATGTTTTTGGTCTCTTTGTGACTTTATGTCATGACAAAAGAACAAGACATTGTAATTACAGTTGTTAAAAATACATTTAAGAATATAACGGCATATAATGTAAAAAACATACTTTTCTGGAATAAACACGTGTTTTTCATTCAAAACTGATTGTTTGCCCCACAGATGTTCTTTTTAGAGAAAATAAATTACCAAGATTAATTGACCTTTGTACAAATAATCTGTTCAGAAACTAAATACTGATAGAATGTCATCCAAAAAAAAGCACTGGTTTGACTTATGGAAAATGGAAGCAAGAATATTATAGACTACACAAAAACAGGCAACTTAAGAAACAGCAATTAAATCAACATTGTGTTCCACAAATTAAAGTGTAGAATGTGTGCACCTACCGTATTTTAGTAATAGAATTTAGTGTAGAATGTTTGCACCTACCATATTTTAGTAATAATTTAGTAGGTAACTGTACATGGCACAGCAAGCAACTCTGGTCTAGAAAATAACTCCCTGTGCAGCTAGGTTACAAAAATGTTTATCTTAATAAATATGTCTATCTAGTAGAATTAAGTCAAAGGCAAATGGACATTTAGAGTTTTTCTTGAAAACGTTTCACCACTCATGGGGATTCTTCAGTTCACCTGAAGTGGTAAGGAATTCCCGAGCAAAAAATCTTAATTATGTAGTTTTGAATTATTTCATTTTGGTCAAATATTCTGTATTTTATGTAATTATAATGTTTTATATCCTTAAATGTTACTTTACACAATGCAATGTTTCATTTTGATCATGACAATATGATTATAAAAACACAATTTTGTAAATATGAAAAAGAAAATAATTTCTGTCTTTCAGAATAGAATGTAGTCTTTTACAATAAACTGTAACTGCCTTTATGTTTTCCTGCCTTCACATATTCTGGCTTTGTAGCATCCATACCTGGATGCTGATTGACCTGTCTAATTGCACATGTTAATGAAGTTCTTGCAGGTTTATTTGATCGGTTTGTAACAGGGACTTTGTAGTTCTTAATTCTAAATAATGACATGATACAAGGCAAGGACAAATACCTGCCCATGGCAACGGATGCCATGGCCTAGATATAGTTGACCAATGCACTTTAAAATTCAATGGAAAAGTTTAAATACATTGCCAGCCACCTCATCCAGCTATGTCACTAAGCTTCCCTGGTACCCTTTGCTAGGCAGGCTTGTTCCACATAGTCATGAGCCCTTTATTGGTGACATTAGTAAATAGTATGATATATAATGATAATTGGAAATGGTTTTACTGTATGTGCAGCAGTTTTGGTAATTGCATGAAAGTATCCAAAGCCCAAAGTAGCAATATTAAGTAGAGTTCAATAAATAGAGAAAGAAAGCTGGACTCACTCATTTGTTTGTAGAGATCAATAGGATAAATACTTTACTTTAGAAGGTTTTACTCTCTGCAAATTCATTTTCCAATAAAATCTTACAATTTTGTACTCTCCGTGGGAATGTATTGCTACAAAGTATGTTGGCATTGTGATTTAATTTTAAGTCAATAAGGTAGTGTCTCCTTTCCCTTAAGCTTCCAACATAAGGTTTAAAATATTGTATGAAATGGCAGCATTTAGCTAAGCATTTTGTTAGGCTGGAAGATAGGAAGGAACATATTCCTTAATAAATAACCCCTGTTATGTATATATCTTTAGGAGTACAGTTTCCTATTCAGTGGTATGTAATGATTTTCTCATAAGTACAGTAATATTTTACTTGACTGTTCTCAGAAGGAAAATGGCCAGTGATCTATGAACTCCGATGATCTGTACTCCTGTATCCATTTGCCAGGCTTCTTGCTTTCTGGTCCAACACAAGGGAAAAAGTTGAAGGCCAGACATGATTCATCACATTTAGAGCAGCCAATTCACATTCTAAACTTTATAAGCTCATGGGAAGGAACAGCTGTGTAAAGCTGACCATTTAAATAATGATGTTGGGAAAAAGATGCACAGACTTGATGAAATTTTAAGATGGTGTTTCACCAAGCTTTAAAATCACTAAAAACACTGTCAGTATTCAGTGTATATAACAACATTTCCAAAATAGCTGATTAAGGTGCTTATTGGCTTGCTCTTTATTTACATTTTGTTAGTCGTGTGTCTAGTTTGGTGGTAATATATACATTGGAATATCAGAGATACTGTATTTTTGTGAGCATTGCTTCTGATTATTTTCAATGTGAGTTAAATGTGCTTATGTTTATTTAATCAGAAAAGCAACCAACCTCAGATACACATTAGGTAGGATTTTTTAGGGAGTTCTACTATTACACCACAGGAATGCCACAAACTTAACTTATTTGGCACACTTCTGCACAAAGCTTATTGCTACACCTGCATTTCATTTATTGAAATGGTTCAGCCATGATACATAGTTCTCAATTTTTTTCTCTAGGGCCAATTTAGTAGAGTCAGAGGTAACAATGAAACATCAGCCATGTTTGAAACATCTCCACAGAAATGGTTAAAGGTGTCATCAAAAATAACTGTTACATATATGTTTTTTGAATTGCCTATGGAGAAAAGGTTGCAAAGGGCTATGAAAGTTCAACTCTGCACAAAACGCATCTAGCATGTTAAATAAAAGTACGCCCATTTGTGGTAAACAGATTTTTTTTAGAGCGACAGCTCAGAGGCACTCCACCCAGGCCACATCTGGTACTTACCAGAAAAATTTTTTGATGGCATGCTTGCTTACACAGTGTCCCTGACATAGCACCTGTATTTTTAAAGATATTTGAACAGGGATAGCTGCTATTTTGTAATCAGTTTACTATTACTAATCTGTAGATATAGACTGGGATATAGAGACACCTAAACTAGATTAGAATTTGGGTTAGAATATTTTTACATATTTATGATGTATTACAGGTCTGAAATGGTAGTCGAAATAGGCCCTGGCATTTCAAATACACAGATGCCCAAACAGCCCACAACCAGCCCAATTAATAGTGACTAAGGTAGTGATCCCAACCAATGGGTTGTAAGTTGCTCACCAGTGGCCTCAAAGCAGGTGCTTATTATTGAATTTCAGGCTTGTAGACACATTTTAGTTGCATTAAAACCAACTGCTAGTCCACATGGGGGCTACCAGTAGCAAATCACAGCCCTTATTGGACATCCCCAGGAACTTTTTTCATATTTCTCCCCAACTCTTTTTACGTTTTAATGTGGCTCATGGTAGAAATAGCTGGAGAGACCTGGATCTTACAGCAGACCCTCTGGCATTTGCTAGAACCCAGAGATTGACAATTTGGACCTTATGTCTTATGACTTTCCTTATAACTGACAAAATGAACAGACGTTTAATTTGTGAGTTCATTTCATTTTTACAGTTTAAAGTATAAATTCGAAACAGAAGAGGCTTGGTTGCTACCTTGTGCCTTTTATTATATATGAGGCATACTTTCTGTAATTAATAAATTGCCTGGCTCACATAAAATGGATATATCACACCTACAAAATAATTATGACAGTCTAACCAAAAAGAGTCCCAGCCCTGAAGTCAAGGCCCCTCTTAGACCTATCCCTGCTGAAATGCTTTACAAAAAGGCAGAAAGGAGCACCCCTGAAAGATTTGCGAAAGAGTAAACCTTTGGGGCCAGCAAAGTATCTGCTTTACTAGTTGAAGAAAAGGCACACCCCATTTCCATGAGTTCATCCTCCCAAGGCATTCATAATTCCTGAACTGTAAGAACCACAACGATGCATTGTTTTCAGCATATGAATTAAACAGTTGTTTAGTATATGCTCAGTGTCTTAGTTTTGTGGCCTTTAGTTTAATAACACAATTCTAAGGCAAACTGAAGAATAAGAGACACCAATATACTTAGTTCTTAATAGTTGGAGGGCCTTGGTGTATACAGAACTCTAGGCAATAGCACTTAAAGAGAGCTACACATGAGCCCAACCTAAGGAGGCCTTTTTTCCTTTAAGAACATTTGTAATTCTTGATGTTATCTCCTTCCCAAAAGACCTGCTAATCATTGGGTTATTTACAATGTCTATCTTTCTGTACTGTCAGGAGGCCTATCAGCTCCCAGTGGAAGTAGTCAGGACCAAAGAGGAAGTCCAGGGGTCAAAGTCCAAGTTCATGGTACAAATAGGAGTCAGGTGAAGTCCCAATTCAGGCAAACGTTCAGAAAGCAGAATTAGTCAAAACTAGAATTACAAAGAACCAAGGAATGAATGAACCAGTGTCTAGGGCAGTGATTTTCAACCTTGTGCCTCCAGCTGTTAAGGAACTACAAGTCCCACAATGCAATGAAGGAGTCTGACAGCCACAGTCAGGCAAATGCATTGTGGGACTTGTAGTTTCTTAACAGCTGGAGGCACAAGGTTGAAAATCACTGGTCTAGGGTGTCCTTTTATTTTCAATTTGGCGCCAGTGACGTCATTCAAGGGGCATGTACATCAGAGTATTTCTCCCACAAGCATTCTTCAGGACTAAAGCCTTCCACTTAATAAAGAACTGGAGGGAACTCCTGGAGAGTCTGGAATCCAGGATCTTTTCTACCTCGAACTCCTGTTGACCATCCATGGAAAAAGAGGAAGGAGGAGACTGATCAGAAGAGAAGTGATTGGAGATTGCTGGTTTAACCAAGGAGACATGAAACACATTAGGAATTCGCATCTCAGAGGGAAGTGATAGTCAGACTGCCACAGGATTAGTGGGACATGCATTGTTATGAGTGAATTCTGCCCATGGGACGAGATCAGACCAATCATCTTGACAGAGGGAAACCATGATTCCTTAGGAATTGTTCTAGCGCTTCATTCACTCACTCTGCTGCTCCATTTGTTTGGGGATGGTAGGAGGAAGTCCAGGGGTCAAAGTCAAAGTTCATGGTACAAATTGGGGTCAGATGAAGTCAAAGTCCAAATCTAGGCAAATGTTGAGAATGCAGGCAGAATAACAGCAAGATCAAGATTCAGGCAGGGTCAAAAGTCAATAGTCTCTGCACTCCCGCTACCCACATGGAGATCATGGGCACCATCATTTTGAAACCAATGTGAAAGGGGAGAGCCATGCCAGGGAGAGCCATGCCATTGGGGGCTCATGACACATACATAGTGTACCTTCACCTTCGATCAAGTGACAACTATGGGCAGACTCTAACCTATTCAGCACTGTGAACCACCATCTGAAAATTTCCCAGGAAAAATATTTCCTGGAACTCCAAGTTGAAATGTATGTATGAAAAACATAACCCATGCTTATATTTCTGCAAGAGATGCACTAAAATTCAGTGCTCTTTGATCGCGCGAACATCAAAATAAACAATTATGGAATCCCTTCCTGACAGTAAACCACTGCAGTGACTGGGCTGCAAATGACTTTATTATATTTACATGGTGGTCTACTGATAAAGCATCCTCATGTGACCTTAATCCCCGCCACAGACAAGGACTTACTTTTCCTTGTGTTTTTTTTATAAAGTAGTAATAGTCAAAAGTCAAAAATAGTCAAAAGGCAAGGACCCAGAATTGTGTTATTCATCACTTACCTTCTACACTCATACTGGTTACCATAAATGTCTCATATTATCACCCTCTTAAAATGTAAGCTATTGTGAGCAGGTCCCTCCCCCTATTGTCTCCCAACAGATAAAACAACTATGAGTATAATTATCAAATATATCAAATGAAAATGAGAAATTTAAGGCTTTAGTCCCTTGGCATGGACAGCTTAGAAATCATTTTGCATTTTCAGTATCTCAGCAGATTATTAACACTATATTGCTGCCCTGCTTTAGTACCTAATGTTATATGATATTGCTAGAAGGGGGTTCTAAATGAAAAACCAGAATGCCCCTATTTCCTACTCTGTGGCTTCACAGTAAATGGTTCTACCACTTGCACTAAACCATTTAAACTGGTTGCAGCTTTTAGTGTATATATAGCCAATACTATCTCTCCTTCTCAGCCAGCGCTGGCAGCTAGTTGAACTCCTGAAGATAAAGTCCTCCATCAGCCAGCCATAGCATTATTGTGTTCAGAGTTAACTACAAAAACAGACACTAAGAAAAGGACACATAAAAAGCTGTTTTCTAATCATTCTCTCTTTTTTTGAAGACTGTAAAATAACAATCTTTGTGTGAGTAACCACAAAAAAATGCATTTTACTTATTTCATCAAATTTTAAGACCCAAAAGGACTCTATGAAACAGTTTGCTTTGAAGGTGTATGTCAGATTAATAAAACTAAGGAGCTTCACTGTATCTTGAAATTATTGTTGTGAATTAGACAAGGTTTTCAGACAATGGAAAAATATTCATTTATAGCATGTCCTTTAACATGTTCATTTTGATCACAGTTCTTTCCTTTATATTGAATGTGTTTTACTATTCTTTTCCCTGCAGGATGGGGTAGATTTTATAGGATAAAATCTGCTGGCAGACACTCTCAACACTTATACAGCCTTTATATTTTTTAAATTTTAACCAAGCTTTAAGTTGTCCATCACAACATAGCTAGCAAATCATTCTCAATCACCCCAGTAATTAATGTTGTATTTATAATTTCCTAACTAAAACAGGACTTAAGTTCTAGGGGGTTCATACCGTACATATAAACCACAACAGTACTTTACCCTTCCTTCCAGGCACATACTGTAATAGTGAGCAAGTAAAAGGAAGGAGATCAGGACAAGGAATACATTTGCTGCAAGAACAATTTATTCCGCTCACAACATGTTTCAGGCTCAACAGAACTGTGAAGCACAAAACATGTTTTTTGTGAAATAAATTAATGTTATCCCTGCTTTTTAATGTCTTTACAGAAAAAGAAATAAATACCTTGGAGTTTATATTGACAAGCGGTTTTGAAATCAGGAAATTTGTAAGTTGCTATTCCCACCAGAGAGTGGAGAAGTTACATGCTGAGTTTTATTGTTTGAAGAAAACACCATTGCACCATGCTTAATTCTTTTTACATTTTGTAGAAAGCACTATAAGCACCTTGTTTTACTTAATTATAACTTTATTTTGGAGAGCACTTTGTAAAAACCACTCTAGCACTTTAGAACACATAAGAAAAATCTGTACCTAAACTGTGGTTCAAGACATACACTGATTTGTGTTGCATGGGGTGTTAGACGGTCGTGCTTGGGATGCCCTCTTTCATACCTTCTAAGCATTAAGTCCTCTAAAACTTAAACTCAATGTCAAGAGTTTACAGAGACCCCAAGCCCTACCATTAATGCACATAGTAAGTAGACTGTCCCCCATATGTAATAAAAGGAAAAATGTTTTCGCAGATGCAGTAACTCATAGCAATAAATGGCATGTTTCTAAACAGTTGGCCGGTAACTTCTAAAACCTGGATCAAACTTTGCATCTTATATTACATAACCCCCATGTGCAACATGCTTTTTGAGCAATGTTATGGGCATAGAATTAAGCATACTGTCAATATATGAAAAAAGTGGTATCCCAGAAAGAATGGCTAATACACTTTTTACCACTTGTTAATGGGTCTGCAATATGCTATTTAACATTCCCATGACCTCTCTATGAAAAATATTTATGCCAGTGAATAAGAATTTTTAAAAGAGACATCTACGTTTTACCTTGTTGCAAATTAATTTTGTCTACTGGAAACATTACTATAATTCTGTAAGATTGCTTCCAAGGTTTCTATTTTCCTGACACACTGAGTTTAAATAATTTTACACATTAGTCTGCATTGGCATCAACTAGCATAGTGAAGTTTGGACATGGTGAAAAAATATACTGCAGAAAACCATACAGAGCATATTTTGGAATCAGTTTCCACCACAGCTCTGTAGAATAAAGCAAACAGATTTGCTTTTAGCTACCCTAGGATAGCAATGTAATAGGCAAAAATTATGAATACGCAGGTTTACAAAATAATTCTATCTGTAAAATAACATTGAACAAAATCCCTAATGCGGTAATAGTGCTTTATAAAAATGCAATGTTGTGTTTAGGAATTGTTCCTTCTGTTACCAAAATCCACAGTTATTATGGAAATAGGTCAACCTGAGCATTTCTTGCTTTATACTCCAAAATTCCTACTCTAAACATTTACAGATACATGCTATATAAAATTCCCAGTGACATGAAAACTCTGTGCAAAGAGAAAAACCTGTTTCCTTTCACTTTGGAACTATACAATATACAAATTGTATACTTGAGAGTCAGTGAACGGATTGGCTTCACATCCAAAAGGAATACCAAGAGTCTTGTTTTCTATTTGTGCTCTGTGTGTGTGTGTGTGAATGGGTGTGATGCATATGCAACTGGCTTCCTTTCCTTACCAAATTGTTGTAGTAGAACTGCACCTATTCCATCTTTTGATGCATCTGTTGATATTTTTGAAGGCAATGTTGCACAACAAATAATGTCTTTTAGTGATTTTGAAGTCATTTTCCGGCTTCTCTGTCCAGTTCCACTCAGCGTGCTTTAGCAACAAGCATATGGGACAACTTGTCTGCCAGTTTGGGAATGTACATGCCAAGCTAGTTTAACATACCCATGCACCTCTGCAGTTTTTTTTAATTACTGGGACTGGTCATTCTGTTAATTCGTAGAACTTTTGCAGGATCTGGTTTCACTCCACTGTGAGAAATTGTTTCACCAAGATAAATTTCTGGTTTCTTAAACTGACATTTAGCATGATTCATTATAAGTCCATTTTCTTTTGCTATCTGGTAGACTCGCTTTAATCTTTTGTCATGCTCTGCTTCTGTGGTGCCCCAAATTAAAATATCATCTATGTAGACTTTAACTCCTTCAATGCTTTCCAAGAGTTACTGCCTTGTTCTTTGACTTCTGAACTTAATCCAAAAGGCAGACATTTGATACCTTCCAAAAGGTGTATTAAAAGTATTCTTTTTCTGCTTCTGTTAGTGAGAGGAATCTGTCAAAATCTAGGATTTTAAATAATTTGGCATTTTGCCATTTCACTCAGGATTTCTGTCATGGTCGGCACCCAACACCAGAAGAAATGCTAAGCACCCTGGTCTTGGCTCATGCTTCACCAGTAGTGTGACCGCCTTTGGCTTTGGGAGGAGCCCTCAGCTACTCAGACGCCACCAGGATTTAAATGAGAGGTGCAAGGCGAAAGTTCTGGCCAGCAATGGGGCACGACTGTTAGCAAGAGTCTTTAGGCAGAAGGTTGTGATACAAGGCATTAGGCAGAATCGTAATCAAATCAGGCTGGGTTGAGGCAGGCAGAGGACAAACGTAGTCAGGCAGGCAAGGGGTCAAACCAGGAAGTCAATCAGGGTTAATCAGAATCGGAGTCAGTAATCAGGCAGAGGTCAGGATAACAGAAGGTAGAATCGTCAAAAAGCCAGGCAGGGGTCACAACAGGAATCAAGAATCAGAATAGCAAGCTTAACAGCACCAGGAACAAATGCTACAATGGGCAATGTGAATTTACAAAATGCCCCTCTAATACTTTTGAATTTTGCGTCAATGCACGCTGACGTCACTACGTCAGGGAGCCTGCTTTTTAAAATTACAGGAGATGCACCACACGTGCCCTACAGGAAGCAGCGGCATAGAAGACCGGCGCGGCAGTCGTCCCTGCTGACCCCCCACTAGACCACCAGGTAAAGCTTTTATTGCAATTTCATTCCGAGTGGGTATATGAAAATGTTCTCTCCTTTTCATTGAACTCTTTGGGATCCAAGCACAATCTCAGGGATCTATCTTTTTTCCCTACACTAACTAAGGAATGTACCCAAGCTGAAGGTTTATTGAATTACATCTAACTCAGTCAGGCAATGCAATTCCCATTTAAGTTGTTTGATACAACTGTTTTTGCATCAGCTTTTAATGAAATATCAGCAGTATATCCATGTTGATTTGTGGTGATTCTTCCACTACAAATAATTTGTTTACCAGTCCCAACTTTTCATATGTTTGTGCACTTAATAGGAGACAATAATTACCAGAGACTACTACAAAATCATATTTGCTTACTTTGCCCTTGTAAGTAAGAGTGAGTGTACCTTTTTCTACTGATGGCATTTCAGACTCATTGTATGCCTTAAAGGGAAACTGCCATTTGGAAAACGGCATTAAAGTGGACCCGTCACCTGAGTGCTGCTCCAGTAGACTTCTGAAATGAAATCCATTTCTCAAAAGAGCAAACAGATTTGTTTATATTCAGTTTTGAAATCTGACATGGGGCTAGCCATTTTGTCAATTTCCCAGCTGCCCCTGGTCATGTGACTTGAGCCAGCACTTTAGGAGGGAACTGCTTTCTGGCAGGCTGTTGTTTTTCCTTCTAAATGTAACTGAATAGTATGTAGTGGGACATGGGTTTTTACTATTGAGTGCTGTTCTTAGATTTACCAGGCAGCTGTTATCTTGTGTTAGGGAGCTGTTATCTGGTTACCTTCTCATTGTTCTGTTGTTAGGCTGCTGGATGGGGTAAAGGGAGGGGTGATATCACTCCAACTTGCAGTACAGCAGTAAAGAGTGATTGAAGTTTATTAGAGCACAAGTCACATGACTTGGGGCAGCTGGGAAATTGACAATATGTCTTGCCCCATGTCAGATTTCAAAATGAAATATAAAAAAATCTGTTTGCTCTTTTGAGAAATGTATTTCAATGCAGAATTCTTCTGGAAGAGCACTATTAACTGATGCATTTTGAAAAATATTTTTACATTTGTAGGTTTTTCCCTATTTTTTCTGTGATAATATTTGTTTCTTCCCCTGTGTCCACTTTATACTAAAGCAGTGAACCATTTGCATCAATTTCCGCACTCACACAGATCTCCTCCTGACTCTTCTCACTGCTGCTGTCCATCACTGCATTTAATTTTCTTTTACTATAACACTGCTTGGCAAAGTGATTATATTTGCCACACACTTTGCATTGTTTGCCAAAAGCTGGGCAGTTGATAAAAGAACGAGTGTTGCCACAATTATTACAGACTTTGTATTTGGCAAATCTTGCATCAATTTTCCCTTTGCCTTTCTAAAAACCAGATTTACATGTGTGATCCCTTAGTGTGACTGAGGATAGTGGCCACCCTGCTCACTTGAGAAACCTTCTCTGCACTCTGCTGATTGACACATTCTTATAGCTTTTTCTAATGTAAGATCCTGATGCCTTAACAATCTTCCCTGCACTTTTTGATCATTGCATCCAATTACAACTCTGCCTCTGATTAATGAATCTCTCAGCTGACCAGCGTTACATGTTCTGCTTTTCAGCTTGAGGTCTTATGTATTCTTCTATGCTTCCAACAGGAGACTGCAATATGGAGTTAAAGTGGTTGTTCACCTTTAAATTAACTTTTAGTATGACCTATAGAAGGATATTCCGAGACAATTTGCAAATAGTTTTAATTTTTTACTATTTGTAGTTTTTGAGTTCTTTAGATTTTTATTTAGCAATTTCAGTAATCTGGTTGCTAGGGTCCAAATTACACTAGCAAATATGCCCTACTTTGAATAAGAGACAGGAATATAAATAGAAGAATAAAAAGAGTAACAAAAAGTAGCAATAACTGTGTAGCTTTACAGAGCGTTTGTTTTTACATGGGGTCAGCGACCCCATTTGAAAGCTGGAAAGAGTCAGAAGAAGAAGGCAAATAATTAAAAAACTATAAAAAAGAAAAAATGAAGATCAATTGAAAAGTTACTTAGAAGTGGGCATTCTATAACATACTAAAGGGCAGATTTATAATTGGTTGAATTTCGAATAAAAAAAAATAGAAACTCGATCATTTGAATAAAAGGGAAGTAAAATCCTTTTTACCGCAATTCGATCAATCGAACGATCGAATAAAAAAAAGTGATTGATCGATCAAATTTTTTTTATTCGGTCAAAAGTAATGCTTCCCAATTCGGTAGCTTGATTCTGGCGAAGTAGGTGGTCAAATAAAAATTTAAAGGGGAAGTTATTCAACCATCGAATATTCGAATAAAATTTTATTCGAATATTCAAATTATTCAAATTTGAATATTCGATGGTCGAATTTGCCTAATTTGCATATTTGAAGATTCAAATTTAATTAAAATTTTATCGAACTTCGAATTCTTCATGTGAATTTAGTAAATCTGCCCCTAAAAGTTAACTGTAAGGTGAACCACCCCTTTAAAGATAGATCTCTCATATGTCTCATTCACCTTAGGGGTGCAGTAATCTTCAAATTTTCCCATAACCATTTCAAAATGATCACTGGCATTTTCATCAAGTTGAAATGAATTAAAGATCTGTAAAGTTTCTTTCCCTGCTATTGGGCCACTTTCTCTGCACTGGACAGTCTCCGCTTAAAGATTTTCCATGCTTCCCCAATATTTCCCACCAACTTAACTGGAGCAGGTGGATGTAGACTGTCTGTCCTTATCTGTGCAGGGACTGCTACAGGCTGAGATGAGACCCCCAGACTGCAAGACAGCAATGCTAACTGCTCTGCCACTAAGCTGTCAATATAAGAGTGAGAAATAAAATTGAAGGGTTGTAATCAGAAATCATATCCAGGCTTCCCTTCTAGCAAACCAAGGGCCCCAATACTGTAAGGCAGTATTGCTAAACAAAAAGTCATGGAAACTGAATCATGTTCAGATGTCAAATTCATTTTATTTTAAATGCTAAAAGGCTTATTTGGTCTTAAACATACATTTTTATCAGGTGAAAACAGCTGTTCACTTTAAAAAAAAAATGCATAATCTGTAATTGTAATGCTCATTAACAAGAGTTATGCAGACATGCAGTTTCCTTTACAGGCACAGTGTTTGGGGCATTAGAGCGTTGAAGCCACAGAGACATAGTAAGGATTTTCAGGGTTTCCTCAGGATATCCTCTCAGGAGCAGGGGTTGTGTATTCAAATTACCTATTGCACCTGTGCTGCTGTGAGGATATCCTGAAAATATGTTGTTCAGGCACAAAGACTAGAACTAACACCCAGTGCTATAGAAGTTGAAGTATATTGCTCTTTCTATGAGCAGAAAGGGTGGTGCTTAAAACCTAATTTCAATAGAGCTGAATGATGTACACTATAGTACATGGAGCGAATTAGTAGTTTTAAAATAAAAGGCATCATTCGCAATGGCTAAAAAGCTTAAACTTATATGATGGGTTAAAAATATAAAGGCATTAAAGTGGACCTGTCACCCTTAAAAAATATTCAAATTCCTATTTTATCACATCAATCAAGCAAAATGAACATTAATTACACTATATAAATTATTTTAATCTTGTTTTCTTCAGTCTGGGAATTCATAATTATAGAAAGCAGGCAGGAACCATTTTGTAGACACTGTTATTAAGACAAGCCTTGCATCATCTCAGAATCTTGTTTGTGCACCAGAATGGGGGATCCGATGTCTATCCCCATGTCCTGGCTACACAATTAAATGGTTAAGAGAACTGGGGGAATGTGTGGGGAGCACTTTATCATTGCTTAATAAATATGAGTTACCTGAATAGACAAAAGCATTTACAATAATTTAATCTCTACAAACGGCAAACTGAGTACATTACAGAAACCGCAAATATAACTACAGGTATGGCACCTGTTATCCAGAATGCTCTGCACCTGGGGTTTTCAGGATAACTGATCTTTCCGTAATTTGGATCTTCATACCATAAGTCTACTAAAATAATCATTAATTAAACCCAGTAGGTTTTTTTCCTTCAAGAACAATTAATTATATCTTAGTTTGGATCAAGTACAAGGCACTGTTTTATAATAACAGACCTTAAGTCTACTAAAAATTATTTAAATATTAGATAAGCCCAATAGGATTGGTTTGCCTCCAATATGGATTAATTATATTTTAGTTGGGATCAAGTACATGGCACTGTTCCATTATTACAGAGAAATAGGGGGGAAAAGGTGAATTATCTGTATTTGATTAAAATTGAGTCTATGGGAGATGGTCTACCCATAATTCAGAACTTTCTGGATAATGGGTTTTCTGGATAACATATCCTGTACTTGTATATAGTGATGGGCGAATTTATTCACCAGGGGCGAATTCCCGCGATTTGCCGCTGGCGAATAAATTCGCGAAACGCCAGCAAAAATTCACCAGCGAAAATTCGCCAAAAAAAGAGTTGCGCGTCGTTTTTGACGCGACTCGTTTCGCGAATATTTTTGCCAATTCGCAAATTTCGCTGGAAATTTGCGAATTTTTCGGCAAAGCGAAACAGGTGAGATTCGCCCATCACTACTTGTATAGGGTAGCTTTGTGCCTAAATATAGTTAAGAAAATCTTCTACAACATGTAATATGCTTATACCTGTACTGTATTTAACAGCAAAGGCTACATTTTCAGTATATATTTCATTTAATTGCAACATTATTTGATGGTAACATTAATATTATAGTAATGAATGTTTTCATGGTTTTTACTAAAGCTTGGATTTTTTGAGTTTTAGAGAAATATAGAATACCCCTGAATTTTTATAGATTCATGGGAAATAGGGAAGATTTTAACATACTTACCATGATCTTCCTTTCCTGTACGAACTCCATGTCAGTATTTACTGGGTTAGCTCCTCCCCCCTGCTCCCATCAAGTCTTTAAAGACTGACCACACCCAACTACCGGCATCTTTGTAACAAGCTTCTTAAGTCATTTGAAAAAGAGTTCATACAGGAAAGTAAGATCATGGTATGTTACAATCTTCCCTGTTCCCTTTACAATTCTCAAAATGCAACGGGCGTCTCATTTTGGACGTGGGCATCTCATTTTGCCTGAACTTGACCCTGATCCTGTGCTGCCTGCCTTTTGATTACTGCCTGGACTTTGACCACTCTCTTGAATTATCCCTCAACTATACTTGCATTGGACTCTCTGGAAGGCTTCCTCCTTAGATCCTGACTACTTCCCTGTGGGAGCTACAGGCTCCCTGATATGGCAGTCACCCCCTACAGCTCTTAGGATGGACTGAGAAGCTAACCAGCTAAGGTCACAATCAGGTCTGGACTTCCAAATACAGATAAGGAGTGTAACTACTGAGGAAGCAGACCCTGTGGCTGCAGGGGCCCCATGAGGCCAAAATAATGCTGAATTTCAACATATATATTAGTAAAACAGGTCAACCTCTGGATATGTTGGGGGGCCCTAAAATTAATTTACTATTTTATGTACAGAGGGGCCCTTTCAGCTCCCCACCAGCCCACTAAATAGTGACTTTATATAGCATCTTAAGGCAGCCGCTCTGGGCACAATTCATATAGGGTTATTTCAGCCAAGAAAAGACAGTTACGTGCTTTCTTGCCTTATTACTGTCTCCACCAGAACATGTAAAATCATACACATCTGTACCCCCATGCACATATATGCAGATGGCCCAAGATGTAAAGCTCTTACAGTTAACCATTGGTTAAGCATTCATTCTGAAGGTATTGGCTTTCTTAGGATAAGCATACTCCTCAGATGACTAGACAACCTAGTTTTATTTAGAGCCGCCATAAGTGATCCTTTAGAATCCACCAACAAGGTGTAGAGCCATGGTGCTAGCATGTATGTATCAACCCACATGCTTTATTATAGCAGATTATTACACAGGCATTTGTGAGGACCCTGAAATACTGTTCTCTTGCAGAGTACACTGACCAACCCCAGAGCTCCAGCTATGGATATTGAATAATAGGGCCTATTTGACAGGAATAAGGAGAAAACTGCTCTGGACCTCCAGTCATGCCAACAGTGAATTGCAACACAAAACTGGGAAAACTTGCAGAGAAGGGCCGCAAACATTGTGTTGTATAATTAATACCGGAAATCTATATAAGAGACAGACTTAAGACGCTCCTGCTGTGTGTATAAGAAACAATATGTAAACTCACCGAGCACAGGTAGAACATTAACCGGATACAATTGTGTATTAGATCCTGCAAAGCAAAGATACAATCACAGCAACATGTGATACATAGTTTGGATTAGCTGCTGTTTAGAGCAAGCATACAGTATATCAGAGCCCAGCAGCCAGCCAGCCCAGGGATGCATTCATAAGGGATACTGGTTCCAGAAGAGCAATAGCTGCAGCACATCACCTTACAGAACAAATAGCAGCACACAGCCTGCCAGCCCACTTAACCATATTCATAAGGGCTATATGCAAATGTCCAGAACTCAGTATACTGCAGTTCTGCATAGGATTGTGTTATCCACTAGGACTATTGGATTTAGGTGAGCAACTAGCCAGAACTCAGCATACATTGCTGTTTTCAGGTGAGCAAATAGTCAGAAGCTTGCACAATGCAGGTAAACAAATGATTAGCTCAGTACACTTCAGAACAGAATTTCCTTACCTGTTGCTCCTTATGCCAGACTGTAAGCAGGCTTCTAAAAGCTACATATTGAAGGACACCAGGTTCATTGTTAACAGGCCTCACAAGTTTACTGGGTTCCTGCAGTCTGCAGTGTTAGAGTGGTAGGGTCCATCTCCACTTGCTATAGCTGGCAGTTGCACAGGAATCACCTGATTATACTCAGGTGGTGTCTGCACAGACAGAAGAATCACATAATGGTGCTCAGTGGGGGGGGGGTCACTTTACCAGTGGAACCCACTGATTAAACTCTGCTGTCTACAAAAGCAGTTAAACAAAAGCAACTGCTGTGGTTCCACAGAGGCAAATTGGATAATTGGTGCATCTTACCAGAGCCCAAATCTGCCACCATTTCTAGCTGAAAGCTATAAGGCAGACCCCCTTTTTTTTATTAACTCTACCATAGGAAATTCTTCTGAGGGAGGCAGCTGGCCCTGAAACCTGCCCTCCATTTAAAAGACAAAGAAAACTCAGGCCCCTAACTAATTATGCCTAATAACTGTCTGACCCTCTAACTGCCACCCCCCTCGCCCATCTGTAAAAATAAAAGGTGTGTAGGGGCCACATACACCACTGCCACTGGACATTTTTGGGCAGGCCAGGTGGGCACACTGGATGGGGGGACAAGCACTTGCTGCTAAATGCTCTGACAGCAATACAAAAAGGCAACTGAAATACAGGCAGACCAGGAGTAGCAAACATTGCACACCAGTGCCCTACCTGATCCAGAAGCTGAAGCACAGACTCCAAGTTATGAGGCCATGCGCTGGGGAACAAAAGGTCCCATGGACCAAAACCCCTGTCTCTAGCACATCTTATGGGCAGGCCTATGCTTTTCCAAGGTTAAAAGAAAAACATCTTTGCTTCTGATGAGAGCAAAATGAGAAGGAAAAAAACGGTGGGTGTTGCCAGTCTTTAAAGACTTGGGGAGGGTCCTTCTGATGGGCACAGGGGGGAGGAGCTAACCCAGTAAGTACTGACATGGAGTTCGTAAAGGGAAAAAATAAATTCAAAGGTTAGTAATTAGGTCCCATTAAGTAAAACATATGGCCACTTACATTTTCCAATCCAATGCTTTGCCCACTATACCATGTCTAATGCTGAGATTTCCCTTTCCCACTAGTGCAGTGTATACATAAACAGGAGGGAGGGAATCTGTTTAAAGGACACACCAACATTTTTAATCTATTAATAAATCATTTCCTGTTAGAGGGCTGTTTGAAATAGTTACATAGATATTTTGAGCTGAAATTAGAAATTAGAAAGTTCAACCCATCATATAATAGTCTGGCATCCAATATAATGGGTGATTGAAGGTTAATTTATCAAAAGCGAGCTGAATTTTTAGCTAGATCATAATGTTGTCAGGTTTTTCCTGCAGATTCAATGTTTTAATTTACTAAAACTCGAATTTATCATTGAGTTTTTCTTGATAAAATCAAGTGAAAATTCAAATTGTGCATTTTTTTGGATTGAGCAAAAACTGACAGTCAACCGCCAGTTTTTGTTCTTTTGGATTTTTATTGAGCAAAAACCCAGATTTTTTCAGATTATCAGACAAAACCCTGTGCAGATCTCAATATCGTCAAATTGTAAAAGGGACATCTCCCTCGACAGATTTGAGATGGCAGATTTTGACTTTTTGCAGCTTTAGGGTAAAATAAATATAAGAAAATTGTTTGTTTCTATAAAAAATCAAGATTTAGTAAATAACCCCCTAATTGTGTCTTCTTTTGGATCTTCCAAAGAGTTGTGAAGATCAAGACTGCTGAGATCTTTTTAAACCAATGCCCACGTCAGGGTTTGCTTGAATGGAAATCTACCTAACACTCCAATTAGTTCTCAAAATTCTCTACTTGCTTTACCATTAAAATGTATGAGAATCCTTTCTGTAATCTTCATTTTCTTCATGCTTGAGAAAATGAAAGACATATGATAAATACCCATGTCATATGTTCAATGTGACAAAAATAAATAAATATATTTTGCAAACATTGATACATCTGCCTAAACCCTAAAATGAACATGGCTAGAAAATACCATATTTTATATGACTATGAAGATCCTCATTCATCCAGGTTATGGAATAGCTAACACAAGTAACTCAAAGCAACTGGACTTGCTGAGAAATTTTATTGAAGCCGTTTCACTGCTCATCTGAGCAGCTTCTTCAGTTCAACTGACTGGTGTAGGGGAGTTCTCGGCATATAGACCCTTCCAACAATCACAAAGGCACATTGTAACAATTGTATCAAATTATGTCACACCTTTGTTTACATGTATACCTACGACAGAGGCAATTGAGACTGTAAGAAATCGACTGCAGCAAGATAACACCCTTAGCAGCTGAAAGACGCTCAATCCTAACCAAGAGTCACTGGTTCAGATATGTGGATGACACTTGGGTTAAAATCAGATCCAATGAAGTGGTGGCCTTTACAGAACACATTAATTCAATGGACAACAACATCAAGTTCACAAGGGAAGATGTCCATGGGAACAAACTTGCTTTTTTTGGACTGTTTAATATGCATACAAATGAGGGGGGGTAACTTAAAAATGGAGGTACAGATGAAGCCACTTTGGATTGTGTGTTTGACACAGAATAACTAAACTCAGACTTCACACTTGTTTCATTTAACACAGAAAATTGCCTCACAGCATCCCATCTAATTAAAGTGTTCATCATTGTGAATAATGGTGCGTTGGTATGCTAATGAAAAGGTTAAATGCATTAAAATAGTTAAGATAACTTTATATAACACAGTTTCTTCAATCAGCCCTGAGTCATGACGTATTTAACACACAAATCCAAGTGGCTGCATCTGTATACAGGAAACCTACTCATACGGATCAATATCTGTTGTTCTATTCCCACCATCCGCTGGAACACAAACTGGGTGTCATTAGAACTCTGCACCGCAGGGTGGAATATGTGGCAACTGATACCGAGTCCAAGGACAAGGAGCATAAACATCTCAGAGGAGCTTTAAAAGTGTGTGGCTACCCAGATTGGGCCTTTGTCAAAACAGCAGCAACCAAGCCCAACAGGAACATCAAAAGAAATAACTGCCCAGAGACATAGTAAGCGAAACACAGCGCTCCTATATGTAGCTGGAGTGTCGGAGAAACTCAGGAGGATTGTCAACAAACACCACGCCCCTGTGTTTTTCAAACCTAGCAATACACGGAGACAAAAACTGGTACACACAAAGGATCCAACTCCTAAGGGAAAACAAAGTAATGTGGTATACGCAGTCCAGTGTAGCGATGAGTGCACTGATCTATACATTGGGGAGACAAAACAACTGCTCAGTAAGCGAATGGATCAGCATAAGAGGGTGAACTCTACAGGGCAAGACTCGGCTGTTTTTCTACACCTAAAAGACACACTTTTGAAGATAGCAATGTCCAAATTTTGGATAAAGAAGACTGCTGGTTTGAAAGAGGTGTGAAAGAGGCGATGTTAAGGAGGAGAAACCATCCCTGAACAGAGGCGGGGGTCTTCAACACCGCCTGTCTGCTACATACAATGCTGTTCTCACATCTGTACCCCCGCGGTTTCAGAACTATTTACACATCCATTCATGCAACTCTCACAAGTAACACCTGTGTCTAGGAGTTCCATGACTCACTGGTAATCCTATCATAGTAACTACACAGAATCAACACCTCTGTGAATTTCACATGTCACCTCTCTGAAGAGTTACAATGTGCCATTGTGATTGGATTGTTGGACGAGTCTATATGCCAAGAACTCCCCTGCACCAGCCAGTTGAACTGAAGAAGCTGCTCGGATGAGCAGTGAAACATCTTCATTATAATTTCTCAGCAAGTCCAGTTGCTTTGAGTTACTTTTGTTAAATAGTCTTGCTATGTTTTTTCTTGAAGACATTTCATCCAACTTGCTTTCTCAGTTCAGAATTGGGAAAGCCAGTTGAATGACTGGTGAAACATCTTCAGGAAAAAACAAAGCAAGTCCAGTTGATTTGACAGATGAAAAATAAAGTTTGATTGTTATATATGCTGATATATAAGGACTGATCATTAAATTCTGATGCCAATTGTGCTGGTTTCTGAACTAGCATGTATCAATAATCTGAATTATTTACTAATCAGCCTTACACTGTGATATTTATGTTTTATATATATATACTGTATATATTCAGTATCTTGTGCGTCAGTCTCTAAGCTCAGTAAATGACAGCAGCACAGAGCATGTGCAGTGAATCAGCAGAAAAGAATACGGCGAGCTACTGGGGCATCTTTGGAGGCACATTTTTTTTATAGTTAAAGGCTATGGTTTTCTTGGGCTGGTAAAGAACCCCAAAACATAACACACACCATTTCTGTCTTCTTCTTTAGTTAAAGCTTTAGTTCTCCTTTAACAGTCCCTTTTCCTGTAGAAAAAAAACAAACTTTCCCCATCTTCTTTCTTATAGTTTAGTGTGTCTGCTGATTTTTTCACCTCTGTAATTAGTCCCTGCAACACCACCAAAAGAGAGAGAGAGTTACCTGATGGCTTTGCTATAGTTGCTTAAGTGTAAACTTGCCTAATGACCTTGGTATTTTACATATTTAACCTTTATAGTAAGCTTAGTAACTGGAATGCATTTTCATGTGATTGCACAAAGTGTTAATGGATTGATGGACATGAGGTCTCTACATGACTGGAGACTTTTGTGTTTTTTGTTCCCCATTTGCCTCTTTCATATGAAAGGAACATCTTTGCAGTTAAATAATTATTTGCACTTAAAACATCCTTAGACAGATTTTCTATTTGTCTGCCCAGTGCATTACGTTACAAATTCTTGTCTAGCTTTTCTCCCAGTGAGAATTCTGCTTAGCTTAACTCTAGGGAGTGTGGGAAGAGAACAGAGGAAATGATGTATGACAGGGAGCGTGGTATCACATCCTCACACAGAAACACACCGATAGACGTTCCAACTGAGCCAATATAAATCTGCTCAGCAAGCAGTGTTTATCATGTTCCATACTGACCAGGTTAAAGTGATATCATCTTGATAAATGATCATCTGTTCTGTACAAAAAGCTTTGCATTAATATTTTAATATTTTTCTTTTTTGTAGGGCCGGGTTCTGATGACATAATTAATGGAGCATCTTTTATCAGATATTTTGCAAAGAGGAAGCAATAATACTCATTCCAGTTAACACAAAATTGACAGCAGGAGTATAAACATTATTAGTGACAGAGTTGATTTATTTCATCTTCATAAATTTGTCTTAAACATATGTCTAGATACTTTCCATCATGCTATACTCATTACATTTGTTTAGTCTTTTGTCAACTCCCTTATCATTTCTAAGTATTTATGTCAAATTTATAGCTATGACTGGAAACAGCCACTCTGTGTTCCAAATTAATTTCTCTTAAGCCCATTTAACCCACACAACCTAAAATAAAGACATAGATTAATATGGCACCTGCAGAAAAAAGACCGTTGACTTCACTTTATATTGACTATAGGACATTATTTCTGCATCAACATCACTATTGCAAACATTATGGGAATGGTATACAAAAATGCGCAAAGTAATTAGAACAGGAATTGTGCTTGGGGACACAGCCCTAAAAAAAAGTATGGTATTTTCGTGGTGGAGAAGAGGTAGGACTGTGAGCAATGTGCCCTTTATGAATAAATAAGTATTTATATTACAGGTATAGATCTAGAAAACCCACAACCCAGAAACCTCTGAATAACATGGAGGCCATCCTCCCACAAACTCCATTTTATAATAATAAAATTTTTTTTAAATTATTGAATTTTTTCTCTTTAATAATAAAACAGTACCTTTTACTTGTTCCTAATAAAGATTTAGTTAATCCTTATTGGAAACTAAACAATCTCATTGGGTTTAATTAACATTTAAATGATTTTCTAGTAGACTTAAGGTGATCCAAATTACCATAGGTCCAGAGCATTCTGGATAACAGGTCTCATGACTGTAAAGTAATATATAAATATCTGCTGGGGATTTGTGGCTGCAGTCACATAAATTTAGGTCCAAGGTTGTCTGTTGCCAAAATATCCCTTTTAAACATGTTTGTATGGTGGCTCTTAAGACTTTAACATCTTCTTGGGCAGAAAAGTTATACATTTGTCATAGAATATAAAATAGTATTGTCCCTTTTCAATTTATGCCAAATACTTTTACAGAGAATATTGTCAAACCTTGGAATTTAGCAATTTTAATGAATAATGGTGATACCCTAAAGAACAATGGCCTATCAGTTTTGTTTGTTTGAGGTCTCCAGTACATGTTGGCATTTTAACCTTTGTGCTTACAAGCCAAACATTTACATTATAACAATGTGCAATTTGTCTAAAATTGCACATGATCCTGTCTGAAGTCAGTAGACAAGATGTTTAGATTATTCCATCTCTCAAGCACTTACTTTTGTATAGTTAATTGTTTTATTCATGCCTTATAATTATCTCTCTGAATGAATGGTTTAGGGTGGAGCCTTGGTGGGTAAGGTAATGGTCTGATGGCATCACAGAATGTTATAGAATGTCATTGAGTGTTTGATATGAAAAACAAGGAATGCAGGCATAACACTTTCAATCTGTACAGAGATATACAGTATTTGGTTGCATGAATGTGTGCTTTATAGAAAAACTGACATTCTATGAATTTTGCCAGCAAAAGTTACTTCCTTTTGCAGTTCTTTCTTGTTTTTAAAGAATACTGAATAAACTCACTGAATACTGTCATAAATGTATTTTTACTGAAATCGATATATATTGAACAGACATGACAGATAGTATGTTCCTTGTCACCCATATATGCTGGCTCTAATGCTACAACAAATTCAATAAAGGGATTATATACATGGCTAGAAAACGTTTTAATATGTTCATTTAATGTTGTGATCCTCAAGAGACCTTTCCTGAAGACAAACAAACTACATACAATAACCGGAAAAGGTTAAAATACTACAGTAAAAAGAGAGAAAACTGTTTTGTATAGGTGCCTTTAATTGCCAGTGTACTCAAAATATAATAATTATAAACATGGATTGATTAATTTGGGATGGAAAATAACAAAAGTCCATCAAGTTCAACCCCTCCAAATGACCCCCAGTGCATACATTTACACACATATAAACATGTATAAGAAATATTTATACATACCTATACTAAACTAACTGTAGATGCTGGGATTACTGCAGTCTTATTATTCTTGTGAAAGAAGTCATCCAAGTTATCACAACATCACCTGGCAGGACATTTCACAAACTCACTGCCTTCACCATGAAGAACCATATTCCCTGCTTCAGGGAAAGTACATTTCCGGAAATCTAAAATTGTGGTATTTTGCTGTTCTCTATGTGATTCCCTGATGACTGTCTGTAAAGTATTTAGGGACAGATTTATCAAGGGTTGAAGTAAAAGTTTGAATTTAAAAAATTCAAATTTCGAGCTATGTGTACTTCGACTAGGGAATAGTCCAAATTCCATTTGGATTTGCAAAAAATTTCGAAAATTTGAATATTGAAATTTATCATGTCTCTAAAATTTCAACTTCAACTATTTGCCACCTAAAACCTTGCTGTTTTAGCCTATGGGGGACCTCCTAAAACTATTTGGAGTCATTTGGTGGACTCCAATTGGTCTTTTTTTATACAAATTTCGAAGTTATAGCAGTTCAAAAATACTCCCATTAGTTTGAAATTTAACTCTTGATAAATCAGCCCATTAATGTATGTGCAATGAGTATTCACGCCCCCTTAGCAAATGCTTTATCTCCAGAGGGTACATTTATTGCCCCCGTCTGCTCAAAGGGCCATAGGTTTCACTGTATAGCATAATCATTTTAAATTTACCAAACCTCCAACATGTTGCATGAGAACTTAGACAATGGGTTCACTACATGCAAAAAGTTGGATAGCACTGGCCTGCCTCTCAATTAAGGAAACCCCCAACATACTGCAATTTAGAGTATAACTAGCATTTGTGTTATTTCTACCAATGTGCATAACCTTATATTTCTCAATGTTAAACACAAAGACCAGATAAAGCCATGAAAAACAGTAAATATACAGTGAAACTTCAATTATCTTGCATTTTACACTGTTTTTATGTGTTCCCACCATTATATTATGCATAATACATTTCCCTGATTTTACATTTTCCAGGATTTTATGCAAAAGGGGAGGGGTTCGACTGTAAAGAAAAGTGCTAGCAAATATATGGAACTGGAATAAAAAAAACAGACTATATAAATGCCCCGGATTAAATAGGACTGTTGATGGGCAGATGGTTTGGCTACATCAGGCTGCACTATAGAGTTAAGCAATGCATAATAACATGCATAATAAGTGTGTATATATGTAGTTCCTGAAACCCTTATAGTGTGTTTAGATGCTTGACATAGCTTCAATTACATTACATTCAATTACACATACATAGGGGCAGGCTAATCAGAATGTGAGACTAAAGTTTACGACAGAACAACACACCCACTTTATACTGATTCATATTGGATTTTTAGAAGTGTATTTATCAATGAATTAAATTCAGATTTCACCATTTCATAAATACACAAAAAATCCCATAGGAAAGAATATACAGTGTGTGAATTGTATTGTGCTAAACTCTAATCTCACCCTGGTAGAAATGGTTCTAATGGGGGACCGCCAACCTAGACTTGCCCCCTGGCAGAGACTTTAAGCACAGGCCGGGGGTTGCAACTTGGAGGCAGGGAAGGACATGGGGGCCACTGAAGTAGAAGCTCCAGTGGGCCCTGGACCCCCTTCTGACACTATTTAAGAATCTGTCTCTAAATGATGCAGGAGGTGTCAGTGAAACGCTCAGATTAATGTCCACAGAATGCATATATATATATATATATATATATAACATGCAGAATTAGAAATAGCAAAGATAATACACATTGCACTATATACTGGTTGTGTCAGAGTTTCATCTTGCTCCATGTGAAGACTTTACTGATAATGCCAAACCAGTATTTGTCTGTAAAGTACATAGTCTATGTACAGAGTAGATAAATAGATGGATAGATGATAGATAGATAGATAGATAGATAGATAGATAGATAGATAGATGTTGGATGGATGGATGAGTGGGTAGGTGAGTGTGTTGGTGGGTGATTTTTGGGTGGATGGATGGATGGATAGATAGATACAGTAGGTATTAGTAAGCTTGAAAACATGTCATCACTCACCTGAGCAGCAAAACATATTCAAGAATACTTAGGGGCAAAGTTAAAAAAAACTGCGAAATTCGACCACCAATCGTTTTCGATCGATTTGAAATCGTTTGAATTGTTTGAATGCATTGTTCAATTTTAACGATTTTCAGAAAAATCCTTTGTATTCCTAGAACTTAGGAAAAATTATCAAATTTTGCGCTATTTGATAGTCGAAGTAGCCCAAAATTACTTAGAAATTCAAATTTTAATAAGGGTTGCACTTCAACCCTTAGTAAATGTGCCCCTTATTGCTTTTCATAAATTATTTTGTTAATGCATCCTCCAAAGTTTTTTCAAAATGTTTCTTCTGAAAGTGAATTTCAACTACAGTAACTGTACTCCAGCTTCCTTTTTTATCACTTTACCTAAAAAAAAAATACCCTCCCTACTGTATTCCCCAAACTCACTAATTGCCAAGTGGCATGCTACTCATCAATAGAAAAGAAGTAAACAGTGCTCTTAATGTTAAGTGCACTGTTAAGTGCACTGAAAATCAACTTGTTTTTTTCTGTGTAAATTCCCATCAAGGAACCATTATAATAAGTTTCACTATAAACATAGTTACTAAAAACATATGCCTTAAATTGTTAAGCCCTTTATCACTTAATTCTTCATATTTTTGAGTCCGAATGCTCTGATATTTGGCAGAGTAAATATAAGCTATTGTTTTCATTCTTAGGTGATCTCATTTGCTTAAGTTGAGAAGCGTAGGGGGAAGAAAAATGGCTGCTATGACTGGCTAATATAAACTAGTTTATACAATAATGTTAGATATGAATTTCCCAAAGCTAAAATCACTAAGCTGGAGTCAGTTTGTAAGAGAGGCTTGGAAATCAAAATGCTACTGGAGTAATGACAATTTGGCTACTGCTAGAAAGAAAATTTGTTTCTTTTAGAATGAATTATAGCATGTCAATTTTTTTTCTCCTTCTCTTTAACCAAATTGTACACATGGACAGGAAGTCATTTTGAACACTGAGGGGATACATAAAGTCATGTATACCACTATGCCAAGTTCCTGTACATACAGCTGGGTCCATTTACTTGGAGTTTTCAAAATATTAAAAGAAATCACACCATTTTCTATTCATTTTTTTATTGCATTTTTTCTCACAGAAAAAAAAAGATGCAAACATTACAATTAGCCTGTGTGGCTGGGCATAGTATGCCAACTGACGTTCTTGGGTTCTGCATTTTTTGAGTGTATATACATGTTCCTTACTGATGGTGACTCAATTTGGATCAAAGTTAAATTGACAAAATGTATACAGGTATTGAATCTATTATCCAGAATGCTTAGGACCTGGTTGTCCTTGTAAGAGATATTTTCATAATTTGGATCACCATACTGTATCTTAAGTCTCTTAAAATAATAATTTAAACATTAAATAAACCCAATAGAATTGTTTTACCACCAATATGGATTGATGCAGCTCAGCTAGGATCAAGTATAGGGTACTGTATTATTATTACAGGGGGAAAAGGAATCATTTTTAAAAAATTAGAATTATTTTCTTAAAATGTAATCTATGGTAGATGACCTTCCTGGATGATGGTTTTCAGGATAACAGTATCAGTAGATATTTTCACCTATGCTATAAGATAAGGGCCATAGTTTAATAGGAAAAACTGGCAAAAAAAGAACTTTTGGGAGCTAAGAGGAATTTTGCTATATTTGAATAAAAGTTCCAGCAGTGAGATTGCCCCACATTCTTGGGTCACTATACCACAGCAACTTTGCAATGACAATCCAAATATATAATTTGTAAACATCCTATTCTTAAAAGCAATGCATTTTTAATGATATTAGATGTAAGATTATGCATGCCTTGGGACCTAGTTAGTAAGGTTTGCAAAGTATTGTAAGTGTATACTTCCATCATATCAACAAACCGTATTGTGTAAGAAAATGTATTTATGTGCCATTTTTAACACCACTTATCAAATCAGACCTTTCTTTCTTTTTTTATGCTTTTTTCCTAGCTTATTAAACAAGCCTCCTAGAGTCTAACAATTAAGAACATTTTTCTAAAGCATGGTGGGGGTTAAAGATATAATTATTACTCCGTATTTCCAGTAAAAACCATGCTATCAACTAGTACACTAAATATGGTGTGGTTCACCTTTGATAAAAAAATTTATCAAGATGTATAGTGTAATAAAGATGTCCTCAACTCACCCTCGACCTGTTTTTTTTTTTTTTTTAAAGCTTTTAAAACAAAAAAATATTACTATTAATACTACTGTTTCAGCTGCTGTCCTTCCCCATAGCAAAATCAATAGGCATGGCTCAAAATTGCTTTCCCAAGTCCCACACCTGCGGTGTCACAACGTCTCTCCCTAAATCATTTGCCCTTACTGTTTGACCTATTGGTTGAGCTGTGTCCCTTCCTTGATGGTAGCTTACATCTAAAGGTACTTTCAAAATAATGAAGGTTTTGAGACTTTTGTGAGATCTACTTTTTCTTTTTAGCAGGCTGTCAACTTGCTATATTAATACACATTACAGTTTAGCAGGCTAAGTTTCAAAGCCAATGAAACACTGTGTAGTAGGATTACTACATTGTTGTGGAAGCATGCTCACAATGCGGTTGAAGCAGACTTTGCCCTCATAGCTCATGACATAATCGGCACTGAACATAAGGGGGAAGGCTGGTAAGTTGTGTAGCCAAACCCGCATTTTGAGGGTACAATATCTCTGGAACAGATGATTTTATGTAATCAAAGTAAAATGCTTGATATGTGCCCAGAAAGGTTTTCACAGGTTTTGTAATAGAGGTGAACCACCCCTTTAATACCCTGCCTCAAACAACACTTGAGCTATATCTGCATAGACAAGACCTGGGCAAACTTTTGTCCTGGTTATATATTACACTCATTGCAGTGGGCCTTGCGCCCTTAAAGAAAACCAGGATAAAATGGCAAAGGGATATCCCTGATTTAGATGAGGAGATGTGGAAGGGTGCTCTTAAGTTGGTGCCAGAAATATCTATTTATATGAAGGATAGATATGTACAAATAAAGTTCCTAAACAAGGCATACTTAAACATCTATCATTTAGCAAAAATCTATAATGTTCCGGATCAATGTCCTAAAGACTTGAGGTGGGGTCACTGTTCCATGTATTTTGGAGTAGTGTTCTCCAGTACATGAATGAAAAACTTGCTCTCCGGAATAACTGCCCCCCAGTAGTGATGGGCGAATCTCCCAAGATTCGCTTTGCCGAAAAATTCGTGAAAAGAGTCGCGGCACGCTTTTGACGCGCGTCTCGTCGTTTCCGACGGGCGTTGCGTCGATTTCACGCGTTGCATCGTTTTCGGTGCGCGGCACGTCATTTTTGGCGCATCACATCGTTTTTGGTGCATTGCGTCAAAAAAGACGCGCTTCTAGTTTTGGATTGGATAATCAATAAAAAAGATGGGTATGCAACAAAATGGAAGTTTGCCCATTCTTCCTGCTGAATAACATTTTATTTAGCTATGTGGTGCTCCCATAACCTCTCATTTTATGACTTAACTGCTCTCCTTAAAAATTCTTACAGTTCTTGTTTTAATTGTAATCCAGCAAATCATTGTTTTACATACCAGACTATGTGTACATCAGATTGCTAACACCAAAACAAAAATTAATAGAATAAATCATCCAGGATCATCTCATCCCTCCTTTACCTTACTTTTCCCACATGTGAAGAGGGTTACTGAGCATGCCTCGAGGAGTGTACTTGCTTGGGACACTCGGGATGGGATTTGGATTTACTTTGTTAATAAAACAACACTTGTTATGTAGCATGAGTGCTTATGACTGCAGAGGCAACAGGACTGCATTAAAATATTTAGCCAGATTGTTGGCAGGCAATTACAGATTGTTTGCATAGGCAATTACAGATTCCACAAAGCAGGCACCAGTAAAATAAAAGTAGATTTATTACAAGAGCATATCAGGTATAAAAACCCTTATGCATTTCATGCTATACAGTACTTCAGTAATCATAGTCCATGCTTATTTATGAGCAATAGGGGTTTCACTCAAGAGAACTAACATGGGTCTTAACTTTTAAAGGGGATGTATTAACCAGACATAAAACGCTGTATATAAAAAAAAGTCCTTTTCAAATTAAACATGAAACCCAAATAATTTTTTTAACTAGCAGGGGCAGGCACCCAGACCCACCCCATGCTAGTTACGTTACAGGCAGTGAGCATTATTGCATCTGTATTTTCCTTCTTTATGAAGACACACTTGTGTGTGCACTTCTGCACTGATCATGTCCATACTTTTCTCTGGTTTTTAAAGGATTGAATTACAGATGCAGTCACTTGGATTTGTAAGTTAAATGCGTCATGACTCAGGGCTAATTGAAGAAACTGTGTTATCTAAAGTTATCTTAACTCATTTAATGCATTTAACCTTTTCATTAGCATACCAAAGCACCATTGTTTTCAATGTTGAACTCTTTAATTGGATGGGATGCTGTGACACAATATTCTGTGCTAAGCGGAATAAATGGGATAGATGAGTTAAGTCACGACGCATTTAACACACAAATCCAAGTGACTGCATCTGTAGCAGAAACTCAATTGGTCATGTCACTTACAGTGTCAGACCTGCATGCAGGGTCAAAACTTGGGGCAAGTCTTCAGCGGTGAAGAAGCTATACAGCAGTGTGAGTTGTGACCTGGACTGTAGCAGTAGGGTAGGGGTTTGCCAGTGACTTGCAGTGGGGACAATTGTCCATGCCAGAGGTAGGCAGAATAGCTGGGTGCTGGCCTTGGGTGCAAACCTCACTTACCCACCACTGTCTACATGTACAGAAATGCTCACACTTTGTGAAAAATGTTGTCACTGTAGCATTGAAATAATATGAAGATGTTTACTTTATTTGAACACTTTTTCTTTTCATGTGTTAGCATTTACATTACCAGTTACACTCTGGGAAAAAAATTGTGTCTATGCACAGTGTATATAACAAAATTTATTTCTGGAAATATCCTTGTGAATAGAAAACTCTCCATATTTAGGAAGGTCTTAAAAAAGCATCATGCACAATTACATTCTGAAAACAATGATATCTCATGACCAGTATTACAGTGTCTTACAGTGTCTAATGTGATTTATCTTAGTTTAGCACATTATTATTTTTCTTAACCTTTAACAAATAAGTTTTGCATAGTGTGGACCCTCCAAGGCTCTCCACAAAATAAAAAGATGCAGAACAAAAAGGCATGGGCGACAAACACGTCATTTTATCCTTTCCCCCTCCTTCCACATGAACCAAAGGCATCGGAACTGTCCAAGTCTCTATATAAGGACATTAACATAAATATATGGTTTATTCATTTTAATGTGGGATAAAATATATATATTATATGTTGGTGATAAGATGTATTATTAGTTGTGCCTGTGCTTGTAAGCTAGTAGTAACCATAGATGGTATTTTTGACATAAACAGCAACATAGTTACAAAGTGTAGTAGTGAATACCAATACCAGTTGACAAGCGGTAATGAAAAAAAATCACATACCTGTTTTTAAGAAACTGGGAGCCCTTTTTTCTATTGAAAAAGCAATTGGAGCCTAATGGATAGGAGGCCCTCTAACAATGTAGGGCTTGTGTGTAGCAGTATACTTTGTGAAAAGTCCCAAAGTAGAAACAAGGTGCCATGAAAAAATACCCATAGAATATAAAAATGATGTGTGACAATAAAATTGTGTTGCATGACAAAATTGTTGCAACAAAAAAGTTTTGCAAATTTTTCACCGTTTTGTGAAATTTTTAGCAGTTTTTGTGAATTTTCTGGCTAAGAAAAACTGGGCCGATTCCATTATCATTAGAGAAAACTAGAAATATGCTTTGCCATTTCAAGAAACATTTCCATGGAAAATATTTTTCAAAAAGGAATGCCAAACCTGTAGCCATACAAATTTATAGGAAATTGAGATTTGTAGTGTAACAGCAAATGAAACTCAGCTTTATTTTTTGGCTTTACATACAGTATCAGCTGTGCTGAGAGATTTAGTGAAGTTGCATTTTTGGTCTATGTAAATACTTTAAGTGATCACTGCTCCAGATGAATGCATGTCTAGCTGACTTAAAAGAGGAGGATAGACAAAACAGAACACTTTGTATCTTTCTACCTCTGAAACGATGAAAAATAATACCACAACAAAGTCACCATTCACCACAATAGGAGCCAAAATTTTTTTTTTTTTTATGTATACATTTCTCCCCATATCATAATTCTGTATAATTACATATACTTACACAATGGAAATATATATCTAATTTAATCATCTCATCAGTTATCCATAATCAAGAAAAAAAATCACTAAAACACATGACTTAACAGTGTTCAATCAAGTGTGCAATCTATCTGATATAACAGATAATTTGTTTTAAAATGCAGGACAAATACTTTGGTTCTTAAGAACGCTAATGTACCACTTATGCTATACATTCCTTTTTCCCCATATTCATTATTGTATGTGTGAGGAGTTCGTCTCAGCTGATTTTTTTTCATATACAGCTAAGTGTACATGGATTAGAAGAACCTTTAGGTAACTTTGCAGTGTGCTGGAGATTTGAGATGAAGTGCATGCACATTTGTGTCCATTTTGGTGAATTGGATGAAATTGCAGTCAAGCACATTCGCATCAGGATAATCAACTGTCTCAGCAGTGACATCAGAAATCAAAACTTGCACTTTGCTCGCCTCAGTGAATGATGCACCCTCATGTATTGTAAAGAGAATGTATATGCAACCCTTTTGGTAACATATTATGATGCTTTAAAGCTCTGTGAAACCTATATAAGGTTTCTTCGGGAGATTTACATGGAAAACTGAGCCATTTGTCTTTAAAAAAAAATAAACTTTTAAATTTTAAGATCTGATCATTTTGCTTTCCAAGTCATAGTAAAACATTACCCATTCTATAGAATGAATACATCATTAGGAAACAATGTCAACTATAGTATGATTGATCACTAATACCCTGTCCTCGCCCTCCATTCAAATACCTGTCTGAAATGGGGAGATCCTCCAAGGTTTCTTCTTCAGCTCCTATGCAGTGGACAAACCTGGCTTTTTGGATGGAAGAAATTCTTACCAGTCCAACATTCAGTACAGAAAGTTTACAAACAATGATAGTTGAAACCGATGTTCAAAAAAACGAATATAAGAAAACAGGTAATAAAGCAAATCTAAGGCGAATGCTTAAAGGGGAACTATTACAAAAATTTTAATTTTATATAAGCTTCTGAATACTGAAATAAGATGTTTTCTAAATATAATCAATTACAAATTCTGTACTCTTTCTGAAAAAATCTAGTTTATCTTCACTATCCCTCTCTCAGCATCTGTTTATTTCCATTGTCTCTTCATGCAGCATTTGTGTGTCAGATATTCATTGATGTTAGATCCAATATATCGTATAGGGTGGTTCCTAGAAGATGTATTAGAGCTCCCCAGATATCATGTCTCTCTACATGTAGGATATGTGCAAAAGGCAGTTTTGTTTTAGATTTTGTTTGTATTGAATCAGTTATTTATATCCAGTCTGTACTGGAATCAGTTATTTGAGTGACCTCTAATTCATTTGCTAGGAAAGGAAGCCCCCATAAGATATATTGTATATACTGGATAACTGATTCCAGAACAAACAAAATCACAATAACTGCCAACATATCCTGCATGTATGTCTGGTGAGGTTTAATACATCTTCTAGGCAAAAGGAACCACCCTATGAGATATATTGGATCTAACATCAATGAATATCTGACACACAACTGCTGCAAGAAGACAGACTGAATAGAAACAGATGCTGAGAGAGGGATAGTGAAGATAAACTTGATTATTCAAAAAATGATGCAGAATATTTAATTGATTGTATTTAGAAATATTCTTATTTCAGTATGATGAAGCTTATATTAAATATATTATATTATACCTTCATTTTCATGATAGTTCCCATTTAAACCGCTGCTTCTTCTTTTCAAATTTATATCAAACTAATTTTGTATGCATTATCTGCAACCTTTTATAAAATGTTATGAATCAGCAATTGTAAGTATTTGTTTTAGTAATATTTTAACATATCATATTTAAATGACATTCCAGGATGTAATGCACACTTCCTAAAATATAATAGAGTTCACTTATAGAGAAGTGCGATTCTAACCTTAGGGTAAGTAAAGACATTGCCAATTCAGTGCACATGAGGATTCTGTATTAAAAAATGACATCATCCTACTGGAACATGGTCACTGTCTAATGCTGTCATCTCCTAGAACCGTCTGATTGCAATGCTGATATTCCTGAACCACAATATGTAAAGCAGGCAAAACTAATAAAACAAGCAGATGGGACTGCAAGGTGTTGAATCGCTACTCAATAACAGTGGCTCTTTCAGAGTGAAATATTATACTATTCAAAGAGCTTTATCTTTAGAAAATGTATAAAACGTATGAAAATGTTTTAGTCTCATACAAATCTAATATCTCTATACATCTGATTTCATTCTGCATCTCAAGTTATAACTGTGGAAACTTTTAGAAAGCATGTGATCTTTAAGTCATAGATCAAGTCCCTAGCTGAAGAATTTACTAATATGGCAAATAAAGTAATGCACAGATAGTTATATTCTTTTTTTATAATTATTTTACTGTTTAATCTGGAAATTGTATTATCTGCCATTGTGAAGCTGTTGAGGCATTCTACCCAACCCATCCGTGCCTTATTTTTCACATTGATATTGTAAACATTGAAAAATAAAAATGTTTAGTAAACAACATGAAAGCTTAATTTGTAGCAATAATTAAGCAAAGCTATTAAGTCACAGTTACAATGACAAAAATGAAAGACTTTTATAGATATTTAAATATAATATATAATGCTGTGACACTGTACTCGCTAAAATTGTGTGATTGCTCTATAAAGTCCAATATTACATTTAAAAATGTTTCTTTGTAGCACATGATAGAGCGATACAGGACTTAAATTGTAAAGGTGATAACAGGTGAGCAAGGATTGTAGTTCTTAGGCAGTGATAAACAGACTCATGCAGATCTCCCCAAAATCTAGATATGCTGCATATACCTGTAACTTCAAAGGGTTTATTATTGTATAAAATCACCATGTAGTATGGCCTATGTTGAGCAAACTAGTATAATGGTTAAGACCAGACTGAATGAACACAAGTCAGTAATAAGTAACTACCAGCTTAAGGAGGACACCCAAGATAGTTATACCCATAAAAAACAGGAAACTATCCTAGCCAGATATATCTTTGAAAAAGAAAATAGAACAGCTATGATGGCAGTTCTTACAACGAGAGGCCTTTTCGACATGGTTAATGAGGAATTTAAACTATCATGTTATTTATAGTTCAATCTCTGCAAGCTTATTCTTTAATTTAATTAGACCTTTGTCTAACCTTATTCCTACTTTCCCTTTCAGAATTTCTGGGGTTTGAACAAAATGAATAAAATCTCTTCCAAAGTGAGGTAATTTTTTTCTTATCTTAGGGATAGTAATTGCTGCATTATTATTTACCTTCTTGCTAATGCAATATTCTTATTCTTTCTTAAATTACATGATAGATTAATTAATATTATAGACTTTAATTTTTGAACAAACAAGAAAACAAAAGGGGCCTGCTCCCATAGTATAAAATCAATTGTAATTTTATTAAATATAATATTGCACTTACAGGGGCTCATTTATCAATAATGAGCAAATTTGCCCATGGGCAGCTTCCTATAGCAACCAATCAGTGATTAGCTTTTTAAAGCCAGCTGCAATTAGAACAATGAAAGCAGCAATTTGGTTGCTACTGGTTACTGCCCATGGGCAAATTTGCCCAGTGTTGATAAATGACCCCCACAGAGTTTCAGAAGTACATTTAGCTCATCAATACATTAGCCCAACGTGTTTCATCATTAATTCCAACTTTCTCAGTGCATGGTGCTTTTTTTTTGCACTTGGATGATTGAACATTGTTAATTGGACTATACTAACTCTGATTGGGTGGACTATTTTGCAAAGCAAACACAAGGGATTTGGTACCCTTGCAACTGCCTTTGAGTGTCCTTGAGTGATACTTTGTTTTTCTGTGTATCTTCTTTGTAATACAGAACTGAATACAAATACTACTTTGCATAAGCTAATTAGGGACAGGATGGAAAAAGTGAAAAAAAATTTTACTTCCTTTTTCTGGACGAATACTGGCCGAATTCTGATCAAATCGGTGCATCCCTAATCCTAAAGCTTTCTCACTCTTCATTATGTCCCTGCCTCACTTTCTGTGCATGTTTTATTCAAGAAGCAAAATAAAATGTCTGTTATACGTTTACATTTTCACCTTATTTTTTGCTGCTTCACAGCAGGAATAACCCTATATTTTAAATGAACATTTACATATTTTCCTGCAAAATTTCTTGTTGGCCACTTTACATACATTTCTACTATATTTTTGTTACATAGCCTTTTTCAGACATTTGCAAAAACATTTCCATAGATTTGAATTAAATATGTGAATAATATACATGTATATGTATAGGCATATGTATATGTATATAACAGCGGTTCTCAACCTGGGGGTCGGGACCCCTTTGGGGGTCGAATGACCCTTTAACAGGGGTCGCCTAAGAGGTATCCTAACTACAAAACCATTGTTTGGCCAGGGTGGGTTACAGAATAGTGTTGCGGTGGCCATTTGTTATCAAGTAGCTGACAATTCCGGGAGCGTGCAGTGCTATCGGCTGCTTCCTGGTAGTAAGAGAGAGTACTCCAAGCCGAGTAGAGGGAGCTAAAGACTGAATGCAATGTCTCCTGATGGGCTTCCGCTGATTGGTGGGTTTTTGTTTTTTTTTTCTGCCAGACTCCTCGATATTTACATAACGATTCATAACAGTAGCAAAATTACAGTTATGAAGTAGCAATGAAAATTATTTTATGGTTGGGATTCACCACAACATGAGGAACTGTATTAAAGAGTCATGGCATTAGGAAGGTTGAGAACCACTGATATAGTGCATGATATTAATACATTCTGGAATTGTTGTGCATAGTGAACTAGCAGTAAAGTTACTTTGGGTGCAAGTATATTAATATAACAGTTCAGACATTAGGATGGCAAAATAGAGGGGTATGTTTAGTTACGGATAAAAAGTATTTTGTTTAATTACTTTTTAGTTTGAAACAACTTAATGCAACTTAATGCATTGGAGAAATAGTTATAAATCCAGTGGTCCTACACCATCTAAACTCTAATAGATCCCTAAAAAACTTGCCTAAGAAAACAGTTTCAGGAGTCATAACAAAACCAGACAGACAGCTAGTTGAAGCAATTGCATTTTCAAACCCCTCAAATATTTAAGTAATATATGTTGGAAAGATGGTCAGACTTATATTATTTTATTATACAAAAGCATTTTTGGGTGGAGAACCACTTTAACCATCTAAAAGTACATTTATGTAAGTGGAATTAGGCCAATTATAGGTTAGACATGTAGAAAATGGGATGAGGATGGAAATTTTGGGATTTATCACATTGGTAAAACATAGTTTAAGAGAGTGGGAGGCAATAAATTATTCGGGGAAAGAATTGTATTTATTTCTGTTTAAATACATAGACAAAACATAAAAATACAATACTTATTAATCCTTGTCTAGATCATAAATCTAGATCAGTTTACTGTTTATAGGTAATAAATCTGAAGTTTTCAGAAAAATGCCCAGAATATAAAGGAGTGTTGTTTTACCTGGCTACTGAAATATGAGCAGAAAACCATGAAAATATCTTTAGTTGCACTATTATTAAAAATCTTAATAAACACAAAAAGTTTATGGTTATCATTTTCAGTATATATAACATAAATTTTAGAAATATTTCTGAATAAACAGTTTTTGAAATTAATGAAATGTAATGTTGCACACAAAATGGCTGATTTATGAAAAGTCCAATGTTTTTAACTTGTTTGAACTCAAATGGTATTGAATGGAAAAAAGTCGATTGGCAAAAACCCCATTCTGTGAGTCCTGCAATCTGAAAATTTGAATTAAATCGATCGAATCATTCGAGTTTTGTGTCAAAACCTTCCAAAAAAGTTTAAAAAAATTCAAGCATGCTGAAAATGGTTCCAGGGACCTCTGCCATTGATTTCTACAAAACTTCGATAGGATTTAGGTGGTGTATTTTCAGATTTGAGCTTCAAGTTTTTTTAACCCAAAAATGTGACTTTTGACCAATAAAAATAAAACTTTTTCAAATACTTTTTTTAATACTTACAAAAGAGACTTGTGAGTGAGCAAAGTGAACATTATTTTGTTGTCTGCATTAAAAAAAACAAATATCTAATGGAAGTGATGCTTAGTAAAAGCATGGGGTTCTTCGCTTTGGGTAATATTTTTATTGCTCATCTGTTAAGCATGGTGTTAAACTGTAACTCTGGCTCACTGGAGAATGTTAAACAGAATTAAAAAAGCTAATTTAATGCATAAGAGTATAGATTAAAATTCCCTATTTTGGAATGCTCACCTCCCATAAAAACACTTTTGTTGTGTCAGGTGCTATACTGGAAGACCCAATCCTGCCACCAAATGTAGAAGAAAATACCAGCAGCACACTAAAATAAGTTGTAACAGTGCACACAAATGATTTTATTGAGCCTACATCATGCAAAAAGGCAATGTTTCAGGCCTACTAGGTCCTTTATCAAGCCTAATAAAGGACATGGTAGGCCCGAAAAGTTGCCTTTTTGTATGATGTGGGCTCAATAAACTCTTTTACAACTTATTTCAGTGTGCTGCTGGTATTTTCTTCTAGGAATATAGGTGTAGGGACCCTGAGATTTGGGTATGTTTACACAGTTTCCTCTTGGTAATAGGACACCTAAGGGTCCTTTAGTTAACTCAGGCAGCTATGTCCACATTAGTTCAAGGGGATTGTCCACTAGGTGGCAGTAGTTTAAAGTATAAAAGGGTTTAGTCCCATGTGCTCAGGGTCTATCCTGGGACCTTGCCTCACTGGGAGGTATTACAGGTCCAGGCTTGCCAGTGGAAAGATAGATAAGTGCTATTTAGTGATAGTGTGCATTGTAATAGTCACTCTAGGAGTGAGAGTAAGTACAAGGTAGCTAGGGAGCAGCATCCACTCCAATGAGGAGAAGTAGTGGGGTTAGGACCCAATGGTGTGTACACCACTAGCTCAGGGACTCAGTGGGTGAGGTGAGGACCAGTGAGGGTGCCAAGAACCAAGACCCCAAGCTGACTATCCCTGGGCAGGAAGCTTTAAAATCTGGGAGGAAATTGCCCCAAGAGGTGTTAATCCTAACTGTGCTATTTCACTTTCATTTAAACAAGCGGCAGACAAGGAGAAGGGAGTTCAGGGAGATTGTCGCCTGCGATTAAACGCCAGGCGACAGAATCTCCCCGAATCTCCCTGTCTGTCCCAGCCCTTATTGAGGCCACTGCCCATTGATTTAATTGCCCCACCCATTGACATTCTTAGCACAGCCTCTTGGGTCATCAGCCCAAGCCAGGATTCTTTGATTGAAAAAGTGCCAACCCTAAAGTAAGAGGTTTTATTTATAGTGTCCCTATTTTGTCATTTATCTTCTCACATGGCTCTTGGTTTAGAGCAACACACCTGGACGTAATGTCTATTTTAGTAAGCGCATGCCTTTTTTACTGCCTGCCTTGTTGTATTAACATTGTAAAGGGTTATTTTATCACACATTTCTTTGGGTAGTTGGAGGCCCAACAATGACCACAAACATCTCGGTGGATTGTGAGTGCTACATCTCTATTTAAATGTTTACATTGAAATCAAGAGCCCACTACAAGGATAGTATTTATTGAATGGATGTGCTATCAACATTGCTTTCAATGTTCTCCTCTAAGTCATTAATACACAGACAAATCAACAGTAGAGCCAATACAGAACACAAACCCTGTGCAATACTCTGGCTCTCTAGTCTACTTCCTCAGGAGGAACCCCTGAGGAAGCAGACCAGAAAGCCTGTGAAACACGTAGGTTTTATGTGGTGTGCACTGATTGTGGACTTCCAGTGCAACTCGTATTGAACTCAGCAGTAGCTACCGCTAAGAAACAGAACAGAATTATACTATGATACCTTTTCTGTTTTAATGTCTCATACATATGCAAACTGAAAACAAAATATACAGGGATGTTATTTCAGATGTTTGCGCCATTACATTTAACTCTTGTGAGTATATATCCAAAAGTAAGGAATTTGACACAAAAGCGCCCTTGTGTGTTTTCCAGGATTTATACAATATCACTATAGTTCATCAATACTTTGTTTGCATCGATCCTCTTTATATAGATAAATTGGTGTAGGTGGCATCGGTAAATTAGTGCAGTATTGATACAACTAATAGTTTTTTCTTCTTTAAGGAAAGATCTGTAATAGCTCACTCTAAGGGGCAGATTTACTAAGGGTTGAACTTCGAAATTCAACCATCAAATTTTTTTTAAAGGCCATTTTTTTATCAAAAATGGACTGAATAGGACCAAGCAAGCATCTTATCACCTGTTTAAAAGTAAGCATCTTATTAGCTGCTATGGGTTACACAAACCTAGTGTTTTAACTACATATGTTGGCTAAAGCCTGTTCCTGTTTTTGGGTATAAGATGAGCCCTCTTTTGGTCATGGTGTCAGTGGCTTCACCCATGAGGTTGCTTAGTGATGGTACAACCCCTCATACGAAGTGCAAAGCACTGTGAGAAACATTGAGCAAGCTAGGCAAATGGAACCCATGGATATATGCATACTGTTTCAGCATGGAAGGTTGTCTTATAGCAGTTGAACTACAGGACAAATAGAGCTGCTCAAAAAGAAGTGCCTAAAGCTGTGAAAATGTTTTTCCTAGAGTTGTTTTTCAATAATGAGAAGAGAGTTTTGGAGAGAAAACAGAGTTCACTAGACTGAACTCTGGAAACATAAATAAAGAAACCATAGCTCAGAATAAAACCTATGAAAAAGTCTTGTTTAAACGTCTCACACTATGAAAGAGGTAACAGTATGCAGGGTGGGATCTTGAAGCAATTATTTGGACATGGCAAAGCCACAGACAGCCTTGCCATAAAGAAGAGGAAAGCCTGAATTATCAAATGGTAAGAACGCTGGGAAGAAGAAATGAATTGTTTTACATCAACTGGATTGGTACTGACAGATATCAGGAATATTCACCATGTGTAGATTTCTGGTTCACTTCCAAATAAAACCAATTTGTAACTTTCAATAGTTGTGTCCCTTCAGAATGAATGAAGTTCAATAGCTTTCAATGTGAGAAACTGAAATTATGAATTAAAGATGGCATGCAAAATTATATTGTTTTTAACAGTTCTTTTTTTCAAGAATTTGATTATTATTACAATAAAGAAATAATATTTGGCCAGTTTTTGAAGTAACAGATGAATGCATTTATTATGAAATATGCCTCACCCAACACACTGGGGGTTTTTGAACAGCAAAAACTACCATGTGGTAATCTTATGTTAATTCCTGTTGCTGTCAGATGGAATTAAACTAAGATAACTGCAGAGAACAAAGAAAGCTTTAGCAGAAAGTACACCAATAGTATGCTATATTTTCACAAGAGATGTATGTCTGCTGCACCTACAGTAGATCTATGATGCTTTTTTAGTGGTGGATACATTTGCTGGGTCATATGGCTTTCCCTTTCAACCAGGGGCGATCCTAGCCCTTCCGCCACCTGAGGCAGCTTGGTGTTGCTGCCACTCCCCTCCCCAGTGCGCTCACCTTTGCAATCCAGAGGGTGTCCACGAGGGCGATGGAAAGGGCCAGGACGCTAATGCAGAGAGCATAACTGCGCTCTCTGTGCTAGAAGAGCCGAATCTCCAGATGAAAACCATGGCTCTTAAAGTACCAGGAGTGTAATTTTTGCCACCCCTGGTACCTAGTGGGTCGCTGCCACCTAAGCGAGTTTCTCAACCTGCCTCATTGGCAAAGCACTCCTGCTTTCAACATCCTTCATTAGGTATAAATTTTAGCCTGGGTTATGTAAACCTGCTATTGTTTCAGGACCATATGTAGCTAACCTGCTTCCTAAGGCATACCAGAGAACCTGATTTAAAGATATAGTAGATGCTAGAGAATTGTGGTGGTAATAACAAAGGGCGGATGGAAATGTTGCTATTCTAGGTGCAAGGCCTACTGGGAGATTCTCCAGTCTCCAGATTCTCCAGTCTGACCTTGCTTGTTTGAATACAGAGTTTTCCTTCCACCAGCACTATAATCGACATCTTGTTTTAACAATTTGCGCAAAAACATTGTATTTGTTGATAATAAATGTTACAATCTTCTATTATTATTTAACATGTATTTCTATAGCGCCATTTTGTTGCGTAGCGCTTCTACTTTTTGGGTTCTGTTTTATTCATGAGATGTCAGCTTATGTGCTACATGTCGTGTGACACCCCGGGGCCCAGAAACAATACAAGACATTCAAGACCATCCATTCACTTTTATTATATGCCAAAAAGACAGTAGCCTTGAAATTGATAGGCCTTTTGCTTCCAACACTTTCCAAATGGATACTATTGATAAACTAGTAGTTGCAACTATACAGTATGACATACTGTAAAACAGTATACCCAATATAGAGCAACATCTGGACCCCTTTTCTTGTATCTCCTGCCATACCCACAGGCTGAATTTTCTAACTTGAAATAGTTAGCCCTTTTTTTTCCCTTGCCCCCTTTCTCTTTATTCAATGTTATCTCTTTTTATTATTGTTATATTGTTATTAAAATGCAATAAGCTAAACATTAAACTGTTTTAACTTAAGAAAAGAGAAGCAGCAATAATATATGGCTTTCATTTTTATTAATATATATAATTATTTTTTATTAAGAATGAAGCACTTATTGTGGAAAATATTCTTCTTCCCGGATCGAATGGATTCACGTGAAATGCAGTGTCTAATATTTTTACAGTATTTACCTTTTTGTTAAATTTTGATGCATTTTTTTTATATTGCAGATGTACATTGTATGTTTAGTCTGCACTTCAAACATTTGCTATTAAGCACCGAAATTAAGAGGCTTATTTATCAAAGGTCGAGTTGTGTTTTTTCCGAAAAAATCAAGGTTTTCAGGGTAGCTTCAGTAAAATTTAAATTTGAACCATTTGAAGATGTTTTAAGCCTTTTAGCCTTCAAGATTTTCGGGGGGTTTTCGGTGGTTTACTCTCAAAAATGTGATCAATTTGAGCTATTTAAATTTTTCTCCAGATTGAAGTTTTTTACATTCAAGTTTTTTCAGATATAAGAAAGCCTTTGAGTTGTGAGTTTATTTTAGGTAGAAAAAAGCTCACAAACTTAACCAGGTGTCTCACTCGTACTTGACCAAACTCCAGTCAATCATTTTATAAACTGTCCGCCATCTTTATGAAATTGGCAGTTAGTGTAAAATATGTTTAATACATCTAGGTGTTTAGATGGATTTTCCACCATGCTCAGTTGACCTAGTAACTGCTGCAAATGTGTTACTACAAAACTGCAAGTAAATAAACATTACACTTTATTATAAAATCTAGACAGGCAGATGCCACACCCAAAGGAGAGAAGTTACAGTATATAGGTTATAGACGTAAAGAATGCACAGTACCACAAACAGTGGCATAACCATCATTCAGCAGATCCTGTAGTTGGGTGGGGTGGTGAGATACTAAGGATCCCAGATCCCATTCATGGTAGTTCCCACTCCCCAGCTCTACAAACTTTGCCACCCACTTGTATTGATGCTATGAGTGGTGGACAGTACCGTGGCAAGAGCAGGCTGGCATGGGGTTTTAAACTGATTTAAAAGACAACTAAAAGAAAGACAACTAATTAGAACTAAAGACAACTAATAAGAAAAGCCCCTACCTGCTACCCTAGATAGTACCCCTCCCCCTTTCTCCCCCAGACCGTTCATTACCCCTAAAAACTTTGCTTACATATTGGTGCAGAGTAAGCACCATCTTCTTGATCTTATATAGCCAAATAAGTAGAAAATCTTTCCAGTTTATATGTGAGGTTTGGGTGCACATGCCTCAGACCAACAGCTCAAGGTGGAGGTATCTTACCAGTGAGATGGAAGCACTCACAGATCCCACAGACAAGAACTACAGACTTTATTAGCCAAGAAATAGAAAACCCTTACATGTTTCATGCACTTAGGCACATAATCAAAGGCTTTTTTATTAAGTAACCCTCAGAAACCTTAACAACTGAATAGACTGCGAAATGAATCTGAGCACAACGAGGATGTCTGTTTGCCTTTTCATAAATATGTATGATATGTGGGAATCCCTTTTTATGCGGTTTGATTTTTTTTCTCTGCACTCATAGATTCATTTCTGAGTGCAGGTTAAATTTTATTCAGCAGTTTAAAAAAAATTAGACCTATAATGAATGAGTTAGTGCAGTTATACATACTTTTATATTAACTTTATGCAAAAACAACTAAAAAAGGACCAGGACACACAGACTTACTGGAAACAACCCAATAACCAATAATAAAGTAAACTTTAACTTTTGTGGGTTTGTTTAGTTCTTCTTTTTTGCTGATCATGAAAAACTAAGTGACTTAGTGACTTAAATATGCTACAGTCAACAGGAAAGTGAGAAAGAAAATAGGCTTTACCAGACAAAGGCTTGACCACTACAGCAGGAAATATTTTTCTTGGGCCATAGTCGAGGGAAGCTTTTATTCACAAAGAGCATCCAAAATGCTGTGTTTGTGATTTCTATTGAGTGCCTGTTGCCTGTTACAAATTGGTTGGTAATGGAAGGAAATGATTACAATAGGGCACATGATAATGGCTTCAGATAGGGCTTAGTATTTTAAATAAAAGAGGAAATTTATATGATCTATGAAGACCCACTGTTTTATCTTACTAAGGGGATTAACTCTGGAACCTGTAAAGTCTGTTTTAATATAATCATGACAGGGGGATGGGGTTTTTTTGGGTCGGGACGATAAGGCATAGAAAATAATTCTGATTAAGGAGGATAGGTTCAATTTAATTAGCACAGAAGTGTAAAGCAGCCATTTTGACTTCTGAGCTTATGCTACCACCACTCCTTATCTGATTGCTATTCTAGAGCACTACTGTACTACTCTAAAAATTACTGTGACTCTTAAATCTGCTGCTTTTTCCCACAATGCAGCCATTTTTTATATAATTTCAAAGAATTGTAACATAAATACACCCACTGAAAGCTGATAGAAACATTTACACCAGTTAGTAATTTACAATAGTTGCACCTGCAACATAGTCTTCAGGTGTGTGGCAGGTTTTTACAGGTATAGGACCTGTTAAATACTTGGGACCTGTAGTTTTCTGGATAATGGATCTTTCTGTAATTTGCATATTTATACCTTAAGTCTATAAGACAATCATGTAAGCAGGGCCACCATCAGGGGGGGACAAGTGCTGAAGGGCGGCCGGGCAGTGCCGCACTTTTTGAAGAGCTGGGGCCCCCTTGTGAGCGCCAAAGCCGTGCCACCTACTTCCCATGTCCTGAGCAGCTGAATACAGAAGTGCCAAACAGACGCAAAGTCCTAAAGTGGCGGAAAGACCCGAAGTCACGAAGGAGCCGACACTGAAGTCCTGAAGTGGCGAAAAGGAGCTATAATGGAAGTCCTGAAGCCACGAGTTCAATTGTACTGACTCCAATGTGGGTTTTTTTTTTTTAAATCCACTGATGTCTGTGTGGTCTTTTAACTGTGATGTGGAGTGGGTGGGATCAGGGGTGGGGCTTGGGTGCTAGGGTGGGTGGGGGGCCCGAAAATATTGTTGTACGGGGTCCCGTGATTTCTAATGGCGGCCCTTCATGTAAGCATTAAATAAACCCAAATAGGCTGGTTTTGCTTCCAGGATGGATTCATAATATCATTATCAGGATTACTCATATGAGTTTGGATCAAGTACAAGGTACTATTTTATTATAACATAGAAAAATGTAATTCGGAACTTTCTGGATAACGTCCTTACAGAAAACATATCCATAAGTGGTATAGGTGAAAATTAATATTAGCATGGACAGAAGTAATGTGCAAATAGCACTCTGTAATTTACACCTGATCAATAGTAGGGCTCCTTTGTGCTGCTCCTTGCACCACATTAATATTAGCACCAGGAACAAGTGTTATTATATGGCACTTTAATACAGTTTCACATGTGTAAACAAATATGCTCCTTTCATTTAAGAAACAGTTTGACAGGTACGTATACTGTCTATTGTTTTAGCTTTGAAAAAAAAAACATGGAGACTTTATTTTCTTCCCTATGATCATTTGATTTGATTTGGGTAGGCATTAACAAATTGTTGAAGTCTGAAGCTGAAGGCAAACCAGGATCAGAAATCACCCCCTGCTTCCTCCCGTAAACTTGAATGGGAAATGGGCTTTTCCCCACAATCCATGGGGACATTTAGAGCCACTTAAAAGTGGCCTCATTGCCATCAGCCATAAAGTTTTGAATGAAGGAATAATGAAAGTAAGCTTTTACAAAAATATTTAAATAAAGCACAAATATTTTGGCAATTATAGAGTGGGATAAAAAGTAGGGTCATACAATGATAATAGCATTTATTTACATAACTTAGTGACAGTGTAACACAAAATTCTTTCTGAGTAAACCAGTGTTGAATTCTATTATGACAATCGACATCTGGCAGGGGCAAGTTATAATATGATTTATTGCTGGTGCTTAATCCTTTATCTTCGCTTTATGAAATTGTATGGCCTAGTTTCCTGCAGTACATTAATTTGTTTTTTTAAAAAGGTTACTATACTCAAAATATTTCCTGTAGGTTTCTACATAGCACAGAGAAACACCTATGCTAACACATAATTTTACAGAATATTTCTGTATAGACACTGTATAAACATACCTGTGGGTAAAAAAACCATGGTGGTTTGTGTCCAAAAGTTGCACTTTCACCTGTATTATAAAACAAGGCTTAACTTCTAGTCTAGAGGCTGAAGAAGTTTAAAACCTTGTGACAATTGCCTAAAGGTTAGAATTATACTGTAAGTTTGTGTCTTCACTGTATTTTGTTTTCTGTGTTCAAGTACAATTATACTTTTGACCATGCTTTAAAGTCTCATTATACAAATCCATGTTATTTTGTTCGCTCTGGTGGAGTAGAATGACTTGGATTTCATCACATCAAGCAATACTGCATCTCCCAAAAGAAAAACGCCCATTGACTTCAGTGCATTTGGTGCAAGAGAAAAAGTTGCAGAAAAATACCCTTTGGCAAAGTAATATGGGTGCCATGAATAACAGCTTGATTAAAGCCACACCCTCATTTTAGCCTTTTTACTTTTAAAAACGAGCTACAGCCAAAAAAATAAATTTATGTAAGCTTACTTTTCTGAGCACTTTTCGAAATTACATTTCTTTTCTATATTCTTTTATTGGTTTCTGAGATTACTGCAGTTCTTACATGTAATACCAAGCATACAAGAAGAGTGATGTTATACAAAGTGCAGCATACTGTATACTAAGTTTTACTTAACCATAGCAAACCTTCAGCTGATAAGTAAATGCTATAACTGATAATGATTCTGATGAGTATATGCTACGTGCTGATTGGTTGCTAGAGAACAGGTGCAAATTTTGTAATTTTCTAACTTTTTTCATTCAATCCTCACTTTAAGGTATAAAATTTGTTCAGGGTCCCCTTAGCTCATAGTATAGGTTATGGATACATGAACATATTGCTATATTAGCCATGCAGCTATAATGCTATGAATATCTAGTTGTGTACTCCAAATTCCACTCTATTTGTTTCCTTTGAACTGGGGTTTTAAGGATATCTAGGGTAGCAAATTTTCCATAAAGACTCCTCATTCTCTACTGAATACTAAACCTGTATAGCTCAGGTGTGTCACAATGGACAGTATATAGAGACATACTACTGAATAGTAGAAAACTCTGCATAGAGTACAATAAAACATCTGATTTTGATATCCCTCTTTAACTTGAGAATTATTTTACTGAGATAGACCTTTAAAGGCAAAATGTTATATTAAGAATTTTACATAATGTATATTTTCATAAAATCCATAAACAGTTTAGGGCATTAACTTAACTCTGAAAACTAATTAACAATTTAAAAAAAATTGCTATAAAGAGCATAAGTTCTGTAAAATTAGAAACATTCATCTTTCACAGACATAGTTATCAAATGCCACAGTGCAATTTTATCATCACAAGACCATGTCTTTGCTGCATAGTTCTGCTTACTTGTTATGTTGTTGATATTTCAGGAGCCAGCTTGTCTGTCATGTACAATTATTTGGAACAGAGAGAAAAAAAAATTTCCTGTTGGACAAATGTGATGAATGATGAGATCTTTTCATATATTATAGGAGGTTGGAAGCTGAAAATGTACATATACAAAATGGGTACATTTGTTCCACAACCAGGAGTGAGATTTCTTTATGAATATTTTCAGTAGCCTCTAATTCTAATATATATATATATATATATATATATATATATATATATATATATATATATATATATATATATATATATATATATATATATAAAACAATGTTAAAAAATGAATTGTATAAGTTTACTGAGAATGTCAATTTAAGTCATATCAGTGAGAATTAGGGCAAACTAGTTTAAAATATGTATTTCAAAAGACAAAGGTGTCACTTAGGGCCTTATTTATCAAAATCCAAACTTTTCAGACTATTTCAATAAAAAAAGTCTGATCAAACTAGAATGCATGATTCGATCTTATTTATTAATTTAAAAAAAGCACAAAAAAACACAAAATAGTTGGATTTTTTGGGCTACTTCCAGCGCAGACCACAGACACTTCCAAATAGGATAGGGATCTCTCCCATTGACTTATGTAAAACCTCAGTAGGTCTGAGATGCCTGATTTTAAATTTTGGACTTTTTCCATCCACAGGGTTTAATAAATCTTGAAAAATTAAAGTTGTTTTTCCACTAAAAATTCAGATTTTATAGTGAAAAAAATACTCAATATTTTCAAGTGTTCTGACTTTAATAAATAACCCCCTTCGTATTAAAATATGAAAGGCTATCAAGGCCAACAACATGTCATACTTTATGGTCATGCTGAAATTTTCCATTAACGCAAGGGTCACCCAATGTGAATAGGCACACATGCACACAATTTGGAACAAGATTCAGGAGAGACATGCACAAGTACCTTGGATGCAAGTACCTTTAATGAGTGGTGTCAATTCGGATGACAACGCTTTCCTGTGACCACAGTTGCAGTTGCAACTATATATGTTTTAGCCTTGTTATTAGGATTCTTTGACAAAGTTATTACACTGTAATCAGCTTTGAAGAAGGAACTCCAATGTTCTGAAAGCTTGCTGTGATTAACATCTAAGTAAGCCAATAAAGTTATCACCTTTACACCACTTTTGTTATGCTTCATATCAAAAGTTCTACCCTATAACTTTTTCAAGGGGCTAACATGGTACAAAAGACGTTACCTGGATTCTTTGCCTCAGAGGAAAAAAAATTCCTTCCTGACTCCAAAAAGGCAGTCAGACTAGTCCCTGGATCAACTTGTTTAATGAGCTATCTTCCATAACCCTGTATTCCCT
>CM044441.1:61942522-61953175 GCA_024363595.1 Xenopus borealis | reverse complement strand
TACTGTTGCTCCAGTCAATATCTGGGTAATTAAAATCCCCCATTATCAATACTTTTCACATTATCACAAAATATTCACAAACTTCACAAAATTATCACTTAATCCCATATTGAAATCTGTGATTAATAAAGTGAATAAATATATTGATAGTAAGTAAATGTTTATACTGTAGGAAATAGAGCATTTAGCAAAAATAATTAATAAAAAATGAAAAGTATCAATAAATGTGGTCCTTAATGTATTATTATCCTGTAAGTATCAATCCATGGACCATGTTATTAAGATCAAGACTTCCACCATTTGGCTGTGTGTATCATACATTTTTTGCTCATCATCTACCTCTCATGGCAAGGGTGCAACAAACCCTGTATTCTGCATATACCCACAACATAATTATTCATAACCTTAGCAGTGGATCAAGTCATCAAAGACTAGACATGGTACAGGTCCTGTGTCTCAGACCCATCACTTAGTGGGGATTATTTTACATGTCAAAGCTTAAAGAGAAAACCTCTGCCCTGGAAAATATCATAATTATCAAAAATTATTATTATGATATGACTGATACCAAATGCATATTTCAAGATACACTTTGCCATATGTCTTTATAAGTTCTGTTATCCTAAAGATTTCTTTCAATTTCCAAAACACGTTTTTTCTGTGCTTAGATACAGAAAGCAACATGTTCCCAATCTCCCAAGAAGAAAAAGAAAATACTTCAAATGTTCTCAAGCATTACTATTCAAAACCACTCCCACATCCCCAAGTTTCTGTTTTGTGGGACAGATGTGTATTAGCCAAAGCTTCTTTAATTTTAAAGTATCAGCTGGTAAAACAGCTACCACATATGAATGATTTTCTAGACTCTGTTTTGCTTCTTCATCCTTTCTATTTTCCTTTCCAAATGCCTTCATAATTCCAAAGTTCTGGTTGTGCTTAAAATGTAGGTATGAGCCCTATATAATACCAGAACAGATAAAAGCTAATGCACCCTTGCTGTGTTTCTTAATCTTCCCAAAATGAGCTGTTTCTTTATGATGAATGCCAGAAGTGAAATTTCTATCTTGTTTCTGCTAGGTATTAAATGTTGTTATTGTATGTGCAAAGATAATATTTGTTTTAAATATTTGCTTATTCTACCACTTGCTTTTTAATTTCCCCTTTTATTCCTTATGTGATCATAGCTGTTTTATACCCCTTTATAACATATGCAAAGAGACATGCTGGTCTACTCACATCCACTAGATGCAAACACACACTTGTTTTGGGTATTGAACAATTGTTTCAGTTTGCACACATTTTGCCAAAGCTTAAAACTAAAAAAACAAAAAGCAACACATGTTTAATACATTTACAAAAAGAAAAAAATGATTACCCTCTTCCAACATCTGCCCCTCTTCAAATCATGAACCAAAATAGATTATCTACGTAGACAGATATTCAAATACACAGGGCATCTGACTATTCAATTACATAAATAATTTTTGTTACATAAACTTATTTTCATTATTCTATCCTTGTAATTCTCTGCCTTCAAGCCATGGATTTTAACACTCAAATTTAACACACATCTTTCACCCAATTCTAATGAAATTGTATATTTAGGGCATATTTTTAGTGATGGGCGAATCTACCCCGTTTCGCCGAAAAATTAGCGAATTTCGTCGTGTCGTTTTCGTTGCGTTTTCGATGCGTTGTTTTCGTTGCATCGTGTTACACCAGCCAATTTTCGCCTGGCGAATTTTCACTGGCGTTTCGCGAGTTTATTCGCCGGTGGCGAATCGCGGGAATTCACTGCGAATTAGCCCCTGGTGAATAAATTCGCCCATCACTACATATTTTATAATACAGTGTTTGTTGTTTTGGTAACAACATCCCTAGCCCATGTGTCTCTTTGGTGTCAATGTCTCACGTTGACCCTTTTTGTTGATGCAATTCAATGTATATTTCACTATTTTATCAGTCAGCAACATTATTAATTAAAATAAGGCTTCAATTGTTGCTACAAAGGAAAAACTAAGAAAATCAAAACCAGTCAGCAAGATTATTAATTAAAATAAGACTTCAATTGTTGCTGCAAAGGAAAAAACTAAGAAAATCAAAACTTGTGAACCATCACTGACACACCAAGTTATTTACAATACTGTTTTACAACAATACTTTTTGTCGACAAAGTAATTTTATTGGATTTGAAATATGCAGTCGTCCTGTTTTGTTGATTGTAGTGGTATTATCAATACCATGAGTTAGATGTAAATCTGGATGAAATCCAAATGAAATTGTAGAGAAGGGATCATACATATAAAGTGTGCAAAGCCACAAAACTTAGGCTGACTTTGATCTTTCTGAGTAGTTGAATCTTACATGATTTAAAGAATTCTATGCAAAGAATAATTTCACTCTCGGAAGTTAATGAAAAACCAGCATGTAAAATTTATGGAACCCAATGAAAACGAAGACCTCTTTTTTTAGATCATAAAAAAAGCCACAGGAATTCTCAGAATGAGAGTTTTCCACAGTCATGTGGATGTTATAACATTGTACATTTCAACCTGATTTATTAAATTTCATGGGAAAGTTTATTTTACATCAAGTGACGCTAAGGGGGTATTTACTAAAACTTTCATTATCTAATTTTTTTTTTTATTAAAACAAAGTTGACCTAATTCCCATCCAGGAATTTAACTCAATTATCAAACAATCAGCTTGAAAACATCATGCATGAAAAACATTTTGACTAAATCATGCATCAATTCTATGTGACAATTTTTCATGCACTCAACAATTTTTCTTGCTCCAAATACATTATAGTCAATGGGCGTTTTTTCTTTTGACAACTTTTTTTGTCTCTGCAACATTTTTGTCCAAATGTATTAAAGTCAATGGTAATTATTTCTTATGGTGACTTTTTTGTCCAAATAAATTAAGTCAATGAGCATTTTTTCTTCTGCCGACTTTTTTTGACTCTGCATAATTTTTGTCACAGCAAAATTTCAGCAGAAAATTTTTGGCACAGTTGCGTGAAAATATTTGCAGATGGCAAAATGCATAATTTCTCCTCAAATCCATGACTAGCAAAAAAAATTGTTGTTCCTCTCCCTTTTCAGTCTTTTTCTCCCTTCTCTACCTTAAACATTACATTTCTTAGTTCGATTTTTGGTCTTATGAAATATGATTATTGACTATTGCCATATCTCTACATTTTAGGATCTCTCCCTGCCTACTCGCTATCCTTCCTACCCCCATTCCAAACACAGATGAGTTGATATTGCACTCAAAGGGACTAAAAGCAAAGCCAAAAATATATTTGAAAAGCCAAAAATGTACAATGAAAAACCAATAAACAAACATTTTTTAAATTATGAGTTAATTTTACTGTCATCAAAAACAGAAACATGCCGGTATAAACCCCCCCCGATCACCACCCCCTACAACCCTACCCTCCCCAAAACCGTACCTATGCAACTTTTAGTTTAACCAGAGAGTTAATTTCAAAGTAATCGATAATAATCTTAACTCTAAATGTGTAAAATCAGAATATTATGTATAAGATGATGTAAGATGCGATAACAAGAAAAGACGATTAATACCAAGTTGTCAATAATAATTGTTGTTTATTATATTACTTTATTTTTTTGAAAATCAATAAAACATTTAAATGAAGAAAAAAAAAAACAGAAACATAGTTATTGTTTCGTGTTTGTTTTAAAAAAAACAGCATACCTAATGAACACATGTTTTTCAGAGTCTCAAAATAAAACCGTGTTTTATGATTCAACCTACAATTGTTTTCCTTTTTTAAAAAGCTGCTTAGTAAGTAAGTGAAGTATATAGTTGCTCTGTGATATTAACCTTCAAGAAATACTTTATAAGTGTTGTTAAAATGTTAATCAAATAAAGCTAAGCTAAAGAAACACTAGAACTTGCTAGTGGCATGCTATTAAAATCATTTTGAGTAAGTTTATATGAGCATATTCTTAAGAATTCATAGGTCTTCTGTATACATTATTTATCCAAAGTTCATTTGCTTCTAGTGTGCAAAACGAGAAGCTTTGCAACAACAAATTTTTTTTCTGGACGCTCTGTACTAGAGTCCTGCATCGGGCCGGGTACCCGCAAAAACTGGCAGTACTCTGCGGGTTGTAAGTAGGACTTTCAGGGTCGGGTATGGATGCTGATCGGTGGTTCTCCAGGTTTGCAGGTGGCGGATCAGGTAGCGGATCTTCTCAAATGCAAATTTTACTCTTTTTTTTCTGATGACGTTTACTTCCACCTATTTCCAATGATGCAATGATGTCACCAGGTTTACAGCAGCACTTCCACCTTTTTCTGAGCATGCCGACTTCCGCCCACTTTGGATGATGTCACTTCCGGGTTACAACTACAGCACTTCCTGATTCTTGATGGTCAGTGGGTCACTGATAAGGTACTTGCAGGTAGCGGGTCCAAGTGGGTCAGAACACGGGTTGTGGGTTCGGGTCCCGAAAAATGGACCCGCGCAGGACTCTACTCTGTACCCACTATATTTCTTGGGACACTGTCAGATCTGCTTGACCAATCTGTTTGCAGCTCTTCCTTCAAAATTTTTAGGCTATCTCTTGCTATTTCAAATAAGCGGTCATCTATGCAGTCCTCATATATCAGTTTGGCAACCCAATCTTTTTTGTGCTTTGGGTACACAATATTAAATCTCTTTTCTCTGACAAAGTGTTGATTTTTCAGGAAATTTGTTGGTGGTTTGTCAATTTGTTTCATGTATTTAAGCAAGTTATGATCATTGATGACATGTGAGAGGGTGGTGTGTGTAGGATGTGCAGCAGTGATCCAAGATTTTATCAGAAGTAATCCAAGTGGTATCGCTTTGTTGTCTCCTATTTATTTTCTTATGCATGCATGCCCTTTTTGTATACTGTTTCCTGAGGAAATTTATAAACATTTGTTACATGATAAATAACTGATTTCCAATTAGCCAAGAGCAGCTCCAGATCCTGATAACAGGTTTGGGCAGACCACCACAAATGGTTACTGATAGCAGGTATCTACTTAGCATCTCTGCATTGTGGTTCTATACTGGCTGCTAACAACTTTTTGTTCAGTGATATACATACATGCAACACATCAAACTGGTGGTCTGTGTACTGTTTGTAGCATAGGTTTTCTATTGTAACATTAGCCTTATTGACCAAAAGGTTGTCTAAGCAGACTTAATGAAATGCTTTTAATTCCATACCAGATGATATTTTACCAGAACTAAGTTCATCATTATGGCTGGAAATAATGTTTTTGTTCATTACATCCATAAAGGAGTAAATACAATATTTGGCTGAATGATCTGGGTTTCGATTTGCCCATCACCTGCAATTACATCACTAAATTATAGCTCCTTTATATGGTTGTTTTTTTTTTTTCAAGCTTCCAATGGAAATCAATAGCTGGGGAAAGATAGCTACACTTATATATATAAAGTTGTATGTGAAATAATAGGCATGCCAAAGATTTTAAACATTTTCTATGTCTTTCTAAATGAAGACCCACTTATCAAAATTGAGAAGGCTGGACTATGAATACGAGAGGGCCTGGACAGAAAGATGAGTAATAAAAAGTGGCAATAACAATACATTAGTAGCCTAACAGACCATTCATTTTTTGTATGTGGATCAGAGGCTCACATTTGAAAGTGTAAAAAATTACACAAAAGGAAAAAAAAGACCAATTGAAAAGTTGCTTAGAATTAGCCATCCCTTAACATACTAAAATTTAACTTAAAGGTGAACCACCCCTTTCATAAGGCTATAAGATGGCGTGCTGAATTGTTAGCAAATTGTTGAATACTATATTTATTGTGTTGTGTGTGTAAGTGAGATTTATGTATGTGCTTAGTCAGCATGACCTGTTGTCCCGGACACAAAGGGAAAAAAATGAATTTTTTGGAGACAGAGATCTAGTTTAGGAAAGCTCATTTCCTAAACTCATTATATCCATTATCATCATTAGATGGAGCATTAAGCTACAGCTTGTTCATTTAAAGAAACTTTTGAAGTCAATTTTAAAGTGCAATTGCAAAATGTGATGGTTCCAATGTAATGAGAATACCAATGATAAGATTTAGGAATTCTGAGTAGCACACACTTAGCTCACACTCCTGTTTTGACCGGGTGCACCTCCCACAGTGTCCTCCAGCACTGGATTATACTCACAAAGCAAAATGGGCAGCACTCCGGAGATCCTTAAAATTGCCTTTATTTTTCACTTGCAGGGCAACATTATAGCAACGTTTTGAGCCCAACCGGCTCTTTATCAAGCTACCAATGATAAGTACATGTTTATGCCTACTGCATTTGTTTCTAGATTAGTAAGCACTAGTTTCAAAATCGGTTTCTACCGCCTTTAAGGAATAACTAGACTTTTTATTACCTAAATAACATTTCTCCTTGTATTCAGTCTTATTTAGAATTTGTATCACAATAAGCTCAACTGCAGCTCTTTCAGCTACTTCCTTGTCTAGCCTGAAGCTCCACCCTCTTTTCTATTCTGAAGTCTCATTTTCACTTGAACAGTGAAGACCTGAAAGAGGTGTCTGCTGCAGATGCCTGATTGGTTTCCATTGGAGCAGAAGCAGTGAGCAGTAAATGCAATGTAAAATACCCACGAAACAAGCTTATATTACAGTAAGCTTTTATATAAAAATATATTTAATATTCAATATGAATATATTGAACATTCAGTGAATGGGTGCATACTCCATCGAGAATGAAATGGCATACACATAAACATAAATTCAATATCAGGAATTCTTTTAAATCTGTGGAGAGAAATGATAGGTTCAGAAATCTGAAGATTTTGGTGCTTTTTGTATGTCAAGTGGTGCTCTACCGCTAAATACACCTGCTTTGCTGGTACACTTGGATCTCACTGTGTACAGTGTGTGCCAGAAATTCTGGTGGATTTTTTTTTAAAAATCACTAAAAACCTGTTGTTAATGTTTAGAAAAATCTTCCATTATCTCAGAAATGACAGGGATTTTGCTGTAAACCAACTCGATAAAAATGCAACCATATTGGTATGCAAGCCACTATACAGAGATCTGTTACAAACAGAGTCCCAAAACCAGAACTAGCACCAAGGTCCCAGTCACGGCCCACTCTTCTGCCCATAACAACCACCTTTCACTTCAGGAGGAGCCCTCCGCTACTCAAGTGCCACCAGGTCTTACTGGGAAAGGACCAGGGAGAGACTCAAGGGAACCAAACGTGGTAACTGGAACCAAGAATAAGGAGCGTGGTCAAGGGATAGACCGGGTCAATACCAATCAGGAGTAGAAGTACAGATTCAGAGATGAGAGTGTAGTCAAGGTCACAGGCCAAGTCAAACACACCAATATTGCAGTACAAAGCAGGATCAGAAAGAGTAGTCAGTGCATGGCAAAGGTCAGAACAGACAGCAGATTAGACAAGATCGGGGACAGGCAGGGACAGGAACAGAACACTTGGAAATAGCACCCAGGAACTATGAAAATAGACCTTATGGGCAAGAAAGGCAAACATGTCAATTGTGCATTGGCGCAAGAACGGGCAGGAAGTGGAAGGCGCCCCTGCACCATTAGACCTAGATAGGTTCAGCTGAATATTCACTTGCCATTCAACAAATTGCTGCAGCTCTTTCAACCTTGGAACATGGAAACTCCTTTCTTCTTATCTCAAGGATGCTCTGGTGTCCTCTGTATAGTTCTACTGATAATAAGGCACCAGAGAATGTATTATATTGTCCCCTTATAATCACATTAATATTCAGAATGTTGACTGCCTCATAGGAAGGAAAAATAAAATAAATAAGGCATTTTCTTTCATTCAGCACCATGGACAGGGGGACTTATGTCTCTAAAATAAACTTTTGAAGGAACATGTGGAAAACCAATAATTTAAGGATTAATATCAGCTATTATTACCAAATAAATCTAAAGTTATCAAGTAAAAGAGAAATACATGTTATTTTAGTTGAAAGGTGTATTTCACAACAATATTTCAAAGGCTTTTTTTAGCAATATTACTACCATAAAGTTTATCAACCAATCAAAAATGAATTGTTTAGATACTATTCATTCATTTTTATATAACTGTATGCAACTACAAAAGAAGCAAATACTATAGTGCTGTAATGTACAGTGAACAGGCAGTAAAACAATGAATTCTCCATCATATACAAATATCTATACATGTATTAAATCTATTTTACCATTCTAACTTGTGTAGTAATGAACAAAAGTTTGTACCAGTCCAATAAGGGTCTGATTCATTACAATTCCCGGCATAAAAAAAACATGATTGTGATATAGTGTTAAATTTCAGGGTTGTCAAGGTACCTGGAGCACACATAGGAGTTATTAAAATAGGTACTGCACATTATTCTACCAAAGTCATATATCAGATCTCTGCTTTCATTTACTAACTTGCTGTAGACTGATGAAAAGTAATTGCTTATATAAATGTATAACTCAGTTTAGCTTCCTAAAGCTGGCCATACAGTACATGTAAAGATTTGTTCCTTTGGTAAGGTCGCCAAATAAGCAGATCTTACCCCAGTTTGCCCAGTAACAATAGAAAATGCAAGCTGTGAGGTGAAGGGCCACATACATGAGTCCTCACCTAAATGAAAAAATCAAACCTGCCCGATTAATATCTGGATGATTTTCATCCAGTTATCTGTCAGGCAGGCCAGTCAGCAGGCCCCATTAAATGTGCACATTTATACTCCATTGAGAATTAACATAATTAAAATAAAAAAAAGTAGTAACAACTTCAAAGCAATTTTCTCCAATTGGCATATTCTCAAGGAAGAATCGGGGTACATGGTATATATACATTTAAAACAATAGTTTAAGTGCACATATAATAGTTGTCTCCAGTGAGGACCCATACAGAGAAGATAGTTGGTATACTTTGTATAATTAATATACTGCAGAAAATAAAGCAAATTTTATTTTATTTCTGCACAAATTATAACAGGATTTATTTTATTTTGTTTCATTTTATTTGTTTGTAGCCAAACATTATATGATGTATTATGTTTAACAATAGATAAATATAGATACAAGAGGTCAAATTATTATAATAGGGAACTATTTTAACAGACAATATAGAATTCAAACATTCCACTTGCACAAAAAAGCACTGATTATTTAAAGAAGCACGTGACGTCATAATCAATATTTAGGCCAAATGGTTTTCTACTACGTAAATAAAAGAGCAATTTTGTTTCCAAGCAACTGCTTGGAAACAACTGCTTTATCTATGCCTAAAACAGATAGTTTGGTGATGCCCCCCTCCATTACACTCCTGAACATCATGGTGTCCCTTCTTTATGTCCACGGACACGATTTTTTAGGGGGCGAGAAGTTTGACCTATGTATTGAATATTGCAAACACTGCATTCTAAAAGATAAACTACAAATGCAGTGTTACAGTTTATATAGCAATCAATGGCATATTCTCGTTCAGTAACACTGGACCTGAATACTTTAGTTTTTGTAACATGTGCACAGGTTAGGAATCTAGCTGCCCCACATTTATACATCTCTTTAGTTTTAAGCCAGCCTGTGTTTATGGTAGGTGCTTGGACTAGGCTGGGGGCTAGTTGGTTGCCTGCTTAGGTTGACAGGATGTGGCCTGTAGCAGGGAGTTACCCGAATTCAGTTTCCTGTATATAGTGGATAGTACTGAGAAAATCAAACCTTCCCAATTAGTATCTGCACTATTTTCAGCCAGATATCTGTCAGGCAGGCCACTCAGCAAGTCCCATACACAGACAGAGAGAAAGAGAAACCAGCCTGGTCCAGAAGGACCAATTCAGAAGCTTTTGATCAGCTCATGTATGGCCATCTTTAAGCAAATCGTATGTGACTTTTTTCCAACAAAATCAAATGTACTTCAGGCAGCAAATGCACATAAGTGTTTTCTGGATGAGCTGTGTGCCACGTCAGTGTTGTCTCTGACTAATAGTGATGTTTGAGCAGACGCAAAGCATCTGGGACAAGCAACCTCCTAGTGCCTCACTCCCACGAGAGACACTCCTTTTTATATACACATGTGCCGGTGTTATATATTTCAGTATTTAAATGGGAGCCCATGGCAGGTTAGGGTTGGGTCCGAGTCAAGTTTTTCTCGACCCGCACATCACTACTACCTACATCTTTATTGCAGTACAGAGAACACCATGTGTTAAAATCATGATAGTAAACATTCACATGGTACTTAGATTTGCATAATTGCGCATAATTTTATTTAATAGCTTATACTTACTATATAATAGCCTTCATTACAGTTTTTATAATCATTATACAATAGTTAAGTACGTATGTTTAAAATCTCATGAACAAGCATTTTATATCTAGGGTCTTCCAAAACGAAGTATTTGATTTGTTATACAAAATCAACAAACTGATTGAAGCTGGGGTAGTAATGGATACATAAACCCTTGGGTGAATTTATGAACATTATGTAATCTGGTATACCTACTGACAAATCTTATATTTGTTCTGAACTTGCGTCAGGATCCAAGCTGAAGTGTTGTGCAAACAGAAATGGGTAATTTAGACTCTGTACTACAGATAGAGTCACTTGGATTTGTAAGTTAAATGCGTCGTGACTCAGCATTAAT
>CM044441.1:61929393-61940554 GCA_024363595.1 Xenopus borealis | reverse complement strand
ATATATATATATATATAGTATATATATATTTTTTTATTTTTTTTTGCTGGATAAGGGACATTTCTTTTTACAAGATTGTGTTGTTATTAAGGAGAATTTATGTTAGCCTTAGACAAGATTTTTTTTAAAAAATCAATTAAAAATGAAATGTATGCCTCCTTGAATCAGCATTACCTTTAAAGTCAATGTGAAGCCGTTTTCAAACAAGGTGATGTCTGCAATTTTTGCATCAATCGCAGTTTCAAAATGAATGGAACAATGAAAAATTATTATTTTGTAATTTGCCGCAACCTTATGATATTGTTATTAACCCATTTGAGATTTTTCATGAGTGTGCACTAAATCATGGAAAAGAAATTGAGAATGAGGCAAAAAATGCAACCTTGTTTAGTCATGTTTTTTTTTCACAATTGGGCAAAACAAAGTTTTGATACATATGCCCTTAGACAATGGGGAGTCTTATAAACTAATTAGGCAGTAAATGAAATTTTATGAAATGCAACCACTTTTGCTACTCTATACAAGAAGCACTAAGGGGCAAATTCACTAAAGAATGCAACCTCGCCAGCGTCCACTTTGCAGCCATCGCAATTCGCTAATTCACTAACTTTATAGCCTGTTTCAGGACTTGTCCTTCCTGTTGCACTTACTATTGTGGTGCTTGCACTCAATCTTTTCATTGACATTGGTTCAAATGGTCATTGGTTAACACAAATCCAACTCAGCAGTAATTCTTGGTAGCTTTTGGCAAGTGCACTGTTCAATTTTCCAGGGTACTATTTCAGAATTCCCGGGTATTATCTCATATCTTATACAAGGTATAGAAATAGAATACATGCAGGGTGTAAAGTATGCCGGAAGAAGGTATACATTGTACACTGCCCATAATAACTGCTGCACGTTGTATGTTTAGGTAGGTAGGTTTAAAGTCAGCACATTATTTAGCTATCTATCTAGCTATTGTGGTTGGCATAGATGGGGAGGGGAATCGACCAACAGGAAAGTAGTCTTTCATTCAGATAACATGGTGATGGTCTCAGCAATTAACAATATTATAGCCAGCTCAGTACCAGTAATTAATCTACTTAGGCATTTATTTCTCCTATGTTTGGAATACAATATTTTACAATACAATATTATGTTTAACGCCCATGCATGCACCAGGAGTTGCCAATGAGATAACTGACTCCTCTCAATTTCAGCTGGATGCCTTCAGGGAGCTTGCATCTGGAGCAGAGCAGAGGCTAATTTCTTTTCTGGTCTGCCTTTGGAAGATTCCATTCCTCACAGGTCTGATTGGGTGAGGAGATGCTTAGCGCCAGTCACATGGGATGCTTATAGCAGGGTATGGCAGCAATGGGACATGATTGGGAGGAATGTACAAGTTCCCATGCAGAGAGGCAAGATCTGTTGTTGTGGTTTTTAGTGGATGTAGGCATGAGTAAGCAATACCATTTTGAATAGGACATTGGCAGTTTTCTGTTTAAACTGCAGGATTGAATGGATGCAACCAAAATTTAATTTGCCTCTAAAATTTTGAGTTTTCCCCTTTAAAACTTGACCAGAACAAAATCAAGGTTTAATAAACAGGCCCCTAAATTAGGTTTATAATCATTTTACCAGTGAAGCCTTCTTTGGAGTCTACAGACGAAGTCAATTTTATACCAAACCAATCATTTATGAAAACACCCACTCACTGAGCACACACAGTTAGGTACACGAGACTCTCTGATAAATATATAGCTGCATGATAATTACATAATAATAAAGTGTAAATTGTATTACTGTACAGGAAACATTTGTCATTAATGTGTCAGCTGTTCTTCCAGTAGGTTCATGCTTAATGTTTTCTTAATCTTGTGGAATGAAAGAGAATAATCATGGGTGAATTTATTCGCCTGGTGCTAATTTGCGGTGAATTCCCGTGATCCTCCACAGTTGAATAAATTCGTGAAACACCCGCAAAAATTTGCCTGGTGAAAATTCGTCGGCGTCAAAAAAATTTAATTTTTTGCCGTTTCACAAATTTCTCAGTAACTTCACGAGAAATGAAAATGGCTAAACATACTAACATTAAAGCATAACATGAAATAATATATAGAATCTGTACCATGTACTCATCAATTTCTGTTCACGAGGAAATCCAGTGAAGTAAGGAAATAATACATTCCAGTTTAGTGTTAGTTTCAGCATGCATTAAAATAATTGCATGTAGGAAGGGGGTAATGGATAGCCAACAGAGTATTTCATGGGTATAACTTGACAGTATCTTGTGTAAAAACAAAGTGGACCACCTCTGAAGATACCAGTTTCAGTGACATCAGCTCATTTGTGGAAGATTGAACAATTTGCTTTGTCTTTGTGTCATCTTTTGGCTGGCACGCCTGACTTGCTAAAGCTTTTCCCCAGCTTTGCAAATGAAAACAGAGCTGAAATATAATCAAGATGATAGCAATTTTAGACAAACTATCCTGTCAGCTAAAACAGTGTGGTGAGACAAACTAAATCGCATTGTAAGAGATTGGCAGCAGTGTACATAATATCACCACACTGTATGTGCATTAAATCAGGGGCTGATTTATTAATACTTGTAAGTAAGTTAACAAGTGACAGCAATCGTCAAATAGTTCTGCCATTGACTTCTACATGCAGGGGTGCTCCGCCAATGAGGCGAGTTGAGTCACTCACCTCAGGCGGCAGCACCCCCCTGGTTACCAGGAGCAGCAAAAATGCAACTCCTGGTAACTAAGAGCCGAATTTCTGGTTTTCAACCCAGAAATTCGGCTCTTCTAGTGCAGAGCGCAAACTTGCACAAGCGCTGTGGACCCCCCCTACCCCTGTTCCAGCGCCTAGGGGAGGGTGGCAGCAAATTCAAGGCCGCCTCAGATGGCAAAGTCCCTGGAATCACCCCTGTCTTCATGCAGGGTCAGACTGGGCTGGCGGGACACCAGGAAAAAACCCGGTGGGCCCTGGCCCTCATGGGCCCCCACCATCCCAGGCCCTCTCCCCAATCTGCTGAGCCCCCCAAAAAAAAGTGCAGCGTGTCGTGCGTTCGCACATGCTCAGTGCACACCTGCATTTACACATGTCCATGGAGGGGGGCCCCAGAAGTGTGGACCACAGTGAGCCCCCCGTGCTCCAGTCCGACCCTGTCTACATGACCTCGACAGGTTTTAGCTAGAGTATTTTCTAGCTTTTTTGCAACTTTGGGAGATAATAAATCTCGCAAAATTCAAGTTTTTTTTACCTAAAATAAATTTGAGTTTTACTGAAACTACCCCCGAAAATCACTCTCTATAGGGTTGTTAACAGTTGTGTCAATTATTTTGCAATGAATGCCTAGTATTTCAAAGAAACAATATTCCAGTGTGATTTTTGTGTTGGAGACAACCTGATATATGAGATTTAATGAGCCCACAAGTGGGAATTTCCCATCTTTTCACTATGTGACTGCTGATGTTGTTTGAAACCATTTTATACAGCTGCAGACAGCAATTTCATATGTCAACAGTGTGTGGATCATTAATGCAGATACAACAGACCTTTACATCATAAAACATTTTGCTTCCTGTGTTAATCTTTAAACCTCTTACATATTTCTAAAGCCACAAATGACAGGCAATATACGGTGCATGCTCTCTTGAACCATACCAACCATTACTACCTTTATTGTAATTGATTTAAATATGTTACAAAATTATACCATGTTTTGAATCTTATTCATTTTGTACATATTAAAAGGGTTGTTAACCATTACATGGATGTTTAGTATGATGTAGCGAGTGATATTCTGAGACAGTTTGCAAAACCACACTAAATGACCTTCAGAAACTGCATCCCAGTGGCTAGGAACAATGTCACCTAAAATGACATTCATGATCTGCCCTTCCCAGTAACACAGGGGGTCAGCCCCACAGTTTGGGAAGAACTTAGGTGAGAAATGCACACTTTTATTGCCTCTGCTGGTTGACATGTAGGAGCAAATTCACTAACGTGAGAAGTGGCTAACCCTAGAGCTAATTCGCCAGCCTGACGACATTTCACCAATTCGTCCAGCTCTGGCGTAAATTCACTAGCGATGTAGATAGACTAGCGCAACTTCACACCCTAATGCTAGCAAAGTTGCACTCTGGCGAAGGGGACGAATCTACGCAAATTTACTAAGATATTTTTTTTCTGAACGCTACCCCATCCGCCAGACTTAACTTCGCCAGGGTCAGACCTGGCGAAGTTCAATACAAGGGCTAGGAGGTTGAAAAAAAAGTTTACATTTTTTCTAAGTCTGGCGTCTTACTTTTTTAAGTGTAATTGGCTGAAAAAGATCGTAAATTTTTCCCCCCTACATTTCCGAACTTATGGCAACTCAACTATACAGTGGGCACATGTGTATGGCAATAGAACACCTTTATTTGGGTTATTAAGGGTTTCCTGGGCTTGTGTAGCGTAATGTATTGGCTGCAGCATATACGTCTATTATACTTTAACTTCATGCCGGATGCAAATTAAGCATTGAACGATAGTGTAACTTCCCTTTGCCTGACAAAGTAACAGTAGCGCAACTTCGCAACCGTTAGCCTCCCTGAGCGCAACTTCGCATTTTAGTGAATTTTTTGTAGTGCTGCTGAAACTATGCCTGGTGAAGTGAGGTGTACATTGTTGACGCCAACGCTAGCGCATTGCAAAATTGATCTTAAATACCACGATTAGAAATGTTGCTACTTTTCCATTATGGAAGAAGTTGGACTTAGTTATGATTTGTGCTGCATTATCTGATATCTAATTAAATTATATAATATAACTGCTATATTACAAAATCTTTGTTACAGAATTATCATGTGTTACTACTTCATTGAATATAAGCAACTTTCATGGTGGTATAACGAAAGACTGGGTGCTAGCAGAAATATAACTTGCTGTCTAGTTACTACAATGACCTCTCAAAAATGTTATACCCTTTAATTGCACAAATTAACTCTAAACACAAATTATAGGGAGCTTGAAAGTCTTGTTTATCATGATCAGACTTTTCCTTCTAAATAACATCATTTTACTGCATCTTCCATTGTGTTCCTTAGGTACTATAAGCATTATATTTATTTTTGCATAATCTGAATTCAGGATTCGGATAGAGATTTGTCCAGGACTCTAGCCTTTTTCAGGAGGATTCAGGCAATTCCAAGTGTCTGGATCAACAAATCCAAATCGGTAAAATGATGTGACTTTTTGTTACAAGAATAAGCAAACCACAATTTATTTTCTGCGCACTACGTGCGGAGGTTCATTTGCACCCTACATTGCACTAATTTGCATATACAAATCAAGATTCACCCAAATCCTTCACAAAATATTCCTAAAACAAAGTGGAAATCAGTGCACATTACATTATGAATGATAATGAAATTACCTATAGTCAAAGCTGACTGCACTAATACAATGCCCAAATCACACTGTTCATACAGTGGGAGTGCCATGAAAGTAAATGGTGTATAAGAAATATAAAGGATGTGTAAGAATGGAAGGAAGGAGAGCTCACTTCCTACCTCCCAATTTTGACAGTTCTCTTTGATCCCCTGCACTAGACAGCCAGAAAATATATATGGGTATATTTATCAAAGAGTGAAGTTAAGAGTGAAGTTCCGCCACAAAGAAGTATTTGTAACAATAACAATTAAGATAAGCAGGTCTCTTGGGGAAACCGTGACTTGCCGTTTAAAGGGCAATTCCCCTACATTAGTTAAACTGTAATAAAACATAAAAACCACAGAAATGGGTTCAAACTTTCCTAACCTGCCAAATTTTGTAAAATAAACATGGTAATTAAAGGACATGTAAAGTATTTTTCTGGTGCCAGTCTGTGTGCATAGAGCACCTTACCCTGACCCCAACCGCATAATTTTCGCATCTCTGTTCGTATCCTACGTCTTGTACCTTCGCTTTGTGCTTAACTGCATTAAACTTTTCTCCCTGAGGCCATTTTCCCTGCCCGGCGTCATCGCTTCTGGCTTCCTGTTCTAAATGTGCATGTGCACATAGTCCCTTCTGCCTGGGATTTCTCTTTCTCTGATGATGCAAGCTTTAGCTGTACTGAAGCAGAGAAAGGGCGCATGCTCCCCACGCCAAACGAGAAGGAGAATTCTGAAGGGAGGGGGGAGAGGAAGCAAGCCAGCTGCCGATATGCAGACAGATCAAGGGAACGGAACAGCCGATCTGTTAACTTCTCAGTGACCACAGAGGCAGGTATTTAAAGATCACAGTGAGGCTTTTTACAGTTAAGATTTTTGGCTGGGGGGTTGACATGCCCTTTAATTTGGCCACAAAATGGGCATGGTTAAAAATGTTTGCCTCTTTCTATTTCCAAAATATTGGGAGGTATGACACTTTACCTTGTCGAACTCCATGTCAGTACTTATCGGGATAGCCCCTCCCCCATGCTCCCATCAGAAGGACCCTCCCCAATCCTTTAAAAGGCCAACCACACCCACTTACCAGCGTCTTTGTAAACTTATTCTGGGGTTCCATCTGGTGTCTCTATATTAACTAATAGAGGTTGCGTGATTGTGGGCTATCTGGTCAGTGTTATTCCATTGCTGATTACAAATATTTGTTAGCCTATGAGTAAGTGCCCCAATAGGCACGAAACGCGTTAGGCCATCTGTCTATATGTCCTAATAAATGGGTTGATTTTTTTATTTATTTTTTGGTTATTTTTGGATTATTTCATTTCATTTCATTTGACTTTGAGGGAGTACTTACATGCTTTTTTGCTTTAGTGTTGTTCTTGCACCCATGGACTGGTGTGAACTGTAAGTACAACCTCTGTTTTTTTCATTTTTGGAGCCCTCCGCATATGATATTATTATTATTATTATTATTATTATTATTATTATTGGATATTTTGTCTCCCTTTTGTTTAAATATTTGTTAAAGCCTATTCCCTCCCATTGGAAAATCAGATCTTGCTACATCCCGATGAGTACTGACATGGAGTTCGACAAGGGAAAAGGGAAGATTGTGTCATACTTACTTACTCCATGTCAGTACGACCCGCCCTTTTAATTTGAAAGGCTTGTTACAAAGACGCTGGTAAGTGGGTGGGGTTGGCCTTTTAAAGGTTTGGGGAGGGTCCTTCTGATGGGAGCATGAACAGGGGCTATCCCGATGAGTACTGACATGGAGTTCGCCAAGGAAAGGAAGATCAAGGTAAGTATGACACAATCTTCCCTTTTTTATTCCAAAAATTTAAAATACCCACACTTTTAAAATGACATACAAAAGTGATAAGTAGTAAATCCTCTCGTACAAGAAAAATCAAATATTCCCCTGATAAGTCAAGCGATTAATTAACAGACCAGCAAAATGTAATGAATCATATAATAATGATCCCTATCCCCAAAGTTACAAGGTTAGACAAAAAAAAAAACAAATTTCAGTATCAGATGAAAGTAAAGACTTATCTAGCCATTCCATGTGTATTACATTATGCATAATATATTTAACAAGAACTGTATCTTTTAATTTAGTAGTATCAATGATGGAAGTACATTTTTTTTCCAAGACACAATTACTATAATACCATACGTTTCCAGTGCCTCAAGCAATGTTTTAGGTATAGTAGGTGATGCAAGGTGAAACATGCAAAGGGTGTCCTGAAAGAAACACCTCTTCAATCCTAGGGCTTAGGGTGTTAATCCTAGGGCTGCCCTGTGTATATACCCATCATACCTTCTGCCGAAAAGCATTTGTACTTGCCTAATAAGCCTGTTTTTAGGCAAAGGTGAACACTTTTTGTGCTCTCTGAATCATTTGTGGCATCCTAAGGTCTTTCTCCAATAGTTTCTGTGACTTATAACATTAAATTTCCTGTGAGGGTCTTATTTTTATTATATCCCAAGCACCATCCTTTTGCACTCAATCAGATAACCTAAACAAATGCAGTTTTCACAATACGCACCAGACTGTCGCTGTTGTCACTATGTGAACCCTCCAATATAAGCAGTTACACCACATAAGTCTATTTCGTTTTCCTGATTATTAATACATAATAAAAGCTCAGCCAAGGTAAACAAACACATGGATTTCTAAACCAGAAGGCCAAGTTCTGCCTTGCATATATTCCATGCACTCAATAAAACATGTGTGTGTTTCAACAGAGCTTCTTAAATCCCACTTCTTTGGCAGTGAATCCACATTCACCTCTGACACACTTTGTAGATTTAAACTAACACTAAGCTGAAATACAAAGACCAATGTTAACAAGAACTAATGTAAAACGTTGAATTTCCTAAAGTTGTATTAGATATGTAATATTGCACGATTCTTTTGCACTGCTCCTGTCTTGCTGAGACATTCTCAGCAAGTTGTAAAGGCCCTGTTAATAAAATATTATTTATATAAATATATATTAATATAATATTCCAAGTATTATACAGTTAATAGCACATATACATATTGGTGCTGCAATTTTAAGAGCAATTGTCATGTTTTTTTCACATGACGCAACATTTTTTCCCAGCATTGGGTACATTCAGTTCCATGAGAAAATGGTTTTTCATGGACAAAATTCAGTTTGAGATAAAATTCAATTCAGGAAAACGTATCTCACTGCTCACGTGAAAACTCTATGAAGTCTATGGGAAAAAAACTGGAACCGAATTTGGAGAAAAGTATTTTCTCCTTGTATTGAATCTCGTCCGTGTCTTTTCAAGGGATACACCAGGGATACACTGAACTGAATCTGTCCCATTGTCGGAAGGGGACAATGCACAATACAATTGCCCAGCTCCTGGAGCAACTCTGTCTAATTTGACAAAATTAACACAACTGCACTTGTATTAAGTCACAAGTCAGATATACAGTAATTAAGCAGAAATCCATCTTACATCACTTCCAGTTTTCAGCCTGTGGCCTCTGACCCAAATTCTCTGTTCCTATTGATGCTACACATGAAGAGAACCCTGGCTTAAGCCCTTGGTGGCAGTAGGTCCAGGGTTCCCCTTGCTTCAATATGCGCAGTAATGCTTGATTCAGAATAAAGGTCAGGAAGGACTGAGTAACACTGAGTGCAGCTATATGGAAGTACAAGGAGCAAACTTTGATGCAAGTACCTTAAAAGAAAGGGGTTAACACTGACTTTGGGAAAATGTGCAGGACTTTAGAAAGGTACCTGATTAGTGATAAGTGAAACAGCTTTGTTTCACTTCAGCAAAAAAAAAATCACAAAATCGTAAAAAAATTCACACAGTGGCAAATGTTGCCAAATAAATTTCTCAGGACAAATCCATTGATTCAATTGACCTTTTTTCTTGTGTTTTTCTTGCACCAAATGCACTGCAGTCAATGGGAGTGTTTTCTCACACCAAATGCATTGGAGTCAATGGGCAGTTTTTTCTCCACACTATTCTTTTGTGGCAAATTATTTTTTTTCTAGTGTTTTTTTTCTGTACTAGTGATAAATTAAGTTGGCCACAGACACAGAGATATGCTCGTTTGGAGATGTCACCAAATGAGCAGACCTCTCTCTGATATGCCCACATTGAAGTGGGCGATAGCGGGCTGATTCTATCGTGGGCCCTAGTGCCCAATGATCGGATCATAATGCATCCGAAACGGGTGGTCGGATCGCAAGCACCGCATACACTCACAGATCCAGATCTGACTGGATTTTTTTAACCTGCTTGATTGAGATCTGGTCGACTTTCGGCCAGATATCGAGATGGGAAGCCCATTGGAGTGCCACACACGGGCCAATAAGCTGTCTCAATATTCAGAAGGGGTTTTATGAAAGTCCGGTGAAGATGTGGAATTCTCTCGCTGAATCAGCTGTACAGGTTGATACATTAGATAGCTTTAAGAAGGGGTTGAATGGCTTTGGATGTACAGGATTATGACAGATAGCTCATAGTACGAATTGATGCAGGGACTAGTTTGCCCCTCTAAGGCAATTGGAGAGGCTCCAAATTTACTTTTTTGCCTTCCTTTGGATCAGCTAGTAGTTAGGCAGGTTATATAGAGACTTAAGGGTGAACTTGATGGGCTGTGTCTTTTTTCAACCTAACTTACTATGTTACTATGTTACCATGTAAGTACATTGTGCAAAGTACAATTTTGGACAGATTTAATTGTTTTTTGTACCCAGAATGCATACTGTAGTTGTGTCTGTCACAATTCCACTGCTTTACACTTAGCTCCAAAAGGTTTAGGTCCAGAATGGACCACAAATTTCTCCCATAAATACAGTGTTCCCTGTTTTGTCCACAGGGTGGGGGTTTACATGTGTATCCAGTATAGCTTGTTCATCATGGAGACAAGCAAGTTAGGACGCAGTAATTGACAAAAGACACTTTAGGACCATTGGCAACACCTTGCAGAAAATTCATTTCCAGGTATAAAGTGCAGACTACACTGAAATCCACAGAACAAGTGCTCTGTAACAAAGGGGCATGATTGTTTGCCCCTTTTGCACATCTGGGAATTAATATACGACTCCTGGTGTATCAAAAAAATGAATGCCAATATTTGTCATTTCATGCATTAAATCATGGAGAGATAAATTCATGCATTCAAATTGGAAAGAGAAAACATAATTATAATTTATATTGTATTTAGTGATGTTATAGTGAAATACATTTTGAAAGAGGCTTGTCATTTTGTTAAACAACTTGTACCCTCTAGTATCAACCTACCTAGTGAGATTAAATTAAATAATTGAAAACTTAATTGGTTTAGTGCAGTAGAAGCTAATCAACATATTGTGTAACGTTTTCCCATTTGCTGATTTCAAAAACTTTTGACAGCAGTGGGAATTCCCACCATCTGGTGTACTGATGACATATTGTGAAATTGACAATATGTTTAGCCCCATGTCAGATTTCAAAATGAAATATAAAAAATGTTGTTTGCTCTTTTGAGAAATGGATTTCAGTGCAGAATTCTGCTGGAGTAGTACTATTAACTGATGCATTTTGAAAAAAAAAGATTTTTCCCGTGACAGTATCCCTATAATTTAAAATTTTTCATAAGAAACTTGACTGTATGCAGTGAAATTACCCTTTCATTCACTTGCTCTGAAGCTTCAATGAGAGGAACTGCTCTGCAGGGAAACGATCAGGGCCGGTCTAACCAACTGCGGGGCCCAATTGGAGCAACTTTGGCGGGGCCCCCC
>CM044441.1:61856203-61921718 GCA_024363595.1 Xenopus borealis | reverse complement strand
ATATATATATATATATATATATATATATATATATATATATGAGGACAAAATAAGTTTCAGGTTCTGACCATTGATTAACAAGTGCCATTAGTGTGTTCCATCTTGTGTTAGGAACAGCAGCAAACTACTTATGTTCCATCTTGTGTTAGGAACAGCAGCAAACTACTTAGCAAGATAAATCTAAACAAGCACGATGAGTTGGCTTGGATCAGACTTGGAGATTCTTAGTTACTTTAGGGTCTGGCAGAAGAAACTATGCTGTTAATAATGATGCATGTTTATTATCAGAAACAGACAATTTAGGGCTGTGTGAGACAGATGTGGGACCTTGAAGGCATTGCTATGTTACAATTGTTCATCCCAAACACAATGCTGTATTAGCACCAACTAGGAAAAATGCTTTGCTTCATCTGACAGAAAGAGATTTAAACCTCATAACTGTGATTCGGTAATTGTATGGCACACAAAATTCAGTGGACTAAGCACAAATTCCAATTACATGTATTCATCAAAACAAAACAGCACAAGGCGTTATTAGGCCATTTATATTTGTAATGCACTGGTACTCTACATGAACTGCTAAAACAAAACAGCTACTCGTTTTGGCTTTATACTTAGAGTTTTGTAATGGAGGCATTTTTCCAGTACATATATCAGTCACACGCTCTTAGCAGCAAGATGACTACCACACAAACATGCTGACTACACAAGGGTATTAAGGTTTAGACTAAATGATGAGGTTTCGGGTATATGAAATCTGGACAGCTCAATTTATTACACATTGTCACTGTTTTCTATTACAGGCTAGAAAAAAATAAATACAAGATCAAAAAAATATACATGATCCCTTATTACACCATGGTGCAAATATGCTTGGTGTATATGTATCTCAATAGGCAGTGGCCAGGTGCATAAAGGAAAAATATACCATGCCTTCTTGACATGAGATGGTTCCATTGGGCTTTTGTAGATATGTGGGCTTATGTGTAGAAACATCTAAACTTCTAAAATTAAATTACATTTTATTTACACAGACATGAAAGGAAACCATGATACTCTGGCAATTAATTTTTCACCCCCCCCCCCATAAGCTCACAGTTTAATGTAACCCCCCACATACCTGGTTCTATTGAGAAGACATGGATTCTGGGACTGAAATCCTTCTGTTTTCCATAATGGATGGTGCAGTTATTCTCTGGAAATTAGATGGTCTTCGGCATTCCAAATTGATTAATTCACAGTGGAACATGGTAAGTGTTGGATTGCATTGCCCAGTGAGTCTAAGGGGGAGTGGGAAATGGTTTGTCAGAGTATCAAAGTTTCCTTTTATTCTGTGGAATCAAGCATGCCTGTGTAAAAAAACTATTTATATTTATTTTTGGAAGTTCAGATTGTGTTTATGGACCTTTTAATATAAACCCAGCTGAATTTATTATTATTATTATTATTATGTATTTCTATAGCGCCAACTTATTTCGTATCGCTGTAAAGTGAATGTGATTATACAACTAAATCACACGAATTGCATACATAGACCATATGGAGATACATTACAATAACTGTGGATTTACAAACATCACAATAAATATCGTTGCACAAGGTGAGGAAGGATCTGTGCAGAAAGAGCTTACAATCTAAAGGGAAGAGAATGATCCACAAGGTGTGGGAGTGATGTGGTACTGTTGCATTGGGTAGTTAACAATGAGGGTAGGCTTCTCTAAATAAGTGGGTTTTAAGAGATTTCTTGAAAGCTGAAAGGTTGGGAGAAAGTCGGACAGATCGTGGGAGAGAATTCCAGAGGAGGGGTGCAGCCCTTGCAAAGTCTTGAATGCGAGCATGTAAGTAGGTTATGAGAAAAGAGTTGAGTAGTAGGTCAGTAGCGGAGCGTAGTAAGTGATTGGGTGAGTATATAGAGCAGTGATCCCCAACCAGTAGCTCCCGAGCAACATGTTGCTCTCCAACCCCTTCGATGTTGCTCTCAGTGGCCTCAAAGCAGGTGCTTATTTTTGAATTACTGGCTTAGAGGCAAGTTTTAGTTGCATAAAAAACAGATGTCCTGCCAAACATTCTCTCCTGTAGGCTGCCAGTCCATATAGGGGTTACCAAAAAGCCAATCAGAGCTCTTATTTGACATCCACATGGACTCTTTCATGCTTGTGTTGCTCTCCAACTCTTTTTTAAATTTAAATGTGGCTCACGAGCAAAAAAGGTTGGGGACCCCTGATATAGAGATTAGTTCAGAGATGAATAGTTACACTCTGCCTCTGTAAGTGTTCTGGATGCAAATGCAACAGTTTTCTCTTTATGATTGGCATGGATCTGTGTGCGAACTGCACCAAGCCCATAGTCTGAAGCATCTGTAGTAACCGTAGACTGGACTGGACTGTTGACAATAAACTTTTTCATTATTTCAAAGCTATGTTGAGCAGTCTCTGACAAAACCAGACTTGAAGTTCCATGTAGTAATGCTCTAAGTGGTTCCACAACTGAAGCACAGTTGGGAATAAACTTAGAATACCATGAAGTAAGACCAGGATAGGACTGGGAGGAAAAAGCAGCCCTGGCAAAAGTATCAAAGCAGCCCACAGTTTTCCATGTACAGGCTGAAGTGACTGTTCTGAGCACAGGCCTCCTGTTGCCAACATACCTATCATAAGTATAAGGAATTGGGTATAAAGTAAGCAACTATAATATTACTAATTGAAGTTGGTCAGAATTCCTGGTTCCACCCATACAGGCATGTGCACTAACAAATGCAGGCATTGGCTGAGCTATGGCTGGCTATGGACAGCTCATTTACATTAATAAAGTGGCTTCATTTACATATTAAGACAGACCTATTTAGCATTTTTAGGTGAGCAGCACATTTACTTTTAAAAGCAAGTGGCCCATCTGGCATTTGCCCGGACCCACAGATTGCCAGTCCGGGCCTGAGTAAGACCTAAGAAAGCTTGTAAGATCTGAAAATTAGATGGAGTAGGTGCTTGTGTAAAAGCGTTGTCATGGTCAGGGTCAGTCAGTAATACCTCTTGTGAAATTGTATGAACCAGAAATGAAAGCTGAGTTTGTCTGAAGTGGCATTTGGAAAGGTTCAGTTTCAGTCCTGCAGAATCAATGCATTTCAGAACCTTTTCTAGATACTTGTCATGAAGATCCATAGTTGGAGCATAGACAATTATATCATCCAAGTAGCACTGTACACCAGGTATGTCATGGAGTATAAAAGACATCAGTCTTGGTACATAAGGTACACGCTTGAACCGAAACAAACCAACAAGAGTGATAAATACAGTGAGGTCTCTGTTTCATCATTCAGTAATACTTGATGAAAAGCACTATGAAGATCGAGGGTGGAAAAGAATTTTGCTCCTCAGAGTTCTGAAAATATTTCCTCTATGTGTGGCAAATGATGATGATCCATAACAACTGCTTTATTAGGTTCACAGAGATCAACACACAATCGAATACCTCCAGTTTTCTTCATTGTTACCACAACTGGTGAAACCCATTTAGAGGAATCACATCTTGCTCTACCAGTTTCTTTAGTTCCTGCAATCAACTCAATTTCTGGAATATTGGTTTTACATCTCGTCTCAGCTTAACTTTGTGTACAACAATCTTTGCACGACCCAGTGAAGTGTTGTTTTGTGGTGACATTTTAGACACTGATTGTGTGGCAGGCACAGGTGCTGTAGTAATGATAGAGACCATCAACTAATTGTAGGCTTAATGCAGCAAAGAGATCTTCCAAGTATAGCAGTACCCTTAATCACAATGTAAAAGTCAGATTTTGCAGTATTTGATTCAAATTTTACAGTCACTGGCAAGCAACCAAGCCTGAGATTGGATCCTTTAAGTAACTGACCTGCCTTGCAAAGTATTTCAAGAAAATATCCTTTGGTAGTATAGAAACAGCTGAACCTGTATCAAGTATCAGGTTAATGTAGTGTCCCTTGTCAGCAGAAGCAGTATTGACATTGACAGTGCAAATAAACTTCTGAAATAAATGTATCAGCTTTATCCACACTTAATAACGTAGCATTTTAAGCAATGACTTCATGAACATCTTTAGCAGAACTACAGCAGATCATAGCCAAATGTCCTACTTTTTTGCAATAGCAGCGCTGTACGGCTTTTGCATGACATGTAGCATAATTTACAGTGTGTTGTGCTGAACCACAACAGAAGCAGCATTTTTTATTTGTATTTGCTGCATGGTTTTTTATTGTAGGTGAATCCCTTTCCTTAGCATTTTATTGTGTCTGTGACTGTGCATTATTAGGCCACAGTACTGGATTCACAGTACATTTCCAGCAGTTCCCTGACTGAGAGTTTTAGCCTCTGCCACTGCTGTTTCAATTTGGCTAGCAACTGTAATAGCCTTTGCAAGGGTTAAATCCTGCTCTAGGAGCAGTCTCTCTCTAATGCAAGGTGAGTTTTTTTTTATAGCATATGACAGCATAGAAATGATAGCCATTTGCATCAGCACTGATTAATAATCAATCCTGTTGCATCAGCTTCCCTAACACAGGTAACCTCACATTCTGCTAATGATTTCCAAATACCCTTAAGTAGCTCTTCAACAACATCCCAGAGCACTGCGCAAGTGCAGTGTCATCAGCACTAAAAGGACTGTCTAAAAATCAGAAGATGGCAAGCTGCTGTTTTGTAATATTTTTGCAAATTTTGAAAGCATGGATCATTGCTATAACAATGCTGTAACCCTTTGGGTTGGTGCAATAAGGTAAATCTAACCATATTCTATTTTGTAGGATTTAGTTTTCCTATAATGTTGTATAACATTATTTTACAAGATCAAATATTACTGAAGACATCTGCCTTTTAAATACATGGATTATCAGGGATTATACATCTTGCTATTATGTATATGTTTATCTTTGCTTATTTTTTATTTGAATTCTTCTTTTTATTATAGATGAACAACAATGTTTATTTACAATCCTGGGTAGGTAATTAAAGAAAACAGAGCCAAAGGATTCTATTTTTAAAAAGATGTGTAGATTAGGAGAAGTGCCAACAGTACAACAACCATACTTTTATTTAAAATCTGACAACTTTATGTTTATATCTTAATCATATTCATGTGGGGGCTTTTATCATGCTTCAGTAGATATGAGTTCTGAACAATCCTGAAGTATTATCGATTTCTTCTTCATTGATTCAGGTTGATTTATTACTGTAAACTTTCTGACATTCTTAAAAAAAAGGAGAGGGAAGTGACTTTGGAGGGGAGAAATTGGGGGGGGGTGGGATGTTGAAATTGATGGTAGCCTGGGTTTCTACAAGAGTGGCTAATGATACATAGTTGTACATCCCACCTGGATTTGAACTGGTGACCCACTGACTTCAGTGCAGCTTACTTGCCACTGCTCTATCTGAGCAGTCAGGAGAATGCTTAGTTTATGCTTTGATCACCTTAAGTTTCCAGACAGGCATAGTGAGTCCTGAGTCATCCTGCCTGTTTGTGACCTAGCATTGTCTCAGTGGTTATTTTCTGGTTCTGACCCCGGCCTGTTAGTGACCCAGCATTGTGTCAGTGGTTATTTTCTGGTTCTGACCCCGGCCTGTTTGTGACCTCACATTGTCTCAGTGGTTGTTTTTCTGGTTCTGACCCCGGCCTGTTTGTGACCTAGCATTGTCTTAGTGGTTGTTTTTCTGGTTCTGACCCCGACTTTTTTGTGACCTAGCATTTGTCTCACGTCTCAGTGGTTGTTTTTCTGGTACTGACCCAGCCTGTCTGACTATGATTATTCAGACTCTACTGGCTCCTTCCCTACAGTACATATAGCTCCCTTGCTTGCCCCTGTGGGTGTTGCTGGATTTTCATGAGGTAAGACCTGGTGGCACCCAAGTATCTGAGGGCTAGGCCCAAGGCCAAAGGTGGCTGTTATAGGCAGAAGATCACATCTAGACTGGTATCCAGTGAATCCCCCTGGGGTCTGGGTTCTCCAATAAAGGAGAAGATTTGAGGAGACTGCCTCATACAGACTTTAATAAGCAAAAGGAATCCTGGGAATGAATTCCAAACAATCTCCAAGAGAATCCCATTTACATGGGTTTATCCTATTGGCTAAAGCTCGCCCACTAGGTTTTCAAGCAAAAGCCAGTATAATAGCTGATCAGATTCCCAACTACAGACCGGTTTTACCTTTCTTGAGGCTCATCAGTGTAGTGCAGGGATGTCTGATCAGCTTGTAGTTGGGAATGTGATCAGCTATTATCCTGGCTTTTGCTTGGAATCCCAATGGGTGAGCTTTAGCCAATAGGATAAACCCATGTAAATTGGATTCTCTTGGAGCTTGTTTGGAATTCATTCCCAGGATTAATTTTGTTTATTTTGGTTCTCCAATAAGTGACACATAAGCAGAGTGCAGCACTATGAGACACAAGGCAACCCTGTGCTTCACTCCTGAATTTTGTTACATAAAAAGTCACTCATGAATGAAAATCCCATTGTTCCATTCATTTTCATTTAGGCTGTTGACTGTTTTGATAAAATGGAAATTAAATTTAAAAAAACCTTAAAGTGGACACGTCACCCCAGAAAAATATTCAAAATCCTATTTTATCAAATTAGTCAAGCAAAATGAACATTAATTACACTATATAAATTATTTTAATCTTGTTTTCTTCAGTCTGGGAATTCATAATTATTGCAAGCAGGCAGGAGCCATTTTGTGGACACTGTTATTAAGGCAAGCCTTGTATCATCTCAGAATCTTGTTTGTGCACCAGAATGGGGGACCCGATGTCTATCACAAAAACTCCTTGTTGGCCCAGCTCCTCACGGATATTCATTCACCAATTATGTGCACGTCGCAGCATGTGCTCACCTGCACATGTTTTTCATAGACAATATATCAAAGATTGCAGCACTCCCAATTATAATAAAACCGTCTTTATTGTCTTACATTTGACCCGTAATGGTCCTTTTTCAAGCTGACAAAGTTTACAAAGTATTATCCACAATTTCCTTAAATATACCATATGTCTAGTGCCCACTAGTGGTTATAACGCATAATTAAAAATTCAACTACCCAGTTTATATCAAGGCATCTGTATAAGGTAAAATGCAATTACATCAACATCATTGTTAGAAAACTTAGCTTATAATGTTCACACGCATTAGGTTGTCCTTGAAGACCACTGGAAAATAAGGATAGAAATAGTATTAAAAACATGGTAAAAACTATTTAAAACTTGCAATTGTATAGATGTCCAATTATAACAAGGGATATAGTTCATATTCTTTGTTAAGACCTCCAGGAGTAATGGTTCCTAATCTTTTTATCCATTCTGCCTCACATTTTAAGAGAGGTTTTGTCCTATCCCCTCCTCTTCTTGGTCTTAGTTGTGCCACAGTGTGGCCTGCATCCACAAAATGGCTTGCTACGGGACTCTGCCTTACATTTCTCTTAATATCCGATTTGTGTTCGCCAATTCTATCCTTAACCTGCCTTGTTGTCTGGCCTATATATAACAGCCCACAAGGGCATTTTATAGCATACACCACATAAGTAGATAGGCAAGTATGGTACCCCTTAATTTTAATTGCATTACCCTTATGTGGATGATATATAATATCACTTTTAATACAGCTATTGCAATGTCGACATGACAGACATGGAAAAGTGCCATTCTTTGTACTGTACAATGTGCTTTGTCTAAATGTTTTTCTCGGGCCTACATCTGCCCTAACTAATCTATCACGTAGGGATGGTGCTCTCTTATAGGATAGTATAGGACCCGATGTCTATCCCCATGCCCTGGCTACACAATTAAATGGTTAAGAGTACTGAGGGAATGTGTGGGGAGCAGTGACATCTAGGAAGTGCTGAATGGAAAGTGAAAGTAATTATCTGCCCCGCCTCTATGCCTAAGTCATAGAGGAGTGGCAGACAATATTTGATTGACAGCTGAGATTTTAAAATGAGTTTAAAAACAGCTATGAATGCTTTAATAAAAATTTGAAATTGGATTTCATGTTTAATTTGAAAAGGACTTTTATTATACAGATTTTTGTGTCTGGGTGACGGGTCCACTTTAAAATATACTGCTCATTGACTTCTTTTGAAACTTTTTTAGAAGAAGACCATTTTCCTGTGAATTTTCACATTTTTCTGTAATAAAGAACAATTTTATAATATCATGCTTGTGTATATTTACGATTGCATTTTTTCTGGGGTTTTCCCTAAAAAGCTCTAGAATATTAACAACCATTCCCTTAAATACACACATATATATATATGCACATACATACAACCTTCTACACATACAGTATATTTAAATATTCATATAAATACATAAAAGTGCTGTGAGAACTTACCCTGGTGGTCTAGTGGGGCAGCAGGGATGCCCGTCAAGCCGTTCAGGGGGCTGTCTCTGTATGGTCATGTGCATTGCCTGCATCTAGGTTAAGCATGTCGGAGCCGCAACTTCACTGCACATTTGCACAAAATTCAAATATTTAAGGGAGCAGGTGCCAATTTTCAGTCTTTTCATAGATCCTGGGTGCTTTTTCTGTGTATTCCTAATTGTTACTGATCCTGCCTGTCACTGGTTTTGTCCTGTCTACTGCCTGTCCCAATTATTGCTCGTTTTGACTACTCTCTCAGATTCTTCCTTGTACTGCGATATTGGTGTGTTTGACCTGGACTGTGACCCTGACTATTTTCTAGCCTTCTGAATCTGTACTGCATCCTAAGACTGGTTTGACCCGGCCTGTTCCGACCGCGCTGCTTGTTCTCTGATCCAGTATTCCTTTATGTTCCTGTGCCTGCCTACAACTCTTCCATTGGTTCTCTCGTATGAAGACCTGGCAGCATACGAGTAGCAGAGGGCTCCTCCCGAATTGAAAGGCGGCTGTTATAAGCAGAAGTCCAAGCCATGTCCAGGACCTTGGGGTTAGTTCTGGGATCTGGGATTCCAATCGTAACAACTTCAGAACTGGATATTATGTCTGTGTGAGAAACATCCATAGCTTAAAGGCTTTATCATCATTAGACAGAATGTGCTCCAGTTTTTGCAGGTGCAAAATTTTTATGTTGCCTTTATAAGGTGCCTATTGCTGACAATGTAATAAAGATTAGGCACTCAAAAATTAATTTGAATGTATCTTGGCTTTTCAGTTTGTAACAAAGTTCTTCCTTTCCTTTAGATAAGCAGCCTAAAGTGAAAGTGCCTGGTAAGTCCATGGACACATGTTGGAAAACAATGAAGATGGCATGGTTCAGGCTTATCAGTATCAGAAACACACCACTATGTGTTATTGTCTTGTATCTGGTGTTTAGTCATAATAATTTTTGCTTTACAACCAAAAATAAATTGTAAATAAGATAGGAGAACTATCATGAATTGGAATCTGCTTAACTTCAGTCCAGTACTGACAGGCAGTGTGTGTTCTGAGCAGAGAGGAGTGGTCCAACCATTCTTGACTGACACCTAAAGTTCCACTCCCACCTGCCCATCTTTCCTATTTGATAGAAAACCTGGAAAAGACTTTTGAGTCTGCTTTTAGTAATTCTAAACATTTTTTAAATATTCAATTAAAATCAAAGATTTCAATTCATTACCCCCTCAATTCTTTGTATATTATTTAGTCCCTGCTCATGATGTTGCTGAGCACTTTAGATGTAAAATTGACACTATAACATTATATCACTCAGCAGCATCCTTCTAGTCATTCGCCAACATCTTTCAGCACTTAACAGTTTTTTTGTATGCACCTTCTCCCCTGTGAATGAGGAGGACCTTTCAAAACATACTCCCATCTCCAATCTTACTGCATGCCATCTCAATCTTATTCCTTTCAAAACCCTTTGCTGTCACTCCCCCTGTTTACATCTATTAAAATGTTCATTCATCCAGATCATGCTATCCAGTATCTAATAGAATTAAGTCTAGTATTTTGTTGAGTTAAGTCTAAAGAAAATGAACTTTGAGTTTTCTTGAAAATATTTCATCACTCATCCAGTGAAGTAGGGAATTCCCCAGCATTAAAATCCATAAGCATAGTTAAGTCACATCCAATCACAATGTTTCCATTGAATTTAATCCATTAGGTGTTCGCTGAAACTCACAGATGTGTGAGAATATGATCCAGTCATAATGGTACCATGATCCACATTGAAAAATAAACACCTGCCTGTACTTCCCTTAAAGGGCAAGGAAAGTGTAAAATAGAATAAGGGTAGAAATGGTGTATTTTGTATACTAAACATAAACATGAACTTACTGCACCACAAGCCTAATCAAACAAATGATTTATGCTTTCAAAGTTGGCCACAGGGGGCTGTCATCTTGTAACTTTGTTATACATCTTTGTCTGACACTGGCACTGCACATGCTCAGTATGGTCTGTGCTGCTTAGGGATCGTCATAAATGATCAAAAAACAAAGCTGCTTGAGTTCTGCATGGCTGGGAAGTAAGGCGGGAGCTCCCCCTGCTGCTCATAAGTAGGATTGTTTCCCTGCCAGAAGTTAGGGACCGTCTGACAATTCCTATCCACAGCACTAAATGAAGGGAGAATTTCACTGCATACAGTCAGGTTTCTTATAAAAACGGTACACGTTTTTTAATTAAAGTATATTGGAGATAGATTTCTGGTTAGTGATGGGCGAATCTACCCAGTTTCACTTCGCTGAAAAATTCACAAATTTCCAGCGAAATTCGCGAATTAATGAAAAAATTTGCGAAACTAGTCGCAGCACGATTTCGGCGTGCATCACATCGTTTTCGTCGTGTTGCGTTGTTTTCAACGTTTTCGTCACGTCAAAAACAACGTGCGACTCGTTTTTTAAGTGAATTTTCGCTGGCGTTTCGTGAATTTCTTCGCCAGCGGCGAATCGCGGGAATTTGCCGCAAATTCGCCCCTGGCGAATAAATTCGCCCATCACTATCTCTGGTGTCCGGTGAATACACTAATACAACTCAATACCACCAGTAGATACTGATGTAAATCTGCCCCATTTGCACAGTCACATGCCTATCCCATTAATGTTAATTGTTCTGGCCTAGAGAACTCCATGTGTGACTTAAGGTTTAGTTTTAAACTGATAATCTAACTTAAATCCAAGTGTGATAAATGATAGTGCAAGCTGTACAGGCTATCATCTGTCTTATCACTTATCTTACCTTCCCTACAGCCCCATTCTAACCACCTCTCTGCTATGACATTTTCTAGAAAAGGCTCCTTTTGACCTCTGTGCTCTCATTTTTCTTCTCCCTGCTTATTGAATGTAATCCAAGCTATAGTACAATGGAATTATGGAACTTTGGTCATAGTGAATTCACATAGAGAATAGTTCTGGTTTACAGTATTGGAGAAAAACGTAGCTTTTTATATCACAATTGCAGCCCACAGTTGAAGAACTTTCAGAGTAATAAAGATAACAAATGAAGTGACAACAACCACTTGCAGTCTTTAAGCTGAAACAGTCTTTATTCACATCCTCTTCCTGGCCTAGCACTGAGAAGAATTAGATGTTGTCTGAGGTATTGATTACTAGTAACAGATTCCTCCACATTCCTCTTTATGCTCGCTGAAAGCTGGAATGATTTCACCTCAGTGCTCATGAAAACCACATTTCACAAGGGACCCTGCAAACTATGTTTCTCCTTTTCTGTTTTGAAAATATGTCTGCACGTTTGCTTCCTTAATGTATTGTATCACATTGCCTAGGTCTGAAAAAATGCCAAAACAAACCAAACAATAGTGCAAGTGTTCTTCCCTTATGGAACTAACAATGTGTCCACCAGATATGCAGAAATTAAAATTCCCTGCTAGTTTCTACGTATATTATTTTTCATTTGCCACATCGTACATTCAATAAGTCAGGGCAGTGCTTCTCCACTTATTGTGATTTATTCATTTTTGCTCCAAATGCTTTTGATAAACTTAAACCTGTTTATGAAAAAAGTTCAAGAGCTGAAAAAATATCCATGGGTTCTGAATTCCTATTATGTGCTAAATCCCATCAGCGCAGTTACAAGTAACAACTCTTTTCTGAGTCCAGAGTAGTTAAAAAATCAGAACAAATGTGTAAAAGAAAGAAGGGAGTTAAATTGTATCAGTACTTTTCACATTTCCGTTATTTACAGTACATAGATAAAGGGGTGGTCCACCATTAAATTAACTTTTAGTATGTTATTGAATGACCAGTTCTAGGCAACTTTTCAATTGCTCTTCATTATTTATTTTGTATCTTTTTTTCATTATTTGCCCTTTTCTTTTGACTCTTTCCAGCTTTAAAATGGGAGTCACCAACCCCATCTAATGAAAATGTTCTGCAAGACTACAAATCTACTGTTATTATTATTACTCAACCTTCTATTCAGACCCTCTGTTGTTCATATTACAGTCTATTATTCAAATGCTATATGGTTGCTAGGGTCCAAATTACCCTTGCAGTGGTATTGCTGATATTGGAAACTGTAGAGATGCTGGATAAAAAGGTAAATAACTCAAAACAAATAATAAAAAATGAAAACTAATTGCAAATAATCTAAAAAGAACACTCTACATCATGCTAAAATGTAACTGAATGTGAATAACCTCTTTAAAGGGCAAGGAAAGTGTAAAATAGAATAAGGCTAGAATTGCTGTATTTTGTATACTAAACATAAACATGAACTTACTGCACCACAAGCCTAATCAAACAAATGATTTATGCTTTCAAAGTTGGCCACAGGGGGCTGTCATCTTGTAACTTTGTTATACATCTTTGTCTGACACTGGCACTGCACATGCTCAGTATGGTCTGCTTGAGTTCTGCATGGCTGGTAAGTAAGGCAGGGGCTCCCCCTGCTGTTCATAAGTGATTGTTTCCCTGCCAAAAGCACTAAATGAAGGAAGAATTTCACTGCATACAGTCAGATTTCTTATAAAAATGGCACACATTTTAAAATGAAAGTATATTGGAGATAGATTTCTTTTTCATTAAAGAAAGTAAAAATGGGATTTTATTTCTTTGCCTTTCCTTGCCCTTTAAAGTATTTTGATCGGAGTAATGCAGTTGATGCCGTAATTATTTAATAACAAGGAAATCTTCCCAATTCTAAATTGCCTCTGTACATGAGGCATGCATTTGCAAGGTGTGCACCATACAGCATGTTTTATTTATTTATTATTATTATTTTTTTTAAGTTACAGGCATCAGAGCTATTGTGTGCCAATGTGACTGACAGCAGAGAAATACAATGCGGCATACAGTTCAAATCAACTAACAATCAATTTTTCCAAAGGGCATTACACAATAATAACTACTGTATGACCATGATTATTCCTTCCATTCTTGTAGCATTATGAACAGAGCACAAGTGATGAGGGCATGACCAGCCCTGTCTAAAGGCCTTCATGGTGTGAGAAAGATTGACATCAGTTTCCCTTGCCAACAGCCAATATTACATGAGTCAATGAGAAACTTCAATTAGACTTTCTGTTACCTAATACTCTGGGAGCTACTGACTACTGCAGAATAAGCCCTAGGCGAAACTGTCGGGTTGCTGTATTTGTATTTGGCAGCCACACAAACCCTATCTTGAAAGCTGCATCCCACAGATTCACATATTCGGCACTAACAATATTCTTGTGTTTAAAATGGCAGTTATTAAGAGCACATATTAAAGAAAATACAAAGTACTGTTCAAATAATAGCTGAGGTTTGACTTTGATCGCTAAATAAAAACTACATTTATATACATATAAACAGAAAAGACACTCACATTATAGGTATGTAACTATTGGCTAAAACAAGCATTGTCCAGCTAGTTATAAAAGAACATGGCTAATATTGGAGTGTCTCATCCAGGTTGGGTCTTTGCTAACAGGAAGACTAAAGTGCAGATGAGAATGTTGTGGCACTACATCTGTCCAGCTGTTGCAGGGCCGCTCCTGCCATTGTTCAAGGTGAAAACCTTGCCTCAGGAGGCAGTGAGTGGCTAGTTACCAGAGTAGGCAAAAAGCCGCCTCTGATAAATTTAAGAGAAGAATTTCCATTTTTTAAAATTCAGCTCTGCTAATACGGCAAGCACAATAGCGCTCTTTGTACTAGTGTTGTCCCCCCATTCGACCCACTCCACAGGCAGCAGCAACCCCAGGAGTGGCACTAGGCTGTTTTGTAGAATATAAAATAGAGATCACCAAAGGTTCTTGCAAACAGAACAAGTTTTATTGTAAAAAGCACCACAGGATTGGCACTGGTCAAATAATAGCTGAGGGTTGACACTGATCGCTAAATAAAAACTTCATTTATATACATATAAACATATAAACAAAAAAGACAGTCCCATTATATTTGTGTAACCATTGGCTAAAACAGGCATTATGCAGATGGTTATGATAGAATATGGATTACATTGGACTCTTTTGCCCAGGTTGGGCCTTTGCTAAGTGGAAGAATAATGTGAAGGTGAGGGTGTTGTGGCACTACATCTATCCAGCTGTTGCAGGGCTGCCCCTGCCATGATTAAGGTGAGAACCTTGCCTTAGGCAGCAGCAAGGTGCCAGTTATCAGGGGCAGCAAAAGGCCTCTGTTAGTGCAGCAAGTGCAAAGCTCTCTGCACTAGTATTGCTCCTCAGACAGCAACATTCCCAGGAATGGTGCTGGGCTGTTGTGTTGAATATAAAATAGAGGATGCCAAAGGTTCTTGCAAAACAAAATAAAAGAACAGGCTTTATTGTAAAAAGCACCACATGCAGAGCAAGGTCCTGTGACACCATTGTGGAGATAGCTTGGTAGATTTATTATTTACCTACTATAGTTTCTAGCTAATGAGTTCTGGGTCCACTACAGCCGAAATGGATTAGAAAGAAGTATTGTGAGCCCTTCATTTAGGTTAGCAGAGCCTTGGGGAGAGCTACATCCTACTATTTCTCCTGGTTGGAGCACAGGCTGCTCTTTATAGCTATTCCTGACTAAGTCACATTCCTAGAACATTCTATAACAGTAGCTAGTCCTTAAAAGGGGATGTAAAGGCAAAATAATAAAATCCCATTTTAACTTTAATGAAAAAGAAATCTATCTCCAATATATTTTAATTAAAAAAAGTCTACTGTTTTTATAATAAACCTGACTGTATACAGTGAAATTCTCCCTTCGTTTTACTTGCTCAAACAGCTGCAGATAGGAGCCCTACGGCCCCTAACTCTCAGGCAAACAATCATACTTTCAAATGGCAGGAGGGATCCCCTCCACCTTATGTCCCAGAACTCTAGCAGCTTTGTTTGTTTCCCTGAAAAGCAACCGTCGACTGTGTAGATTTGTATCCACAGACCCAGTGTAGTTTGAATATTCTTATTATTAATCAGTCTTGCTGTATTGGCTTGAATGGCAGATATTATTTGACTTGTGCTGTTTTGATCATTTATGATGATCCCTAAGCTTAGCCTCCCAACTAAAGCCCAGACCACACTGAGTATGTGTGAGTCTTGATATTGCAAAGATGTTTAACAAAGTTACAAGATGACAGCCCCCTGCGCCAACTTTGAAAGCATAAATCATTTGTCTTATTAGGCTTCTGGTGCAGTAAATTCATGTTTATATTTAGTATACAAATGACAGCATTTCTAACTTTATTCTATTTTAGACTTTAGTTGCCGTTTAAATTGACTAAATCTCATTCACTGGATCACTGTTCCCCAATTTCCCTGGAAGGATTGACCCTCTAGGGCAGAACAACTTTACTGGGTCTTGTTGATACCAGGTTCCCTGAACATACACACCCAGATCAACCAATGAAGGCCAAAGAGGAAGGACCCCTCGCCTTGCCAAAAACGACTATATATTAAATCATGGCATAAACCTATGGGACAATAATAAAAGTATGTAAATTAGACGAATGAGATACACAGGTTTCTGCCCAGTAACTAAGGAAAATGAAGTATAGGAAGCCATAAGGACCATTAACCCTATAGATCCCTGCAGGTTTAAAGCAAATATGAAGTTGTTACATCTTGGACACTACCTCATCTCAGCATTTTTGGACACATTTAGTAATACTCCTGATTTTAAACAGGTTAAGCCAAAACTTTAAGAGTTGAAGTGTTTCAAGACATGCCCCTGAAAAGTTTGTTACACGCCTCTAAAATTCATGCATGTTGGTGTCAAGAACAGGGTCTCCAAAACCCAGGATACAGTGTGTATAATGAACACAGAATGCACTTCTGAAGCAGAGAACTTACACAGGCCACAGTCACACAGAATATTTTTCCAAGGTTGGTCAAGTAAAGTACAGACAGGCAACAGTCAGACACATTGAAGTATAATACAGAGTAACTACAATATAAAGAACACAGAACTAACTACATTGGACTTATGATGAAGCTCTGGGGGTGGATACAGAGAGTGGCATCTGCAGGTCAAACTGAGCCCTGCACCATAATGGTAAGGCTACAGAATCTCAAAACACAAGGCCCTTGGTACAAGCCCAATTGCATATTTTATTTGTCATGGCTTCTCAATGTGCTCAAATGCTGGTATTTACCACTTTTCACCATTTGACCACTCTGCTATATAGATTTGATTACTCATTGTTTTCCATTGTGATAACCTTGCAGTCAATCATGGATATTCTTCAGCTATTTAAACCACCTCAGCTTTACTTATGCTTTGCCTGTGCAAAATGTTTTCATCTGTGAGTATTTGGTTGCTGTTTATTTATTGGAATTTGACCTCAGCTGTGTTTTCTGAAATTACTATTTTGCTCCTTGTCCTATCCCTTGGTTAGTTTATGGATTTCAGTGTGCAACACAAATGTTTTTCTTCTTTGGTTGCAATGTGTGGCTATTCAGCAGCACAGTCAAAGCACCTTTGCAGCATCAATTGCTGAAGTCCAGAAACATCATTAAAGGGGTGGTTCACCTTCAAGTTAACTTTTAGTATATTGTAGAAGGGCCAATTCTAAGAAACTTTTAAATTGGTCCTCATTATTTATTTTACATCATTTTTTAATGATTTGCAATTTTCTTTTGTTTCTTTGCAGCTTTCAAATGGGGGTCACTGACACCATCTAAAAACAAATGCTCTGTAAGGCTACACATGTATTGTTATTGCCACTTTTTATTAGTCATCATTCTATTCAGTTCATCTCCTATTCATATTCCAGTCTCTTATTCAAATCAATGCAGGGTTGCTAGGGTAATTTGCACCCTAGAAATTAAATTGCTGACACTGCAAAATATAGAGCAGCTGAATAAAAAGCTAAATAACTATAAAACCACAAACAATAAAAAATGAAAACTAATTGCAAATTGACTCAGAATATCACTCTCTACATTATACTAAAAGTTAACTCAAAGGTGAACAGCCCCTTTAAACTCTAAAGAAGCCATACTAGGCACAAGACAGCCTCATCCTTCATCAGCCCTGATAAAATGTATTACACATGTAAGTGTTGAACTGTTGAAATGGATAAACTACTATATACATATATATATGTATATATATATATATATATATATATATATATTATATATTTAACATTTATAATACAAGTATTATTTTGTAACATTGCAAATTATAGGCTAGCTACAGGTTTCACAAGTAACAACAGTAGCTAGCTGCTCTTCTCTGTCTTGGAGTTCTTCAAATATTAAATTGTCTATTAAACTGATCTGTCTAGTCTCATGATTTATGCTATTCACACCAGAGACGTGATGCACATGGGTATCAATATAACAACAGGGCTAAAATAGTACAGTAATACAGTATAGTAGTAGGCAGCAATATAACTGATATACTACTGCAAATATCAGATACTTATAATAGGAGACTTGCAGAAAATGTCCCCCCCTGTAAAATAACCTATATCGTATTGCTGTAACGTTAATACATTACTAAAAAAACAATGTTAATAATACAGCATCAGTTATCATAAACATGGTAATACACACACAGAGAATAAGATGTCAGATTTTAAGAGCTTGATAGATAGAACATGGGAGTTCTGATGGAAGCAGTTATAGTATTTCCTGTATTACATCTCAGTGAGTAATACTGTATGTGAGTTTCTGAGGAAATCTGATCATTTTGGCTAATGACCCAAAGTCTGCTCTACTACTGTTTTAAATAGACTCTGATGAAGAGAAACTAGGCATAAGTCTTACAAATATATTCTCTAAGGCCTGATGAGATGCATACTTTTCTAACTGATAACTTAAGTAAGCATGAAACAAGCTTAAGATGATGCCTGATCAACTCTCTGCACACTTTCATTACACTGGTGTGTTGGTTTCCAGTATTACAAAATAATATTCCACTCAGTGGTCAGTGCGTTTGCTGTTCTTATGTTTCCTTTAGTCATCAGCATTAGGTGATGTCCTTGATGTCTTGGGTTTATTTTTTAACTAGACATTAAGCCCGTTAAATTAACGGGCGCTAGAACATATGTAGTCAAACATTTATAAAAACAGACTTGTTCCAGTCCAAAAAAAGTGGACAACCATGGTGGACACCTAGAGTGCTTCTCAGTAGTTTTAAAAATACTACTGCTTCCTAAAGAGTTTGGGCAATGTTTGTTTATGGTATAGATCACACCAGTGTTTTTTTTCCACAAAAAAATGTTTGTCCTACAGAATTTCAGAAGCGACTCTGCCTCAATGTTACTTTTAGAAAAAGAGCCGTCTGACTTTGTCAGCTCAGCATCCCTGTTGCCGTAGCAACGTCGGGGACATGCGCTGAGTGAGCGGGTCTCGCTTCTAACAACGCGAGATTAAAGATAGGAACAGTTGGCACCCGCCTCTTGATCATTCACGCTTCACGTGCGCATGCCCATTTTCCGACAATCATATTTTTTCCTTGGCGTCCTGTAGGCAGAGTTGAGTGAGTCAGAGAGCGGGAGGTACTTTCACAGCTATGGGAGGCCAGACAGTAGCTGCTCCTCTGTCACCCGCCGGCCAGCAATGCTCTATCCCTCTGCCATTGGGCAGCACAACAAAGAGGGGTGGGGCAGTGCACTGGGATCGGCTGTGGCTCTCCCATGAGGGCGGGGCTTTTAGGCAATAAATAAAGAGGCAAGACGCTCTGTGAGGAGCTGGTGGAAGTCTCTCTCTACCCCGACCCCCCATTTACCTTTACTGACTGTGTCGCGGACCCCCCGGGTCACACATCCCACAGCTCAAGCTGCTCCTCTGTCACATGGTGCTTGGGCATGTGTACAGCTGGCGGTGTAGCGGTGAGCAGAGGAGCGGCACATCATTATGTAGCGCCGGTCTTTCCATAGATTGAAGGCAGCAGATTATAAACCACTAACGGAAGTCTCTGTGCTCCAAGTGGGACATTCACTAAGATCCGAAAAATCGCTAGCGCAGGCTTTGCGAGCGTTCGCCGCACTTCACCAGGCGAATTTTCGCCTGCACTACGCAAATTCACTAAAGTGTGAATTTACGCTCTGGTCGTCGAACGGTAACGTATTTACGCTAGTGTTACTTCGCTAGGCATAGCGCAATTTCGCTAGCAAAGCCTAATTTGCATACGGCGCGAATCCTATATAATAAAGTTCAAGTGTCTCTGCGTCCAGTCCCTGTGTCCGTGGGATTGCGCTACTGCGCATGTGCCCCACGGACAGCCAGCGTGAAGCATCTAACGCTAGCGCAAATTCACCAGCGTGACGTCAAATCGTAATCGCAAATTCACGAACACCGACACGAATTTACACCAGGCGAAGTTGCGCACTGGCGAAGGATCGTAATTACGCAAATTCACTAAGATCAACTTTTTGCTGTTCGTTACGCTAGAGCAATACAATAGATAGGAGGTTGAAAGTCCCAAAAAACGCTGTGGCGTGTTTTACCATTGTGGGTGATAGTCTGAAAAACATTGTTTTTTTGGGGGGGTGTTACCCTCCTTCCCCCCTACATTTCCTAACATATGGCAACACTACTATACAGGGGGCACATGTAGGGCAATAGGACAACTTTATTTTTTTTGATTAAAGGTGTCCTGGGCATGTGTAGTGGCTGTAACATACACTTCTTTTTCAGACTATCACCCAGAATGGTAAAACACGCCACAGCGTTTTTTAGGACTTAGAAAAATTTTCATTTTTTTTTAAAACCTCCTATCTATTGTATTCTATCTACTTCGCTAGCGTAAATTCGCCAGAGTCGGTGTTGGCAAATTTGCGCCAGCGTTAGACGCTTCGCACTGGCTGTCCGTGGTGCACATGCACAGTAGTGCAATTCCACGGACACAGGGACTGGACGCAGTGACACTTGGACTTTATTATATAGGATTTAAGTGGTGTGTGTCATTCACAATTGCAGCAAATATACTGGTTATTATAGGGCTGCTATCAATTTTTCAGCCAGTTTATATTTGTGCTGCAAGTAGAGTTCATATTTTAAAAACAATTGTTATTTTTAATGCATGGCAGTAATTTAGAGAGAAATGAGATTTTGACCACTGTTATTCTCATAAAGGTTGTAATGATCAGTAGCATAATGTTTTTGCATCCTTTAGGAGCCTTGATGCTTTAGGGCTAGGTCACATGGGAAGATTCAGGGATTCAGGGAGATTAGCCGACAGGCGTCTAATTGCCGCTTCTTTGGGGTGACTAATCTCCCTGAATTGCTTGCCCATGTCTTGTGACCGCTGACTGTAAAGTCGCCTGCACCTATTCACAAGCGAGGGAATTTCGAGTGACTTAGAAAAACACATTGCCGCATGTGAATAGCCGCAGGCGACTTTACATTCAAGCGCACAGATGGTGAGCCTGGGACAACATGCCGCGCCTGAAACCGTGCCACCCTAGGCCCAGGGCTGACTATTTGATTATTGCAGAGAAATAGGAATTCATTATTAAAAATGGGGTCTATGGTAGGCATCCTTTCTGTATAACCAGTTTCTGGATAACAGATCCTATTTCTGTATATCAATACAGGTTCAAAGATAAACCCCATTCTCAAACTTTTTCACCAGGTTTAAGCATAGGAAGTCTAAGATCCATCAAGTGGACATATTAATGCTTATTTACGTGTGTTTACCATACAGTATGTCTGAACACACTCCTTGAACTTTGGCACAGTTGAGCAGAGTGCAATGGCATCTGTCCTGCCTCTTCTGCACATTTCATCCACAACTGTACCTATTGAAACATGAGCTACGACAACCATAAATTCTGAGGTAAAACCATAGTTCCCACAGCAGCTTGCACCAACAGCCACAATAGTCTTGCAACTAAAGAATCCCACACTAATAGTATTTTAATGTTGTGCAGCAGAATGACACAGGGCACACAATGAACATGTTAACTTCAACATGAAACCGATTGTCAAAAATAACTATGTGTGATTGCATTCATTTTGATACATCAGAAGCAATTGTCACAATACACCGTATTGTGGCAAAATTGCATCCAAAAACTGCATATTGTTCTGTTAGTCAGTGATGTATTCTGATTTGTTAAATACATTAAAAAGGTTTATCTTCAAGGGTTGAAGTATGTTCACATACCTCCACTTCAAATGCACAAGAATTTCAGCACTCCCATTCTATAGTAAAACACATTTATGTCACATATGGCATAGCAACATTTCGTACTCAAGTGGTCCTTTCTCGACCTAGTTGGGTCATGTATATTTTATACTCTAAATAAGTAAATAAGTAGTATCTTGTATAATGCTACCCATTCTAATCTAATGACTTCACTCTTGTGAAATGGGGTAGTTGTTCTCATATAGGGGCAAATTCATTATTGCGCGAAGCGTCTAGCGCTAGTGCTAATTCGCCAGCGTGACGTCAATTCGTAACTTTGGAGATTCACTAACACCGGCTCTGGCGAATTTACACTAGCGAAGTAGATAGACGTGCAATTTCGCAACCTTACGCCTGGCGAAGTTGTGCAGTGATGAAGGATCGTAAATTCGCAAATTCACTAAGATGAACATTTTCCTGAATGCTAGCACTTACGTTAGACGTTACTTCGCCTGGTAAGACCAGGCGAAGTTCAATACAATAGATAGGAGGTTGAAAAAAAAAAAACGCTGGCATGTTTTAGCATTGGAGGGTGATAGTCTGAAAAAGATCAATATTTTTTTGGGGGGGTTACCCTCCTTTCCCCCTACATTTCCTAACATATGGCAACACAACTATACAGGGGGCACATGTAGGGCAATAGGACAACTTTATTTATTTTATTAAAGGTTTCCTGGGCTTGTGTAGTGGAATGTAGTGGCTGTAACATATACTTCTATTATAAGTTAAAGTTACCGCCGTATGCAAATTAGGCTTCGCTAGCGTAACTGCGCTCTGTCTAGCGAAGTAACACTAGCGCAGCTATGCTACCGTTTGCCGACCTGAGCGTAAATTCGTACTTTAGTGAATGTGCGTAGCGCTGTTGAAAATTCACCTGGCGAAGTGCGGCGAACGCTAGAGAATTTTCAGATCTTAGTGAATTTGCCCCATAGTGACAGACTTCAGCAGATCAGGGCCATAGGTCCTATAACATATTAATATACCTACCCCTTAACCATCCTTGTTGGAGCATATAAGACTCACACACTTACATTGTATAGAGACGAAAATAGATACAGACAGGTATGTTAAATGGATGTATTTGGAAAAATTATTTGCAAAGAAATAATGTGATTTACTACTACAAAGCTGCCTTAATATTATTGAATTATTACATTTTCCAAATGGAAAGAAAGCCTTTTCATTCTTGTTTTGCTTTTTGCTTCAGCGCTAAAACTATGAATTTTGTTCTTACCCATTGACAATATTTCATTCCGGTGATGATGGATGCTGCAATTATAAATTATATACTGTTAACATTGAATAAATTATAATGGAAAATAAAAAGTAAGTTCCAAGTTAAACTTTAGAAGCTGGGATACCAGAATGATTTGTGTAATTTAGACTAATTCATTATTGCTGCAGTTTTAAGGGGTTTCTTTTCTTTAAAATGACAATTGAAATTGTAAAACTAATGTCACGGCTTGTTATTTTTCAATTTATTGAGATTGAGACTAAGATATGCATTAGAAAACTAAATGATTTTCAGAACTCTAGAAAGGGCCGATTGCTTTGGGTTTCTTTGGTGGGCAAGGTTCAAAAGATTTACATGAAGTGATTTGAAGTTCCTTCCAATCACATCCTATCAGAAACAGATTTCACAGTCTGCATGATATGGCTCTTATTTATCTGATAAGATGAAAAAATACCTCATAGTTAACAATAATTGTATGAGGCAGAACTGTAAAGAGGTGATAATGCTACATAGATGTAAAGATGTCCTGCTTGCCAAGAGCAAATGAGGAAATTCGCCTTATAAAGAATTTGTTTATAATGGGACATCTGTAGAACCTCTTAGCTTGGCTTTTCACCAGATCCAGGAATTTATGAGCTATTCTGGATTTCAAAAATATGAATTTTTTTTGCTTGGTGCAGTTTATACTAATAATTATCTGCTGATATGCTGATGCTACCAGCATTTTTGATAGAAACTTATTTAGAGCAAGCAGAAAGCCAACCTGGAGTAAACATTTTTTATAGTGTTTACTTGGACATGAGATCATAACTATGACTAGGCTATTGTTGGACCTCTTATGTTCTTGAGCCACTTCAGTATTACTTTGACGTTCTTTTGGGTCCCAAGCTTTGGTTTCTGAGTAATGGCTTCTTTTGTGGCACCCTTCTTTAGAGGCCAGTGTTTTGCAGCCCTCCTGATATGGTAAACCCATTACTACACACACAGTACATTGAAGTGTAGTAGCATCATGGTGAGGGGCTGATATGCTATTTATCAGCAGGAACTGTACATCTGACAGAACAGAAGAAACAGTAAATAGTACAAAATACAGAATACAGAAAAATACTACATGAGATTATATAGCACAGTAAATCAATGTTTTATCCAAAATCCCACTCTCATTAATTATCAAGTTGGGATTTCAGGTTTTCAGTTGTATTTAGCGGAGTAAACTTACATTCTCCTAAAATGTCACCAGGAGGGGACCATCTAGCCATTGCCCTGGGCCATCCTAGAATTCTTATCCCTACACTCTGTATACTCTATGTTTCTAGACTTCTGCTCTTAAGGAAGGAAGCTATGGCAACAAAGAGCTAACATATTATGCTTACACCTTTGTCTTTATCATTCATAGGAGGCTCAAATCTCTAACTGCCTCCTAGCAATCTCCAACTGGATGAACCAGTGCCACCTCAAACTCAACCTAACAAAAACTGAACTAATCATCTTTCCACCTAAGCCTGGCCCTACTACCCGTATTACTATCTCTATTGATGGCATGCTCATTGACCCGGTCAACTCAGCACGCTGTCTAGGGGTGATATTTGACTCCTCTCTCTCCTTCTCTGATCATATTAACGCCACTGTCAAAACCTGTCACTTTTTCTTACGTAATATTGCAAAAATACGTCCCTTCCTTTCACCTGCTACAGCCAAGACACTCATGCATGCTCTCATCCTATCCCGACTAGATTACTGTAACCTTCTACTAACAGGCCTGCCTAACTCCCATCTCTCCCCTCTACAGTCTGTTTTAAATTCTGCTGCCAGAATTGTCCTTCTCTCATCCAAAAGGGTACAGGCCCCTCCCCTGTTAAAGTCATTATCATGGCTTCCGATAAAACAGAGAATAACTTATAAACTTCTCCTCGTAGCCTTCAAAGCCCTTCATTCCTTTACACCTAACTACATCTCATCTCGTTTCTCTATATGTTCCTGGCCGAAACCTCAGCTCCTCTCAGACTAACCGCTTGGTTGTACCCCCCACTTCTACTGCTGTTTCCCGTGTCAAACCCTTCTCTCTTGCAGCTCCTTATATTTGGAATGCCATTCCTGCATCTCTCCGGAGAGAATCCTCCCTCAATGTTTTTAAAACAAAACTCAGAGACTACCTCTGGGAGCACCTGGATAACACCTGAACTGGCACTTGTTTTACCCACTGTAAAAAGCACTTTATTACCCCTCCAAATTGTGTCTTTATGTTACCCTCCCATTTAGACTGTAAGCCCCAAGGGGTAGGGCCCCCCATCATCTTGTCTCAACAATGTGTAATTATATTTTATATTTATGCAAACTGTATTTATAATAATGCACTTATTGTTACTGATTAATGCAGTGATCCCTTGTTTGTACTACTAAATTATTGTTACTGTACAGTGCTTTGCCCTCAAGGAGCGCTATATAAATAAAAATATACATACATACATAGGGGTAATCATGCAAAAGACATATTGTAATTTTGTCTCAATCTATCTATACTACCACTGCTATATATCAGAATATAACAGAACACAGCCAGCTTTATTCCACATAACTAAAAAACAAAAGAGTATTCCTCCCCAAAGGAAGAAAAAAACATAACAGCAGAACAGGCTCATCTGACCACTTAAAACATACTACCTGGCCACACACATGGTCTTCTTGCCCTGGTGATACTTAAGCATTGTGTTACTTGTGGTTCATATTTATCACATGAATTAACTTATCTTTCCTTTATAACCAACCAGCCCACAGACAGACTTACAAATATTCTTCATAGATGGGCTATCACAATATATAATGGGAATAGTGTAGATTTATTTCTGTCGTTAACTGCATATCTCATTTCTCATTTTAATCTCCATTATATCACAACTCCCTTTCCTACATAAATTTGCTCCAAAAAAGGGGGACTGTTTGCAAATGTCACTGCTGGCATCTAAAATGTATTTTAGAAGTAAACTTCATACATAACATGTAAAGAAGTGTTTTATTTATATGTGTTTTACTATTGCAACTAATTTTAATTGTGTGCCATTCCTCCTGTTCAAATATTGGCCGTCTGGTAGGGTTTTATTGAAGGGGCTGTTCATTGCTTTTGACACAGAGCATTTGACTATACAAAAACAACATAACGGAAGCAACATATAAATGTCTGTTTGTTATTTTACAGCCCATATGTGTTTGAAAAGTACAAAACAAACATAACAAAACCAGACAAATAATAGTTATGTGCTGACAACTTGTTGACTTAAGTTTGTAAATATGTAGGTTAAACTTGTCTGGCTTAGGTCAGTAAGGAGGTTTTAGCTATTTTACCCAGGAAAAAAAGTGACAAAACTGTTATCTTGATATCCATGTTCCAGATGTAGGTACAGCAACATGAATCCAAAATTGGTCCCTCAAGTGTAAAATTAAAGGGAAACTATCATCTGAAAATGTTATTTGTTTTAATGATAGAGCAACTTGTATTGCATAGGGCAGTGATCCCCAACCAGTAGCTCGTGAGCAACATGTTGCTCTCCAACCACTTGGATGTTGCTCTTGGTGCCCTCAAAGCAGGTGCTTATTTTTGAATTTCAGGTTTGGAAGGAAGTTTTAATTGCATAAAAACTAAGTATAGTGCCAAGCAGAGCCTCCTGTAGGCTGCCAGTCCACATAGGGGCTACCGAATAGTCAATCACAGCACTTATTTGGCACCCCCAGAGACTTTTTCATGCTTGTGTTGCTCCCCAACTATTTTTACATTTGAATGTGGCTCACGAGTAAAAAAGGTTGGGGATACTTGGCATAGGGGAATGCTGTTTCATTTTATTTCCATGAAGACATAGACTTTTATCTGTACAGTACAAAATTATGCCAGATCCAAATCCCTAATTAATGCTGCCAATTGGGTTTTTTTTTCACAGGTAACATTACACAACAGCAGTAACTTGAACTTTATCACTCTCAAGCTGTACAGAAAGTACTGTGTATCTGCATAGTACAAGTAATGTGCACAGTGACACCCACAGGCCATTTGTATAAACACCACAATACCCCATTTGTACTGAGTAGGGGTTGTGTATTTTCTGAGTAAAGTTTTTATGTCTGTTACAGTCAGGCCACTATAGTATAATGAATGCAGCAAATTTTCAGCCTTGAGCTTTTCTTTGTATAGTGTGGGTAAATAATGTACAGTAACTTATTAGCATTACTTAATCAATTTAAAGTAGTCAAGTTTGTTTTGATGTGTGACATTTTTTTGATGTGCAACATATTTTTTCTCCCATTGGCTCCATGGGCCGTCATTTTCCAAATGAAATGTGCCAAAACTTTGGCTCATCACTTGAACATCTTCAATAGTTCAAGGGACCTCTGCCATTGGCTTCTACATGAACTCTGCAGGTTTTAGGTGGAAAATAGTCGAATAGTAGACCCTTTAACAGGGTTGAAGTTAGGGTGGAAAGTTAGGGTTAGTGGAAAATAGTCGAATAGTAGACCCTTTAACAGGGTTAAAGTTAGGGTCGGACTAGGGGGCCCGGGGCTGCTGCCTCAGGGCCTCCTGTCCGGCAACCAATCCCCCCACCACACATGTGAGCACTCAGACATTCATAGCTGGCCCAGATCCCCACCCTGGTTTTGTTCCTGCAAAAGCAGTGCGGAAAAAAAGCAGTGCGAGTGCACATGCTGATGTGCATGCATGAATGCTTGCACTGTTTTTTTTCTGCACTGCTTTTGCAGGAACAAAACCAGGGTGCGGATCTGGGCCAGCGGGGCCCACTAGAGCTGGGGGCCCACCGGGTTTTTTCCCAGTGTCCCAACAGCCCATTCTGACCCTGGTTGAGGTGTGATAAATCTCACATTCAAATTCAAATTCGAGTTGGTGGTTTTAAATTCAAATTTGTGATTTTTGAGCAAAAAAAAAATTCTGAAATTTTAATGAATATTTACCATTCAAACCTTAGTAAATTTGCCGCCAAAATGTTATTTAGCAAGTTTTTAGAAGTTGCCCAATGGTGATATCCTTTTTTTTTGTGTCGGAATACAAGAAAAAGTAGTAAACTTGAAAAAAGCATTTCACTATGTTAGTTATTACAATTCAAACTTCAGACGCATCACATTTTTGTAGGAGGTGTACAGGTCCCATCCTTTGAACACTGGTGCAGGATATAACATTTGCAATATGTTTTTCACTAGTGTATGAATGGGTTAGTACTTTTGCATTAGACCTGCCTATTACCTGTACAAAGTAAATTACTTTATATATTTCTTTCATTACATTCCACCACTGACATCTTATTCCTGTTTCTTTTCTAATGGTAATTCCCCTTTATGGTACTGGCCTCTTGCTCTATTCTGACAAACTCTGTTCATAAACTACCAATTCAGTAATGCTCTCTACCATCAATACTAGTAGTTGAGAGGACTATTGGTACCAGGGTACTGTAAGGTACAATTTGATGATTTTTTTATTAAACTAAATATAATCTTATATATAATATACTCTTATAATACACAAGGGCCATGAATATCCTTTAAATGATTTCTTATAAAGGGCGCTTAGTGTTGTCATTGGTTATAATTGGAGTTTAGTGATGTCATTTCTATCACATGCAAAATTAGAAGTCACTTTGGAGTTCCATGATCTATATAAAAACACTCAGCCTTTGGCAATGTTTTTTTTATATTGTCATGGAATTCCTCAGTAACTTATAATATCCTTATATTTTACAAGAGCAGGCATTTTTATCACTATATATTTCACAAGTGCCTTGAATATTCAGTGAAAGAAATTCTTATAAACAGTGCTTAGTGATGTCATCGGCTTTAATCGTTGCTTACTGATGTAAGAGGGGACAGAGTGGATGATAAAGGGAGGGAACTAAGGTGATGGATAGCAGGGAGGGAAATAGAGGGGAACAAAGGAAGTGAGTGAAAACAAATCGAAGTCCATGGGAGATATCCTAGGGAACATTTTAACTATTTATTCCATTCAAGTTGTTTTGAGTTCAAGTTTTTTTTATTCATTCAAATTTTTAAATTCAGATTTTTTTTAATAAGCAAGACATGTGTTTTTTAAATTTGTGTTTATTCAAAGTAGAAAGAACCCGTAAAATTTGAATTATGAAAAATAAGGCCCCAAGTGTAATCCCAAACTGTGAGATGTTCTAAGAAAGTATCTCTTCTTCAATAAAACTACTTTTTTTTAAAAAATTTTTTTATTTGCACCATAGTACAATACATAAACAACAAAGCAAGCATGTTATTACAGCTGTGAATAAAGCTTTGGATTTTAAGACTGGGTCTGGTCTACACACCATTTACGACCTTTCCCCGTCTCAGAAGCATAAAATGCATTTACAGTTCCATATAAGAGTGTTATTATAACATAGGGTTTGTACAATTGAATATGCCCTCCCCCCAACCCTTCCCTTTACCCAACTTAATTCCCTTGGTGATTGTCGGGTTTCTATATCTGACTTTCCATGGATATTATCTGCCTCCCCAACAATAATAAAACTACTTTTAAGAACTACTGGCACCCAAGTTTCATTGTGAAAGTGTGTGTGTTGAGTGTTATAGTTTAGCCTGGAAATCCTTCCACTAATACTTCTGCAAGGGCCCAAATGATCGTTAATACTAATTTGTTTTTCAGTTAAGAGTTTAAAGATGAAAACGTTTCTGTTTTAAAAATATGCATTACAGCTTCCTTCCTTTTTGGTTTTCATTATACATTTCTGTACAGTAACTTATAAAGACATCACTTGTGTATTTTTTGTCAGCCAAATGTTTTTAATGATCTGCAGACTGAGCGCTCTTTAGAAGTGCTTTTTAGTAAACAATGTTATGCAAATTGGATCACCTGATATTCATGATCACAGGCCTTACGATACGAAGCTGTAAATAATTTGGAGATCAAAAAGAAATATGCTAAACTAGTTCTGTAGAAACTCTGGTTTGGTTCCTGTTCATACAACAGTGCTAAACAGATTGCATGCGATGTAGAGAGTTAACTTACATTTGAAGGCTCTCCAGTATGCGTCACATGCATGAATAGACAATCAATGCTCTATGTAGTCACTTTCCTCAGGTTTTGCCTATGGATATGTGCAACACTGTTAAATAAAAAACAGACAATCACTTTTATTACTGGTTTATATGGAACTAGAAACTGCCATTTTTAGTAACTGCTTGGTAAAAGTTAATACCTTGGAATATAAAAGAGACATGGACAGCAACTGTCACAACTTCACAGAATCGCTACAATATTCTTTTCTAAAACTACCAGCTGAAATTACTACACCATTCTGGTAATACTCCATGGTCAGACCGTATTTTTTATAGAGGATTTCCAAGGCTTCCCTACACATGACATTTTTGTTCTTTATAATGCAGGCTATGAGTAATCTCATAGTCTTAGTAGGAGTAACCTCTTATACTGTAAAAAAAAAACTGCTAAGGATAGCCAGGAAGCATTTCTGTTTTATAGGATGTAAGGGTAGAAGGCTGCAGGAAATGTTCTCCCAATAGAAGTCATATAACTGAGATAGGGAAATAGTGAGACACTAGTGTGGAAGGAAATGTTCCCTGTCTACTCTGATAAAGGCATTGGGATGCTGTTTATTTGTTGTTCTGGAGACAATGTATCACTTTTTTTGGCAAGCACTAGTAATTGCCCCTGCCATTGTCGCCAACAAATAAATAATGGAAAGATAGGTGAGGCACAGGATGCATCTAAAGCATGGTTGGAACATTGGTTGATAAAATTGGTCACTACTTATCCATTATTCACTTACAAGATAAACACTAGTATTGGTGACCTATTAACTCAGAGCCACTATCAAAAGCAAACCAGATCTTGTTGCAAAAATATGGGCAGCTTTAAATGCGGCGCCTGTGACCAATGGTGCCTCATAAAACCATCAAATACTTTTGTGCGAACTGGCTCTGAGTTTGAGATGTAGCACTATACTTAATGCACTACAACATATGTGATTTATATGTTCACTTGCCACTGTGGTAAAGGCCTCTTAAGTGACAAATTTATGAACATTTGCTTGATATAAAAAATTGCAATCTATTGTCCAGTATTGCGAAACATATTCATTATGTACACAAAGGGTTATTTACAGGCTCCTAATTTCAAGGTATAGATTGCCTTTATGGTGACTTAAGGGGCGGTAACCTGGACAATAAATTGCTCCAATTGGAATCTACCATGAACCAGGCTTGATTCATGTAAGTTGGAGTATGGACTTAATGGTCATCTAAACTTTCAAGCTTTTATAAATACTTAAAGTTGGAGGGTTTTAATGTTTTGTCTCTATTATACGGCCTCAACTGATGTTTCCAACGTATAGATAAAAAATGTAAATAGTTATGAGTGATGCAATAGCATGTGATTGGTGTATATGGGATACTTAGCTAGCAGTAGTGCTAAACCTTCAAAGCTTAAAATCATAAAGCTAGGTATAGTGTAGTAGAATGGGGGTGTTGCTTTGGTGATACCCAACCATTATATAGTGTCCCTTCTGTATGAACAAAATTCACGTTTGCAAACAGGTACCTTTTATAAATATTATGATTTCTGTAAATACTGTTTAAAACACCCAATTTATCATTATTAAATATGTCACAACCATGCCTTATAGGGTGATATAATGTCATATTAATGCCTTTATTATATGTGCTTTTATCATAATTTTTATGATAGAAACGGATAATTGAATTAATACATGGCCTTGAAAAGTATCCGATGCTACAATGGGATCATCGGAGTCAATGCAACCCATGATGTGAGTATTGTTGACACATTCATGAAGAAGTGAATTACTAACTTGATACCCGTTTAAAGATTCAAATATGACATTTTGCGCCCTTAACGTATCACATCACTTGCGTGAGTGAGTGATCACGGGATTTTACTTTTAAGACACAGCTTCCTATGCATTTCTGCCTTTTGACTAAGCTGTGGTTGGTGGCAAAACAGTCGTTGAGGAGTAGAGTTGCGTTTTGGGCTCCTCTCTAGAAACGGGTGAACAAGGAAGCACTGGACCATGGAGGTCTGAACTTTGCAGCAATCCCAAGGTGGCCCAGCAATTAAGCCTTCAATATCACAAATACGGTCTGTATGCACATTTTGCTTAATTGAAGGATATTGTGACTATGGGAATCCACTAAGTTTGTTCTTTACACCATTGCTTCAAATTCTGTGGAATGATGCGATTGTTAAATCGCTAAAAGATGCCATTTGACTTTTGCTATATGAATTCCAAATATGACTGAATGCCCTTTCTAACATGCAGATCTTCACTGTCGATGCCAATTACGCAAGCGACATGTTTATGAGTATACAGTGCAGTTTCAGCACCAGTCCTTAGGAAGGATTTCATGAGTGAGTGTTGTGATGTTAGTGGACACTTTCGTTTCCTTTAAATAATTGAACAAATACAATTAAAGCAGTGATCCCCAACTAGTAGCTCACGAGCAACATGTTGCTCTCCAAACCCTTGGATGTTGCTCCCGGTGGCCTCAAAGCAGGTGCTTATTTTTTTAATGAATGGCTTAGAGGCAAGTTTTGGTTGCAGAAAAAACAGATGTCCTGCCAAACATTCTTTGCCAGTTCATATAGCGGTTACCAAAAAGCCAATCAGAGCTCTTATTTGACATCCTCATGGACTTTTTCATGCTTGTGTTGCTCTCCAACATTAAATTTAAATGTGGCTCACGTGCAAAAAAGGTTGGGGACCCCTGAATTAAAGAATCTCTAGTCCTCATGATGTGTGTGGACATGTGTATTTTGCTTACCTTAGTTTCCAAAGCCAGCAAAAATATATGCAGTTCTCCAGAGGTTGATATCACCAGTGGTAAAATTTTAAACTCCCCATATTATACTTTCTCAGTAAAAAAAATCATTTTTACCAAGATATGACACTTTGCTATAGAGGTTAGGTGGGAATCATTTAGACAAAAGCAGGGACATGGAGACATGCCTGTTCTGAGCCTAAATAACTATTTACTATGTTGCTACCATACTTTCTTACATTGTGATACATTTTTCACAGCAAAGGGAATATCAGCCTCTTTTAGCATATCATAAGATAAACCACATTTAATGAATGACCGTACCCTGTATTTGCAGTTTTATTCAGCTTCAGGTATCAGTACCCTGTTTTTGTTATATACATGGACACAGGTCCCATACTGTTGCCCACAGTGGTATAACTAGACATTACTGGGCCCCACAGCAAATTATTTTTCAGGCCCCCAAAATGTCCTGAGGTTGACCTGTTTTACCAATATTTATTGAAATTGTATATGAATTAGGGCCTCATGGGGCCCCTATACCTCCTGGGCCCCCCAGCAGCCACAGGGTCTGCTTACTCTGTAGTTACGCCCCTGGTTGACCACTGTGCCAGTAAGGAAGTGTACTACCATATTCCGTTCAATTCAGGGAAATTTGTTGCAGAATAAGTTCTTTTGGTTTGAGGGGCTTTTGCACCCCTTAGTGCTCTGCACTTCTGTCAATGACCTCTTATTTTATACGAGACATTTTATATGGGGATAAAAATATATTTACTTTTTTTTGAAAGGACTGACCTTAAAGGACTTTTTTGTATTTTTTGCAAAAAAGTTTTAATCACGCACATATAATAATGCATACCTCCCAAATGTCCGGAGGGCCATCCCGATTTTGACAGTCCCGGTTTCTTACTAAAATGTGTCAAGTTTCTCTTTGATCTACTGCACTGAACTGCCATCTTAAATGGCTATTCACCTTCATTAGCAAAACTGTAATATCACATAAAACCTGACCCCAAAAGCCCCAGAAATAGCCTGGCAATTTTTTTAAAATTAATGTATTTATGGACATAAAATGGGCATGGTCAAAAAAATGTTGCTGCACTACGCACAGCACAACTTTGTCCCTCTTTCTATTTTTCAAATGTTGGGAGTTATGGATTATGTTACAAAGTAGTAAATAAATTATCCTGATCTTTTTGTAGCATGGTAAATATATACCCACACAAGTGCATTGGTTTCCTTTTCTGAGAAGTTTATCTTTTTGTAAAATACTTTATATAATTTTGACAAGCCACCTCTTTGTGTTATCTATAAATGGGTGTTTATGGAAAAGAACCCATAATCATTTGTAAAATAGAAAAAGCTTTGTTTTTCTACTAATTAATCATCTGAAAACAGCTGAATTTTCCATAATTAACTCTAGTTTGTTTTCACTGTACAAATACAGTCATGACCTTGTATTTGTACTGGAAGTGTTTTTAATCCTTGTTAAATATTTGATACCTTCCTCGAAAATGCCTCTCTATAAATACATAAATGATTTAATATTTCTTCACAGCTCAGGAAGCACTGACAGATGTGCTGTTCGAATTAAATAATCATTAAAGGACGAGGATTCATTGTAGGTCTTTCTACACATGCATTATATGTATTTATTCTTTTATTTATTATATAACAATATTTTGGTAAAATTTGTCATAAAGCTTAACCAAAATACCGTTAACATTTCTTTACAAATCAGACAAGGTAGCCCTTAAGGTATGATGAGACAAAATCAGAGACAAAATCATTAGTAATCTACCATACTTGTGACAGTTTTGTCAATTAATAAAATGCTGGCATTTTTTAAATATTTTACTACTTTCATTTACATTTTAATATATCAATTACATTAACATAATTTATGTTGCTATTTCAAGGCTTTATAAATCTGGCCCTATGTCTCTCTTGTTTGCGTATCGTTGTCAAAGAGCCTTTCAGTATATTAGACACCTATAGCAAAATTTTGTTTCCCTCACTGGAGGAGCAGGCTAACAGAGAATACATTTTGGAGGGGAATCTATCATATTTTTTCCAGAATAGTCCCCATTAAAGGAGAACTAAACCGTAAAAATGAATATGGCTAAAAATGTCATGTTTTGCATTATTAACTTTTTGCACCAGCCTAAAATTTCAGCTTGTCAATAGCACAAATGATCCAGGACTTCACACTTCTCACAGGGGGTCACCATCTCTGAAAGTGTCTGTGACACTCACATGCTCAGTGGGCTGTTGAGAAGCTAAGCTTAGGGGTCGTTACTAATTATCCAGCAGAGAATGAGGTTGGCCTGTAATATAAGATGATGCTACAGGGCTGATTATTAAAGTCTGATGCTAATTACATTGGTTTCTGTGCTGCCATGTAGTAATTATCTGTATTAATGACTAATCAGCCTTATATTGTGACAATTCTATTCTATGTGTACTGTATATTGTCAGTCCCTAAGCGCAGTAACTGATAGCAGCACAGATCATGTGCAGTGAATCAGCAGAAAAGAATATTGGGCTATTCTGGGCAACTTCAGAGACACAATTCTTCCCTGCTAAATGGCCACGGAACAGAAGCCCAGAACATAAGTTACAACATTTTTACAACATTTCTAGCACACTTCTTTAGTTAAGCTTTAGTTCTCCTTTAAGTGCTGTGCTCCTTGAACAGGGAGCTCATTAGTACAAGTGACAACGCTGAGACAGATGTATGAACATAATGAGCGTGTATCCTGGCTCACGCAAAATAAATATGACCGGGATTCATCTCCCAGTGTATAGAATTTTATTCGAATATTCACTTTGACCCATAGTAAATGTGCCCCTAAGTGTCATAGAAAATCATGTAAATATTATATTTGCATATAAAATAGTCTGGTTTTTGTGTCCAATTAATATCTTATATATTATATCTTATATATATTAGTTTGGATCACGTACATGGTACTCTATTATTATTACAGAGAAAATTTTACATTATTTGGATAAAATTAATTCTATGGGAGAGTAATTTGGAGCTTTCTGGATAACGGATTCTCATATAAAAGATGTTATACCTGTACTAAGTACCTATAACAGTGCCTTAATTCCAAAGCAAGTTGGTTTAACTAAGAAGGATGAGAAACCATATTGAGATCCATTGATTTTATTATACCTCATCTTGTAGGTACAGTAATCATCACAAAGTTTCAGAAAAGATACAACATAAACAATTGTGGAGATGTCATTTTTGCATTTTGGGGGTTCAATCCAAGAACCTAATCTAAGCCCAATATTGGGCCAGAAAAGATTGCCAGAATTAGTACAGTCATACTTTTTAAGCTTTGCCTAAAAGCATCAGTACAGCTGGTATCCTTACAAATCTTGGTATACACTGACTCTCAAGTTGACCTGTGCTTTGTTTATCAATACAAGCCATATCTATAAACACAAGTAGGATGTGCATTCAGCAGATGTTTGCAACTTGTCTTTAAAGCTAGTATCAAAAGGCCAAATGCCCAATAACACTGGTGGCAGAAAGTAAATGAAGTCCATTGTAGTCAAGAGCAAATTACTACAGATTTTTTATATGTCTATATCATTTCACTATTATATTATTTGATTTTAAATATTGCTCTCATATTAATGCATATCTGTTAATTAATAATTACTCATAAACTTCATATTTAATATTTTACTATTTAATGTTACAGGGGTCTTTGATTTGTCTTATAAGGTAATATTGTAAACACTTCATAAAATAAACTGTACAAAGAATATACATATCTTAAAACTCTTTAAACAAACGGGCCACAACAGAACGTATGTATACTTAAGTACAATGTGGCAAGAAATATAAAATCAGTATGTTCTGCAATAAATATAGAATCAGTATGTTCTGTAATAAATATAAAATCAGTATGTAAAGATGTAACATGCATGCATGCAAGAAGCTTTCTTGGCATTAAATATATGTTTTAACTGGTAAACATGCCAAGATATGTTTTAACCATATGGGAAACATATGATCTAATTATAAGCAAAGAATTTTTCATCACATTTGACATGTGCTGGATACGATACAAAGGGGGCTATTAATCTGACCTAAACCAGACTGATGCTAAACATAAAAACAGAATTCATAGAATGTGTTTTTGGAATTAACCTGAAAGTAGATACTGTTCACAATTACATTTACTCTGACAGCTGCAAACACCTCCTGCACTGACATAGTTTATATGCCCTGCTATTGAGTATGGTGTGCAGTGGTTAGACGCAGATTTGAGGGGATTTTCATAATTAAAATATAAGGGGTACCATAAGTAGTTGGTCCTATAGACACCTACTCTAGACAGCCAAGGACCAGACCCATATAAGAAATGTGTGAAGGTTAGAAAGTAAAGAAAAAAGATGCACACGTTAGATATAAAGAAGAGAGACAAAGGCTAGCTACAGATTAATGGCTGATAGAGATAGAAAAAAAAGACATAGCATGGAGAAATAAGATAAGAAACAAGAATGAGCCTAGCAAAGACCAGCAGAGTACAGTGCCAGTGCCAAAGAGTTAGAGAAAAGCTGTTTATGGCAGTTCATTATAAGAAATGGTATAATATTGTCCACATTCTTAGTTTCTTAGATGAGGGACTCTTGCATTAAAGAAAACCAGAACAGTATGCATTTTTAGTAAAACGTTGTGTCTTGATCAGCAAAGCAAAATGACTTTGTCACCTACAAAGGAAATGAGCCACTTCAACACCACTTGTCAACATTATGTACTTTGCAGTCTATTAGTGAAATCGGCTTTTTCTCATACGTTTCAATCAGCTAGATTCCTTACACTGTCTGCTTCTTTATAAAAAATGAGCATACCTTGCTTTTCAAGATATGCCATTAGCTAACATTACTCAACCACAAACTAAAATTAGACTTGCACGCACATGCAATTATGTCACAAATTACCACTTGGTAAGGCTTTTTCTCCTCTTTTGTTTTTACTCATAACTGCACAAAATCACAGTCGTTATCTTAATTGTTGCAAATTGTTTTATTGGCTTACTTTTAGCCATCTGCTCTTATTTTACTAATACCAACATGTGGATAGTGAAGGCTAAAATTAATTTTGCTTACAATCAGTGTTATTGCACTCTCTACTTTCTACACTAGCAATGTGTCCCTCCTTGGATAGCTGTGCCAAGAGAGCAGTAAGTTTAGAGGGATGGCATCAGGTCTGCTGCTACATGCCACTGTTTCGGTTTCCTGAATAAGATGCAAAGTACAGGTCACCTAGATACAAGGAAATCCTGGAATTAAAGGACAAGGCAAGACCAATAAACCAATGTTCCACCAATGCCTCTCCTCAACTGTTAATTTTGTACTGCACTATTGTCCTTATTCTCATGAGAATCTTCTATTTCAAAATTTCTGAGTATAGAATAGTTAGCACTTCTTAATTAAGTGAAAGTTGACTTATCTTGAGAGATTATATCTTTTTGGGGGTTGCCTTGTCCTTTAACACATGCCTTGAGAAAGCAATACCAGTCTGGCAGGTTCCCCATACTGCAGAAATCCATTATCCCCCATCTTCAGGTGTGTGCGCTACCCTCATTATATATGCCTTTTTTTTACATTTTTTGTTTGGAGAATTTTATTGGTTTCCCCAGTTCCCACCCCTTTAGGCACCAATTTTGTATCTAAAGTCTTGCTGTGTGTTCCTGGCCTAGACCCTTTGAAGTCTGTTACATCCCTGGTTTTGATCCTGTTTTCATCAATCTCTTACATGTTCAAGTCAACCCTGCAGCAGAAAGTTTTGGGTACCCAAGGGTACCAAGAAATCCCCAGGTTCCTGTAGGCTCAGACTGGGCTTGTAGGACACAGGGAAAAACCCTTGTGGGCCCCTACAGCCAAGACCTCAACAGCCAGAGACTAACTGGATCAATGGCCTTCCCCCAATCCTGGCCGCAAAGGAAAAAATAAATGTATATGTGGTGGGCACAGGGGGTTGTTGGATCAGCATATGGAAGGCCTGAATGGGTAGGGGGGCCTTGTGGGTGTGCGGCGGCCCTGAGATAGTAGTCCCGGTTGGCCTCCAGTACAATGCTGGGTTCCTGTACTACAGATTATTACAAAGGAGGAGTTACTTCCAGAAATTCCTTTTCATGTTGCACCTTCAAACACTAATGCAATTTTTTTGTGCCATGCTTATTGGAAACAGCCTGACACCAGTCTTATCATATTGCTCCCCTATACATAACTGACCTGCACCTATTGCTAAGACACTAAGACAAATTGATAACACAACATGCAAACGCTGCGAACACTAAGGGGCAGATTCACTAATGGTCGATCGAATAGGTCCATTTTCGATTGAATAAAAATTGTTCGAACCTTTCAATCACATAGTTTGAATTGAATGATTTTGAGCAAAATCCTTTGAATACCTAGGACTTAGAAAAATTTTCAGGACAGGTTCTAAGAAGTCCCCCATAGGCTAAAATAGCAATTTGGCAGCTTTAAGGTGGTGAAGCTTCGAAGTTGAAGGACTTTTCAAGTTTTTGAATTTTTTTCTATTCAAATTGAAATTTGGCCTATTCGATACTCGAAATAACCCAAAATTACTTTGAAATTTGAATTTTATAAATCTGAATTTTATTTGAATATTCACTTCAACCCTTAGTAAATGTGCCCCTAAGTTTCATATGGATTAGTGAATCACATGCATACATAAGGTACTGTAGGACTACTTAGCAGGGATAGAGCATGGTGCAAAGTATGGAACAATGTTATATGACGCAAAAAAGAAAAAACACTTGGTTCGGAGTTCTAAAATTCACTTTTCTACTTGCAAATAGAGTTTGCATCACAAACCCCAGTTCTTACCCCAATAAGGTTTTATACCCTTAACCACACATGGAAAAATTGTAATGTTTTGGCTCCGCTACCTAAACTCTTGCCAAGTTACACAGTGGGAGAAAAAAATACTTGCAATCTCAATGTGCCCATTAAGATCCATACTGATTACAACTAGTCACATTGCATAAAAAAAGGTAACTCATTTTGTTTCTTTTATTTTGTTTGTTTAGTAAGTGAGGAAAATGCTGGTTCCTGAGGAAGCTGATGTCATACAAATAGCTTATAGGAAGAAGAATTTATAGGGTTGATTTTGGCTTTCACAACTAATATTCCACGGTCCTTGGATCTTGAAATTTCTAAAGAAATGTAACAATCGTTTCAAGATATTTGATACAATTTCTTCATTTAGAAGTTTTTAGTTTTTTTTTAAAAATGCAAAAAAAAATTAAATTATTTTGTGCGGGGCTGCATAAGGAAACTTTAGCTACACTGAGCCCCATCTGAGCTAGTGATAAACAGTTCAGTCAAAACACCTTTTATATTTTTTCCTTTATAAATATGTTTTAACAATAGCTAGTCAGCAATCTGGCAGAGTATTATGTACTGGCTATTGAAAACTGTGAAAAGAAACAGTTTTGCAGGCTTCAACTTTATATCTGTTAATAAAGTGTCATATTAAAAATAACACTAAAATGTGCCATTTCTGTCACAATAAGATTTATCCATTAGACTGAAGGATGTAGGTGGAGTAATAAACCACAGGCAATGCTAGAAACAATGGACCCACCTTTTTGTATCTTGCTCCATTGGTAGTAAAACTCTGATAACCTGCAAAAAGAGTTAGTGCTGCACTAAATATAAAAAAAAAAGTTTGGATAAAACAGCTGTTGAATACATAAATGAATAAATTACCCAAGAAACCCTCCTAGTGCAATTGCAGGGGCTACAAAATGTGAAGAACTGTTCCCATTAAAAATAAGATGTGGATGAAAGAACTATAAGATTCTACCACTTTAAGTTTTATACTGAGGGCAAATTATGGTTCCTAATTTGTCCAAATTATGAAAAATCTGCTGTTGTTCTCATATACAGCAATTTAACTCATTGTACAGGTATGGGGCCCGAAACCCATTATCTAGAAAGCACCAAATTAAAGAAAGGCCATCTCTCAGAGACTCCTTTTTCTAATTCAGTAATTAATCCATATTAGAAGTAAAATTAACACATTTTTATTTAATGTTTACATGATTTTCTAGTACACTTACCCTCATATGTAATATTAGGCACTAAGTTTGCCCAGGAGCAGTAACCAGTAGCAACCAATAGTATATTTGCTTTTAGACAAGTGACAACTATATGCTAGTGACTGATTGGTTGCTATAGGTTACTGCTCCTGAGCAAACTTAGTGACTTTTATTACATAACCCCATTAAGGTATTAAGATTCAAATTAAGGAAAGAACCAATAGCTGGAAAAACCCAAGGTTCCAAGCATTCTGGATAATACAAGTTGACTATGGATCATTGTGGATTGCATACTACAAAACCAAACAATAAATACTGGAACAAAATGTGATGATACTGGCTGTTATCTCCTTTCCGGTCCCTCCCCATATGAACACACCATTTACCTCTAAGATATGTATTGTTGAAACTGGACAGTTGATGTAAAATTTGATACTTATACTTATAATTGAGGACCATGAGAGCAACATCCAAGGGGGTGGAGAGCAACATGTTGCTCACAAGCTACTGGTTGGAGATCACTGCCTTAGGGTATGGACACACATACAGTTTTACGCCGCAGTTTCAGCACGGCCTTAGACGTTGTTTTTAAAAAAGCCAACCGCTGTATAAATAGACGTAACATTTTCAAATTTAGGCAATGACACGCTAGCATATCTACGCGGCTGTCAGCTTTTTTAAAAACCGTGGAGCGCCCCCCACCGAAAGAATGTATGTGTGTCCGGGGTCTTAAAATGAAGCTCGTCTACATTAATTATAATGGCAGATATGCTAAGGTAAGTTTCCTTACACAGGCAACATTAGCAATATGTATGTGTTTGCATGAAATTCATCTGGTTGCCATGTTTTTTTCCCACCAACCCAAACATATTGTTAGGTTCATTGGCTTACATTGGTCAGTTCAGCAGAGCCTATGCTTTAGGAATTAGAAGGTGCACTGGATAACAGCTACATAGAGTTTTGGAACTCTTATAGTTCTAGTACAGGTATAGGATCCTTTATCTGGAAAGCTCTGAATTACAGAAAAGCAGGTCCCATGTAATGGTACAGCAGGGACAGAATTAGGGGTAACCAGATGAGGCTTCTGTTTTCTTCTCACAATTATTTCTCACTCCAGCATACTCCATGAGATACATCATTTTCATTTTGCACAGTCAGAGAATGGAAGCAATTATTTCTCTTTCTCTAGCTATGGGATGGTGCTAGGTCTGTAAGTACACCATCCCTGATTAAAAGTGCCATATTTGTGTTAGTGAAGGAGTGCCACTGTCATGTCTGCAGTGATATATAATTGTATTGATTCAGCAATCCATCATTTAAGTTTCTGGCAGCTACACAGCAAGCTTTAAACTTAATTGCAACATTTTACTCTTTGGCCAGTGAGTTAAATTTCCATTAAAAACACTATATATAATGATGTCTATAAAGACCTGCATCTCTGCGTAAAGTCAGGTAATGTTATTTTTTCTTTTGTTCTGTGAAACATAACCTGAAATCACCTCAATAAAAGTAATTTAGAAAACAAAAAGAATACACATGCAGTATTTATATTGAACTTCCCTTACTGGGAAAATATGCTGTAACAAAAAAAAAAAACAACAAAAAGCAAGGAAACCTACACATACACACATATCTTCTCCCCTGGTTCTAACAGTTGTAGATAACAGAATATATACCCGCCCGCGGATATATGTATATATAAAGCCTAGCTGCCAGGGAGCAACTATAGATAAGGCTTTTTGGATAATGGATCCCATACCTCTACTGAAGAGGGATCACCCTGGGAGATCAATGTTTTGGCAGGAGCCAGGAGATACATTGCTCAAGAAATGTAAGCTAGCAGTAACAGCCTGTTTAAACTATGACCAGACATAAATATTTAGGACCAAAATAACTAGAACTGACATAATATTGTGGCTTGGCAATTTTATAAAAATAGATTATAACTAAAAAACCTTCTGTTTTTTTAATATGCATGCACTTGCACAGAATACATTTCTGAAATTATTGAGATATTAGTGAACTCCAGCTGGGAAAACTGATTTTAAAGGCTTTATGTATTGCTTTACCTGTACAGATAATATGCCTCTTTGAATAGCTGCTATAAGATATATAAAGGAAAAAAACGAACAAGGAAAAAAACAAGACAGAAAAAAGGGTAGGGGAACGCCCTTTATTGAAACTGGAATTCTTTCTAAGCAGGTCAGTAGACCTCCAGTTACAGTTAGTGTGGGATGCATGTAATTTATCAGACTTCCTTCGGTTAATATGGGCAACTTTAGAGAAGGGGGGTGCACTATTTTCTTCTTCTGCTACAGTTTGTGGCTTGGAGAACTTCCAGTGAGTGACAATTAATTTGAGCATAGTGTAGATGTATATAGATTATTGTTTGTTCTGAGAGCTGCATCATTTCTTCTACTTATCCAAATAAATATGGATTCACCAAACACTTACCTACCTTGACCAAGCTCTGGATGTGTTGCATCTCTCTTCATCCTTTGACTCTCTTCACTCTAATATCTCAGCTATCTTTTGTCCTAATGTGGCCACCTCTGTCCTTAATAAGCTAGCTCCTGTAAAAACTAAACGTGTTAGACCCAAAACACTTCAACCTTGGCACATTGCTCATACTAAAGCGCTCCAAAGACACTCACGCACACTTGAGCGTTGCTGGCGCAGAATGGACATTACACTACTCAACCCCCCCCTAGGCTTCCACCACCCTCCCTCCACACTCCCCAGTCTCTCCTGCGCTCCTTCACCCCTGTTACTGATGAGAAAGTATCAAAACATTTGGACTCTTCTCACCTTACCACCTGCTGCTTGATCCTATTCCTTCAAAACTACTCTGCAATACCAATCCTTGTCTAATCAAAGTCTTAACTCATCTATTTAATCTCTCGCTCTCAACTGGACTATTTCCGTCTCCACTAAAACATGCTCTTGTCCCCCTCATTCTGAAATGAATGGTCCCTCCAATCTTAACATTTTCATCTCTAAACTACTTGAGCTACAGTTTACTACTGGTCTACAACCGACTAACCTCATTCCTCTCTGACAATAACCTGCTGGACCCCTTACAATCTGGTTTTGAAACCACAACACTCCACCGAAACTGCCCTGAGACGGCTAACTAACAATCTTTTAACAGCTAAAGCCAACAAAAATTTCTCACTACTAATAATGCTTGATCTCTCAGCTGCATTTGACACTGTAGATCACCCTCTCCTCCTCCAGTCCCTCCATTCGCTTGGCCTTCGTGACACAGCCCTGTCCTATTCCCTTCTTACCTCACCAATCGCTCCTTCAGTGTCTCTTACCTTCTCTTAGGTAGTAGCATCTTCCACCCTACCTCTCTCTATCTGTTGGGGTTCCTCAAGGATCTGTCCTGGGACCCTTATTATTTTCTCTTTATACTTCCTCCCTCTGCAAATTAATCAGCTCATATGGTTTCCACTACCACCTCTACGCTGACGATACTCAGATCTATCTCTCCTCTCCTGATCTTAACCCAAAATTCCTAACTGACTGTCCGCTATCTCTACTTGGATGTCACAATGCTACCTTAAATTAAACCTCTCCAAAATTGAAATGGTTCTTTTTCCTCCATCTAACACTAGTAACATCCCAGAATAATAACAATATCACCATCACCCCGTTTCCCCAGGCCCGGTGCCTTGGGGTTATCCTAGATTCTGCCCTGTCATTCACTCCTCACATCCAGTCACTTGTTAAATCATGTCACTTCCACCTAAAGAACATATCCAAAATACGATCATTTATCACCCAAGATGCTGCCAAAATTCTTATTCACTCTCTCGTCATATCACGTCTAGACTATTGTAACTCTCTTTTAATTGGCCTTCCCCTCCAGAGACTGTCACCTCTCCAGTCCATAATGAACCTGCTGCTAGGCTTATACACCTCAGCAACCACTCTTCCTCTGCCATGCCATTCTGCCAATCCCTGCACTGGCTTCCACTGCCTTTCAGAATTAAATTCAAATTAATGACCCTGACATTCAAAGCACTTCATAACTCTGCCCTCCCTACATCTCTGGACTAATCTCTATATACTCACCCGACCACTTACTACGCTCCTCTACTGATCTGCTACTCAACTCTTCTCTCATTACCTCCTCACATGCTCGCGTTCAAGACTTTGCAAGGGCTGCATGTATCCATAGTGTAGGCCTACCATCAACTCCACCATATATCATGTCTAAAGCAGAATATAGCCGCATATTTGTGAAGTTACAGCACAGGGCATATAAAACCGAGAAGTGGGTGTGGCTAGCCCCCGTCCTAGGTCCTATAATGGTAGATAGCTCACAGAGCTGGGAGGTGCAGTGGGCAGAACAGCTTAATGATAAGCATTAGGGCACACCTACCCATTTCCATGCGCTGGACACCTAGCAACGCATACTGAATCTCACATAAATGGTGTTGTACAGTGTAGGGTTGCAGACAGTCTGCAGTCACCCACCGAATTACACACATTGCTAACCACAGTCTCCATGATAGTGTGGAACCAGGTTTGCCACTTTTTCAGCCTTCAATACACACCACCTTGCCACCAAATCCACATATTAGGACTAACCAGGTGATATTCTAGATGTTCGGTGTAGCCCGCGGTACTATAGTAATGGGCTAATAAGGGTACGCCTACTACCCCTGGTGCGTGCAGGGTCACAGGTCTAAGGAAAATGTGATAAGACCATTGTTACAGAAAATCCTGTGACACTGAATGCATCCAGTAAAGTTACATGTTAAGTACAGAGACAGATGGAATTGGAACCAAAATGTAATAAGATATATAAAACTGACATAATGAAAGGCATGTAAGTCAGATAAAGCACCCGAGAAGCAAAGTCTCATGAAGTCATAGTCATATGTCTCATTAAGTCCTCTTGGGGTTACAGTGTCCAGTCTGTGAATCCATCTGGATTCTCTCCTCAGCAATGCTTGATCTTTATTGCCACCTCTGTCCAAGAGGGGGTTGGAAGTATATTGCCCCTTCCACAGAAAATGCTTTGCCACTGGTTGGAGTGCTTTGCCTTCCTTTAGTGCCTTGCTAATCGATGATCTGTGGTTACTGATCCTCTCTCTCATTGTAGTACAAGTCTTGCCAACATAATACAGCCCACATGGGCAAATAATGATGTATACAATATAAGTTGATAAACAACCGAGCCTGTGTAGAATTTTATATCTCTTGCTTGTATGGGGATGGGGAAAATCTGGACCAGATAGCATGCACCTACAAGTCACACAGTCTGGACATTTGACAAATCCCAATTTGGTCTGTTTGGAGAGCCAGTAAGTGTCTGTATTATAAATCCCTATTGTTGTGTTTGGTAGCCGAGGATGATGAGAGTATAACAGTGCTTTATTAGCAGGTTCATGCAGCCATTACATAACAGCAGTAAGTCTTACTTTCTCTTTCAAGCTGTACAGAAAGTCCTGTGTATGCACAGTGACACCTGCAGGCCATTTGTATAGTAGGAAAGCATTTAGACAAATATATAAACAGTAACAATTAAACTGTATGTATCTTAAAGCAATATACATGTATATATTCTTCACATGACATAGTCCTTGGTCCATGAAGGTAGTTTCCTGATTCTCTCAGTATGCCTTATAGGTTCACTTTCCTCTGCCCTATTGCAGTTGGTATCAGGAGTAGGGAAATGTACTTCATCAAATGGAACAACTCCAAAGTCATATCTAGCAGGAGCAATGACTTGCATTCCATATGCGTCCATCAGACAGTTCATATGTGCATGGTCCTCGCTGGCATCTCACTTCAAGTGGTGTAGTAAATTTAGATTGTCCTTGTTTCAATATTCCTGGTTTCTTAATTCTGACTAAATTTCCAGGCTGAAAGTGCACTTCTCTTGCACCACGTTTTCTAGCTGCAGAAATCTCCCCTTGGTCAGCAGCAATAATGTAATTATCAAACATACGGATCCAAGCAGTAAAAGGTATGGTAGGCTCACCAGGGTTTGGTAGAAAAGGTGCAGGCTGCTGCAGAGGTAGAAAAGACATCCTTGTTGCCATTTGTTGTGTTTGGTAGCCGAGGATGAGGAGAGTATAACAATGCTTTATTAGCAGGTTCATGCAGCCATTACATAACAGCAGTAAGTCTTACTTTCACTTTCAAGCTGTACAGAAAGTCCTGTGTATGCACAGTGACACCTGCAGGTCATTTGTATAAACACCACACCTATAAAATCAGTCTTGACCAATAGACCTCTCAAGTTTTTTCCTCTCATTAAAGGTTTTTTGCGGTATAGAGGCTCAGTGATTCATCCATGTTTAGCATAGACCAGTGTTTCTCAACATTGGTAGTCAAGTGACAAGATGCTATAGAATAAGTGGTGGTGAAGATCAGTGGATTAGTAGATACTTCATTGTTTGTGGTTTCAGTCAGGATGTCAGTTTGTGTGTACTGTAATGCCCTGTTCAGCTGTGCATGAAGCAGTTTCTGTGGGTATTCTCTCTCTGAAAAGCTGGCAACCATTTCTTGTAGCAGCATGCAGAATGGAGGTTCGATCCGTAGTTTTTCGCAATCATCACGTGCCCAGTGTGGATTCTTCCAAAAATATGTTCAGATCTAGAAAGTCAATATTGCTTTTACTATGATTGAGGGTGGATAGGGCTATCCAAGACATTGAGATGCTGGTGAAAAGATAGATGTGATTACTCTGTATCGGTCCATATTAGAAAAAGGTTGTCTATGTAGCGAAAATAGGTGAGAATTGCCTTACCATATGGAGAGATGTTAGCCGATTCATAGTCCAACATGTAGATGTTGGCATAGGACAGTGCCAGGGCACTGCCCATAGCTGTTGTAAAATACTTGGAGTGCTGTCACTGTGCGCTACTAGATGTTGGCAGTAATTAGTATTGAGCAGTTAAATGCATTCAAATTAGAAAAATTACAAGGATACCCACAGTTTTGCACAGCCAGTTTTTCACATCTGATTCATACAAATCAAACCCTGCTTCACTAAAAATATTTGTTCATAAAACACCCCAGTACTCAGGTGTTCCTGTAAAATGAAAGACATACCACTGTTATCTTTTTAGTTGAAAATAAGCGGAGTAAATTATTATGCATGCTGAGAGGAGTTCCCAAACTTTTTCACATGACTGTATACTGGTATGGGATCCGTTATACGGAAATTCGTTATCCAACAAGTTCTGAATTATGGGCAGGCCATCTGCCGTAGACTCCATTTTAATCAAATACTATGGGTAGTATTAGTTTGTTTAAGTTATTAAAAAACTAAGCACTTGTTAGGTTTTGAAAAGTCTATTGGTAAAAGTGCCTTCAGTACAAGAAAAATACTAATGGAATATTTCAGATGTGTAATGTAAGTTAAGGTCATTGGCATTAGATCAGTCAGGTATGACTACATAATGTATTAGCCCAGCTGCATTTAACTATCAGTGTCTAGTGTTGCGAAACAATGTTTATTTGCTTCAATATTTTTCAATTTAGTACAGTTTTTTAAATACAATAAATGCAATAAAATATCATAAAGTGGTGCAATCTCTTTCTTCCTTTAAGTGCTGTAAGTTTATCCTTGATGTAATATAAACAAGACATATACATATATGTTTAAACCCTCTTATTCTAATAAAAAGCTGGGGGTGGGGGTGGGGGCTCCGCTGTCTACTGTCTCTAAACACAACAGGGAAAGGTACTGTAGTTTAATCAAAATAAAGCAATGCTACTGCTTATATCAATGACAGCAGCACCATTTTGCAAACTTTTAATGGAGAGTTTGCTCTGCTTTCACATTTCAGCAAACTTCAGAAACATAGGGGCAGATTTACTAAGGGTCAAATTTGAGGGTAAAAAAACCTCAAATTGGACCATGGGAATTGTTGGGGAATGAAAATCCTTCAAATTCGAATATCGAATTCGAAGGATTTTACCTCTATTCGATTGGAATACCGCTATTCAAACAATTATATCCATTTGATCAAATTTTTTTATCTAAATTAATGAAATCCAATTCGGTAGCTTTAAAGGGATCCTGTCATGGGAATAAAAATTTTTTCAAAATGCATCAGTTAAAAGTGCTGTTCCAGAAGAATTCTGCACTGAAATCCATTTCTCAAAAGAGCAAACAGATTTTTATATATTTCATTTTGAAATCTGACATGGGGCTAGACATATTGTCAATTTCCCAGCTGCCCCAAGTCATGTGACTTGTGCTCTGATAAACTTCAATCACTCTTTACTGCTGTACTGTAAGTGGGAGTGATATCACCCCCTCCCTTTTCCCCACCCAGCAGCCTAACAAAAGAACAATGGGAAGGTAAACAGATAACAGCTCCCTAACACAAGATAACAGCTGCCTGGTAGATCTAAGAACAGCACCCAATAGTAAAACCCATGTCCCACTGCATACTATTCAGTTACATTAAGAAGGAAAAACAACAGCATGCCAGAAAGTTCCCTCCTTAAGTGCTGGCACAAGTCACAAGACCGGGGCAGCTGGGAAATTGACAAAATGTCTAGCCCCATGTCAGATTTCAAAACCGAATATAAAAAATCTGTTTGCTCTTTTGAGAAATGGATTTCAGTGCAGAAGTCTACTGGAGCAGCACTATTAACTGATGCGTTTCAAAAAAACATGTTTTCCCATGACAGTTTCCCCTTTAATCTGGCGAACTAGGCAGTCGAATAAAAATTTAAAGGGGAAGTTATTCGACTGTAGAATAGTTGAGTATAGAATAGATTTTTATTTGATTATTATTCAAATCATTCCATTTGATCAAATTTTCAAAGTTGTCTTCAAAAACATTCGAAAATTCGAATTCGAATCTTTTTGAAAATTCGATCGAACAAATGTGAATTTGATAAATCTGCCCCTAAATGTTATGAAGAAAAATCATAAGCAAATAAACAAAAGGCACAGAGTACAAGTTTGTCTTTACAGTGGGCAAGGGGAAAAGTTCTTTCTCTATGGTCTCTAAGCAGTACATATATTTTAGTACTCCAGTTCTTGTGCCCCTAGCCATAGTAAACTGTGCATTTAAACTAAGTGCTATGGCACTTGATCCTTTTAAAGTGTTGCTAAGAAGTATATGAAATTTAAATACCTTGCACAATAGGCTATACTGTAATAGGCTTTTAAAGTTCTTGGAGTCAAGACCCATTCATAGTCCAACATTTGATCAGCTCCCTCTTTACAAATATTTGAAAACAAGGTTCAGTGGTGTAACTACCAGTGACAACCTAATGCTGGGCCTCCTCCTCTACAGAAGTGTGTCCAATCCTCTCATGTCAAGCATGTGCACGAAGTTTCATCTGCAATGAGATGCCATTGTGTCTCCAGTGGGCACATGAGGAAGTAGGCCCAAGTGCGGCCCACACCCCTGGTAGTTACAATGTCATTTTTAAACAGTTGAGAAAGGAGAAAGCATTCACTGCCAAATTGTATCCCTGCTGTCTGGTTGGCCATCCTATCCACTGCCTGGGCTCCATGCCACAGTGTGGAAACCTCTGCCATAGCATCTTTCAAATATATAATCACCATTGTACTGTGTTCTGCCTATCTGCATCCGCACACAAACAAGATCAGTTGAGGGGTTTTAGGAAGTGCAGAGATCTGTGCACCTAGACCCGAGTGCTCCATAGGCGGCTGGACACCCCTTTATTTATACCATCCTAGGCCCAGGCCTTGGTGGCCTTACCACAAATCAGGGCCTACCTATAGATTGTCATCATAATAGCATTTGTTTTCAGAACTTTTTGGCTACGTTTGAGAGTAGCAGTATGGGAGTAAATAAAAGATTAGAAGGACTAGAAGATGGAAGGTGTGTATATATATATATATATAGAATCATATAGAACTGCACACCTTCTGTGAATCAAATCACTTTTATTGGCATGAATTTACATGTCCAACGTTCAAGGAAAAAGGCCCCAAGGGGGGCCGAAACGTTGGACACGTAAATTCATGCCAATAAAAGTGATTTGATTCACAGAAGTTGTGCAGTTCTATATGATTCTCTACATTACTAACATTTTGAACTAGCATCCAGCACTAAGCATAAGAAATCCGGATTGGAGTGCGTTTGCTCAGAAGAATATTTATATATCTATATATCTATATAACATCAGCCAAGTAGATCTCTCCCACAGTTGTCTAAGGGCAAAACAATAACCAAGAGGGAAGCCTAACAGCAAAGGGGACAACACCTTCATACACCCCATCCCAAATGAATTCATCTAAGTTGATTTATGGTCAAATGAATTACGATTCAAAAAACATTTTTGTGGTTTTGGGCCCAAAGTATATGAATTATAGGCACCTGGCAAAAAATCGTGCATAAATCACTGCAATAACCCCTGTTTCAAGCACCATATTCGTGCATTAGGCTGCTCCTGACTTGTACATCCTTAAACAATAGATGACTTGGGACTTCAATATTCAACATGTCAGTGTAGCCATCTAACTGGTCGGCTTATGTAGCTTCAGGAAATTGTCTTCTGGGATAACACATGAATATACAGAGCACTGCCCCTTTTATTGCAAACATTAAAAGAGCTATTGATGGTGTCATAAAAATAAATATGTAAATATACATTTGTATTCTTTTGCCTTAATGTCACAACTATGAACAAAAATATCTTAGTATAGGGCTTTACTACAGATTATTTCCATACATTTAGCAGACCCATATGGTGCACATAGGTGACAGCAGGGTTAAGTGCATATTCCTTATCCATAAAACATCCAAACTTAAAGTGCTGCGAATGAAAAACTGACACAGCCCTAACAGAAAGTAATGTAGCAAGAAGTCTTTGTCACTTTGACAACTTTGAAACAATCAGTTACTTCCCAATGAATAATTGATAGAGTGAAATGATGAATAATAAATAAAGAAAGTGCACTCGCTGGAGAAGTTAGATTCATTGTTCCTGATGTGGATGGCTGGCATGAGTACAATTCCAATTTGCCTCATCTAAGTGCAATTAGGATCAACACATTAGCACTTTGGTGTGCAAGAGTCATGTCACAGGCCTGGTGTAAGGCTCATTAAAATTTAATGTGTGGTGCTTTAGCAGAAGTGGTCACAAATGATTCATAAGGCTTATGTAATCTTTTTTTGGTGGGAATAATTCTCATTTAAAGTGTGCTCCCCTGTGATCAAATACATGTCTTTAGGTTTCTCCCTAGTTTTAAGAGCCAGCCAGCTATACAGAGTTCTCAGAGTCAAGCTAACGTGCCAGAATAACTGACTCAAGCCACAGCAAATCATCACAGTGACTAAAAAAGGCTCCTTTTAACTACTACTTTTATTGCAGAATTTCCTGGCAGAAGTGACTAAACGTGGATATAAAATGGAGTGTAGTTATCTAAGAGCTAAAAATAAGTGCATGATCTCATCTAGAAACACACGTTTCTCAGTATTCCTTGCTTCACTGCTCCCTGGCTTGTTCTCTCAGGGCCTCATCACTTGTCTGGATGCTGCCACCCTTGTTTTCTCTCTCAGATTTATTTTTGTGAAATAGAGATGTTAAAAATAAACCTATTTCAATAACGTAGTTATACAAGTCAAGCCAGATATTGGACATTCCCATAGGGTATGCAAGGTTTCTACAATGTTAAATCACCTATAACATGATTTCATGATTTTTTGACCTTACCCAGTCAAAATAATGAGCGTCAAGGAACTTGTACTTGATGGCAACAAAGCTGCATTGATCTATATTGGTAGCATAACAGTCGTATTGGGTTGATTTAAAGTGTAAAAACTTTTAATAGCTTTAAAGAATGGTGATCCAAATATCAGAAAAACTGTTAGCTAGAGAGCCAGGTATCAAGACGTGAAACAGAAACTGTCCAGAAAATAGCAATGAAGAATGTCCACTTTTTCCCCTAAACACCCTCATTTGAATCAAACCTTTCTTGTGTTTATTCTGGCAGAGTAAAATGTTTGAGTACTTATTATGGAAACCAAGATATTACCATCACAAGAGATGTTTTTTTTATACATACATTCTCATGTGCAAAACGCATTTAAGCTCTTATCATTATCTAAGATTAGTTAGATCTAAGATATTCCTTCAGTCATATGAAAGTCTTATGATGTGCCATGGTGTTTTCAATAAGTAATATTTCACTATTTAAAGAAAAATGGGCCCCTCCTTTTGAAACTGTGCCCCCCAACATGAGTCACCCTCCCCAACTCATTGAACCATCTTCCATCCTCCATAGTTGGTTTGTAATTGCAGAGCAGTGCAGAGCAGTTAGTGGCTCCCTGTGGTATAGGCAGACTAGGAGCTTGCAAAGACATAGATCTTATATGAAGGAGGGAGACAGTCTCTTGTGGATTGGTTTATATTGTTGGAGAAGGGGAAGGGAGACCAGTGCATGGGGACCACTGTTTGAAAAGAGGTGGATGATAGCTTGTTGTCCTTTAACTGATTATTTCAACAACCCACTCTGTACCAAAAGGTTTTAGACTAGAAAGGTGCGTTTTACAATGCTATATTTCAGAAAGTTGTCTATTTAAATGACATGCATGTTTCTAAAAATGTGTCCGATTCCTCAACATTATTGAGTTCCAGAATGCAAGGTTCTGATAGATTGCTTTCTAAAATGTTGAGTTCTGAATGGTGGGCATCAGAATGTAAAATACATTCCAACAGGTAACCTTCTGCAACATCAGTTTAAGGAATGGTGCTTCTGGAATGTAGTATTCTAAAAAATTTTGATTGGCAGGTTCAAGGTTTTTTTCTAGGTCCTAGATTTTTGGGTTCCAGAAGGTCAATTTGTACATGGTACATTCCATAATGCCAGATTCTGTTATAGTAATTTGTGGTATCAGTTTACAGAATGCAAACTTCTGGATCACTGCAATCTTAAATATGAGGTTTTCAAGTGTAAGAATCTAGAATACCACAATCTGGACAATAAGGAATGATAGAATGTGGAGTGTTATATTCCAAAATTTGGAATAGTGGACATTTCTGGAATCCCAGTTTCTAGGAATCATTAGTTTTGGAATGCTGAGTTCAGGGATGCAAGGTTTTCAAAATGTGGAGTTATGTCAGGTTATGAGATGTTGCAAGCCAAAATGCTTGCTTCTGGAATTCCAACTTCCAGAATAGTAGATTAAAGGAAAACTATACCCCTCAAACAATGTAGGCCTCTATAAAAATATATTGCATAAAATAAGTCATATGTAAAAGCCTGCTTCATGTAAATAAACCATTTTCATAATAATATACTTTTTAGTCGCATGTGTCTTTGGGTAATCCTAAATAGAAAATATCCATTTTAAAAAATAAGGACAGCCTCCTGGGATCCTAGGATCCAACGGTGCACACAAACATACCAAACAAACTATAGAGTTAGGTGACAGGAGCCAATTAACAGACAGAGTTGTGTCTTTTGCTTCCACACTTCTTCCTGTTACAGTTAGAGTTGAAATATTTCTGGTCAGGTGATCTCTGAGGCAGCACACAGACCATCATGAAATGGTGGTTCAAGGCAAGAGATGTAAAAGGGCAATATTTACTTAAATATACATTCCAGCTTGGTAAGATTCTTTAATATGACACTTAATATGATATAAAATACCTGTTGCTCCAGTATTCATTTTGGGGGTATAGTTTTCCTTTAAAGGAACAGTTCAATGTAAAAATAAAAACTGCATAAATAGATAGGCTGTGCAAAATAAAAAATGTTTCCAATATAGTTAGTCAGGGAAAATGCAAACTATAAAGGCTGGAGTGACTGGATGTCTAATATAATAGCCAGAATCCAACTTCCTGCTTTTAAGCTCTTTAACTTTGAGTTAGTCAGCGACTTGAAGGGGGGCCACATGGGACATAACTCTTCACTGAGTTTGCAATTGATCCTCAGCATTCAGCTCAGATTCAAAAGCAACAGTTAGGCCCGTGTGGCCCTCCCTCAATTCACTGATTGGTTACTGCCTGGTCACCAGGGTAACCAGTCAGTGGAAAACAAGAGAGCTGAAAAGCAGGAAGTTGGATTCTGGCTATTATGTTAGACATCCACTCACTTCAGCCTTTATACATTACATTTTTGGCTAACTAACTATATTAGAAACATTTTGAAAGTTATATTTACAAAAGATATTGTATAAAACAGCTCATATGTAAAACCCTGCTTCATGTAAATAAACCATTTTCATAAATATATACTTTTTTAGTAGCATGTGTCATTGGGTAATCATAAATAGAAAATTGACATTTTAAAAAATAAGGGCCATACTTGTTCAGTCACATGAGCCAATTAACAGACAGAGTTCTGTCTTTTGCTTCCGCACTTCTTTCTGTTAGAGTTAGAGCTACAGTATATCTGGTCAGGTGATCTCTGGGGAAGCACAGAAATCATCACAAAGTGGTGGTTCGAGGCAAGAGATGTAAAAGGGCAATATTTACTTAAATGTATATTCCAGTTTGGTAAAATTCTTTAATATGCCCCTTAATTTGATATAAATTATCCATTGCTCAAGTATTCAATTTGGGGGTATAATTTTCCTTTAACCCTCACTTCTGGGTGGAGACGTGGATTTTTTTTTTCCTTTACATCCTTGTGGCCACCCATTTTAATAGCACAGACATAACCTATTAACTTATATCCACACTTGCAGAGAGTCTGTTTTTTTTATCTATTTATCAGTGCAAAATAATGAAACAAGCCTTCTGATGGTGTCAGATTCTTTATGATCAGGTTCTACATTATTATCTAAAATGTCAGGCACTAGGCTTATGAATGTTGGCGTTTTGGTTCTGAAATATCAGGAATATTTCATTCCAGAATAAATAGTTCTGGAATGCCAAAACCCAGTGTTTTAGTTTCTGGAATGTTGCAGACTAGGCTCTCATGTTATAGAAACCTATGATCTAGGGTGCTGTCTACAGATTGAAATATCAAGGTTCTGGAATCTGAGCAAACCCAATTTATAGATAGGGTAAGTGTTATTTTAACAGATAACCATTTAAATGTTTGTATGTGCATCTGAGAAATTGCACTCTGTATTTTATTTACATAAGCCCACAATGTTCCTAAGTATGATATAAATCTCCTTTTCACTAACCTAAGTAATCTACTGGTAATTGTTTCAAACACATATTGGCTGAGAAACATAATTTGATCACTTGTTTCACACAGGGAGTACTAACAGTGGAAACATGATGTACTGCATATAACGTTACAGTCAAATAATCATAACAATACGCTCCACAAATGACTGACAGGCCCCTAATCTAACGAGTGGAAAATGAGCCTTGCAGGAAAGTTTAAAACAACTGTCATTGTTTGCTCTAGTGAGCTGGAGGCTTTTGGAAGGAACATACGATATCTTTACAGATAAAAACATAGACTTCAGAAAGCACAATTCAAATATACAAGCCAACAAGAATGAAGGTAAAATTGCAAAGGAAAGGAGGGATTAGCACAGTCATTTTAACTCGAATAGAACTCACTCAAGGAATTTGTTGGAAAAAGAAATGGTGACTTCACTTGTGGAATGTAAGATAAACCTGGATAAGAAGTCTAAGCGGAAAGCATATTTTGTACATCTGTAGGTGCATTATTAGGGCAAGTTAAAAAGAAACAAGCTACTAAAGTATCAAGGAGTGCATACATACACTACACTTACACAGGAGGTTAAGCAATACTGTTACAATGAGACCATCTTGCATAGAGGGAGGTCTTTCCAGCAATTCTGCATTCTACGTTTATGCTTTTAGTCATTTAAAATGAACAGACACATTTAAAACCCTCTGTTCTAGCTGTGCAATATAACTAAGGATAAAATAAATGGATCAAGTAGTAATAACCCACTGTATACTTTGATCTAAAGGGGTTGTCCACCTTTAAATTTGCTTTTAGTATGATGTAGAGAGTGATATTCTGAGACAATTTGTAATTGGTTTTCATACGTATTAGTTATGGTTTTTGAGTTATTTAGCTTTTTATTCAGTAGCTCTCCATTATCAGCAATATGGTAACTAGGGTTCAAATTACCACAGCAACCATTTATTGACTTGAATAAGAGACTAGAATAAGAATAGGAGAGGGCCTAAATATAAAGATGAGTAATAAAAAGTAGCAATAACATCTTTAGTCATAATATTTTAAATTTGTATTTAAGATAGGTCCAGTGACATAGCATTTGAAGCTGGATAGAGCCAGAATTTGAGGGCAAATAGCTGAAAATGCTAAGAAAAATAAAGGCCAAGTGATAAGTTGCTTGGAATTAGCCGTTCTATAACATACTAAGGTAAACCACCCCTTTAACCTGCAGTAAAGTAAATGCAGCCTGGTTTTTGCTATGAGTTTCCAAGATAATTAACTCCAAATGTTTCAGGTAATCTGTTCCAGGTTGCATTCATTGATCACATTTCTCATATGTGTATCAATTGATGCAGGTGAACACTGGAGCTTGAAGGTGGCAGTAAATCCATGGTTCCTTCAGTGGACACTTAAAGGTGGTGTTTGTCCCACGGGGAGATAGTCAGGATCAAGGAGGAAGCCCTTCCAGAGAGTCCAATGCATGGTACAAAAGGGATGTTGTCAAAGTCCAGGCAATAGTTCAGATAGGCAGGTAGCGAAGGTTCAATAACAGGGACAGGCAGGAGTCAATATCAGGAACAGACAGTAATAACACCCAGGAATCACTTAGAACTGAGACCTATACTTGGGTGCTAAAATGGTGTCCTGGGCGTCCTATTAAACTAATTTTGGCACCAAGATTAGTGCAGACGTTGTGATTCGACATGCGTCTGTCGTGGAGCACTGATGTCATCACGCTGGCGCCACTACCCACGTGGCGGCCATGGGGGCTGCCATCTTGGGAGTGATGCCCGCAGGAGAGGATGCACCGACCTGAGCTCCAGGTGGCGTTCCTGACAGTGATAAATCCTGGGTTTCACACAGCTAAGTTTGCACCTAGAGAATCATGCACAGGCTTCGCAGTATGTCCACTGCAGTTCAACCCCATATACTTAGAAACATGAGGTATGCACTCACAATAACTTTAAAAAAAACCTATGTCAAGGTAACCAGAGTTCCTGCTGGATTGCCTGCCTCATGTTTATAACTAGTCTCTAGGGGAATTCCACTCAATATACTTGTTTTCCTAAAGCAGTGATACCTAATAGCCTGTCAGATATGGGCTTTCCCATAGCGCTTCACATCCTGCTGACTCATTATCTCTTCACTAACACTGTCATATCTGTCAATATCTTCCCAACATATACTTCCCTGACAGCTACATCATTTTATATCTTGTGTATCAATTATCCCCTCCCCATGGATTGTAAGCCCTTACGGGCAGGGCCCTCATTGCCTAGTGTATATATTTGCCAATTATTATGTACCCTTATGTACAGGAATTAACAACATTTTGGCACTTATAAATAAATGTGATAATAATAATCAGATAAAGGCACATCTCCTCTAGATGTTAGTCAGTTAGGGGCCACTTGGAATGTGACCAGTGAATATAGACTTTAAAAGACAAGTCACTAATTAAAAGAAAGTGCGTATGGACAGCATTATGGGGAACTAACAGCATCTCTTTCATCAGTACAGCTCTTAACTGCAAATCCCTTACTTAAAATCCCTTAGGATTCATCATCATTACAATCTCTAAATGGAAAATCCTCAAAACCTAATTTGTGGCTGCTAAAGCCAGTTCAGTCAATGTTTCCATGGACCCCCCACCAAACTAACCTCCATCTCTATTCTGAATGCAGGAAAAGCAGGGACAGGCCTCTGAGACCCAATCTTGTGGCAAATATGGAAATCCATGTAAAGGCAGGTGCCTAGAGTTATTCACGCCCCTCTATTGTATTTATACAGAAGAGCTCATTTACAATCACAGCACAGTTGCAATACAATTTCTACAGTTGTTGTGCAAATCCACATTATTCATTACAGGTATCCTTTGCATTTGCACTTATTGGTGCCAAGTACCATTGTGCCAGTTCTTTGAATTGTGTACAAGTGCTGCTGGAAAACCACAACAAACACCCAAATACACAGGGGCAGATTTACTAAATTCGCATGAATAATGGAAATGAAATCAAATTTTCAAAAAGATTTGAATTCGAATTTTCGAATAATTTTTTGTGGCCACTTCGACCATCGAATTTCGAAAATTCGATTGAATCGAATGATTCGAATAGATTGAATAAAAATCTATTTGATTATTCGAATATTTGACAGTCTAATTACTTGCCCTTTATATTTTTATTCGACTGCCTAGTTCGCCAGATTAAAACTACCGAATTGCTATACTTCCCTGTGGGAAGCTCCCATAGCATTTTTTAAAGTTTTTTAGATCGAATAAAATAAAAATTTAAAAAATTTGAAAAAAAAATTTGATCGAATGGATCGATTTAATCGTTCGATCGAATTTTGTCTATTCGATCGTTCGATCGTTCGAATAGCGTTAAAATCCCTCGGATCCAATTATCGAACGATTCGAATGATTTTAACCATTAGATCGAATTTCTTTTTATTTGTTCTAAAAAACTTTAAAAAATGCTATTGGAGCTTCCCATAAATACAGCCATTCAGTAGGTTTAATCTGGCAAACTAGGCTTTAGAATAAAAATTTAAAGGGCAAGTAATTCTATTAAAATTTGATGGTCGAATTCAAGGGTTTTTTAACCCTCGAATTCGAGCCCTTAGTAAATCGTTTTAATCGTGAGCACTATCCTGAGAAATGTTTGGGACCTGGGGTATTCCAGATAGTGGGCTATTCTGCAATTTGTAGAACTATGCCTAAAAGTTACTTAAAACATGTACAGTATATGTACGTTACTTCTGAATTATCACAGAAAAAAAACACAACAATAAAAAAAAAAAGAATTACTAATTTAGATAGGACTAGGGAAATCAATAATTTGGAGCTTTCTGGGTAACAGGTTTCCAGATAATAGATCCAATACCTTTGGCTTCACATTTACCCTGCAAACTTTGCTCCCAGATTGCTGTGGTTCAGCTCAGTAAGTAAAGCATATAGGATTCCCAAATAAGAATCTTATCTGCTGGCCAGTTTCCTGTAATTTGCTTTGTCCTTGGCACTGAAGGGAATAAACTCCTTAATTCAGAGCCAAACAAAGAAGCATTGCGGTTTTAACAGTGTTGCTTGCTGCACAATCAGTATTTTGGATCACAGCCACATAGTAGAGTACTGAGTTGTGTTAGAAATGCAGGCAAATTACTGTATGGACGAGGTCAGCCTTTTTCTGTGATCAGGACTCAAGCAAGAAGCACACTCCACTAGAGAATGCTAGATGCACATGAAATGAGGTGAGCTGTTAGCTCTTGGAAGCAGTGCCTCAAAGCTACTATAAAAATAGTAACTTAAAGGGATACTGTCATGGGAAAACATGTTTTTTTCAAAACGCATCAGTTAATGGTGCTGCTCCAGTAGACCTCTGCACTGAAATCCATTTCTCAAAAGAGCAAACAGATTTTTTTTATATTCAGTTTTGAAATCTGACATGGGGCTAGACATTTTGTCAATTTCCCAGCTGCCCTTGGTCATGTGACTTGTGCCAGCACTTTAGGAGGGAACTGCTTTCTGGCAGGCTTTTGTTTTTCCTTCTCAATGTAACTGAATAGTACACAGTGGGACATGGGTTTTTAACTATTGAGTGCTGTTCTTAGATCTACCAGGCAGCTGTTATATTGTGTTAGGGAGCTGTTATCAGGTTACCTTCCCATTGTTGTTGTTAGGCTGCTGGGGGGAAGTGAGGGGGTGATATCACTCCAACTTGCAGTACAGCAGTAAAGACTGATTGAAGTTTTAGCAGAGCACAAGTCACATGTCAGATTTCAAAATGAAATATAAAAAAATCTGTTTGCTCTTTTGAGAAATGGATTTCAGTGCAGAATTCTGCTGGAGCAGCACTATTAACTGATGCATTTTGAAAAATGTTTTTTTCCCATGACAGTATACCTTTAATATTACAAAACAATAGACAGAAGTAGAATAGGTTCTCCAGAACACACTAGTCAAACAGATTATATTTTAAAAAGGTTAAGACCCCCCATTTGTAGGTGTAGAAAAAATTAATGATTTGAGGGGGGGTATTAGCTTCCTTAAAATGGGATTGTCTACTATAAATGCATATATTATTATTCGTTCTCTAAAGGAACGTCTCTATTGATAGCATTCCCTAAACAAAAATGTCACCTTCCTCCGCTACCCCTATTTAAGTTCCCACAATCTTGTCTGAAATAATAAAGAAGCATTTAGTAAACATGGGAAAGCTAATCATGACCACTATATATTATATATATATAATAAACCACAGCTTTCCTCTAACAAACAAAATAAATGAAGGGTGCTCTTCCCTAGCGTCATCATCTCCTTTGAAATTATACTTACAAGTGTATACAAGATTGTAGGCAACATCAGCTCATTGGTAGTCAATAATGTAGAATGAAAATCTAAATTATAGTCTACCGATGAGCTGATGTTGCCTACAATCGTGTAAGTCCAAACATTTTGAATAAAGTATCAATTCAAAAGGAGATTACACTAGGGAAGCAAACCCTTCTTTTATTTTTAGATGTGTTTAGGATTGACCCTCCGGTTTTCTGAAAAGGCATCGCCCAGTGAATTGAGAGACTTCAATGAGAGTATACCTGTTGGGATTTTTGGATTCCTAATTAAACTATTAATTGAGTCCTTTTACCTGGCTCAAAGGGACTAGGTTTGATTTTGGGATTGTACAAGATTGTTGTTTCAGTGACTCATTTTTAGCTAAAGCCTTAGTGCTCCCTAATTATTGAATACAGCTTTCCTCTAGATTTCACATTTACCTTTGGGTGTTTTGAACTTTAACCCTCTCCTGAGATTAGCTTCTTTGTTTTTTAAATCTTTCATCAACCAGCCAAACTGTTCCATGTATACTACGTGTGCTATTTTTCTGTAACCCTTGGAAAAGGACCATATTCATTGGCATCATTTTACATGAACAAATGGTGAATAAACTCTTGAAACATGATGCTGTACATGAACAGAACTCTGATCACATACCTCTGACAGATGGACCACAAAATAAGTATTTCAATATCTTTATTACCAAAATGAATAGAGGGATAGGCTCTATTATCCAGAAATCTTAGGTCCTGGTGTTATCCAGATAAGGGATCACCAGTATAAAAATCATTTAAACGTATAATTAAGCCAATATGATCGTTTTACCAGCAATAAGGATTTATGTCTTGTGATTTTTATGTATTGGTTACCATCACGTACAAGGTATTGTTGTATTATTACAAAGAAAAGGGAAGTCTTTTTTTTTTTTTTTAATTAATGAATTTAATTAATATGAACTCCATGGCAAGTGGCCTTGGACATTTCTGGATAACGGGCTTCTGGATATCAGGTCTATAAACACTGAATAAAATATGTTGCCAGTGGCCTCTCTCTCTAAAAGCAGCATTTTAACCTGAACACAGATCCAAAAATGGGTAATGTGGTATCTCTAATAAATGGTGGTTTGTCAGACAAAAATGTCATTTGTGTGTCACATTCTGGTGCTGAAATATAAATGTAGAACCCAAAGTACATGCAGATCCTCACTTTTCATTCATTTTCATTGCATAGTTAAGTGTCAAGTATAAGGTTTAGTGATCATTTAAAAGGACTGAGATTTTAAATAATGCTTTAAGATTTTAAATAATGACTGGGAGGTACTGGTATTATTCATCTTTATTAGTGACTTTGCATTTTAAAAAAATACAGTTTCCCATTCCATTCAAAACAAAATATTTAATAATATTTTACACACTCTTTCCAGAATTTGTATGTGGCTCTTCCCCAAGATGTCAGACAATCAAGAAGTTTTCCAGATACTTCATATAATGTAATAATGTTCAAATGCTGCAACTACAAATGATGCAGAGTATAGCCTATAACACAATCAGATACTTAAAGGGATACTGTCATGGGAAAAAAAGTTTTTTTCAAAATGCATCAGTTAATAGTGCTGCTCCAGCAGAATTCTGCATTGAAATAAATTTTTCATTTGAAATCTGACATGGAGTTAGACATTTTGTCAATTTCCCAGCTGCCCCAAGTCATGTGACTTGTGCTCTGATAAACTTCAATCACTCTTTACTGCAGTACTGCAAGTTGGAGTGATAGCACCCCCTCCCTTTTACCCCAGCAGCCTAACAACAGAACAATGAGAAAGTAACCAGATAACAGCTCCCTTACACAAGATAACAGCTGTCTGGTAGATCTAGGAACAGCACTCAATAGTAAAAACGCATGTCCCACTGCGTTCTATTCAGTTACATTGAAAAGGAGAAACAGCAGCCTGCCAGAAAGCAGTTCCCTCCTAAAGTGCTGGCACAAGTCACATGACCAAGGGCAGCTGGGAAATTGACAAAATGTCTAACTCCAAGTCAAATTTCAAAACTGAATAAAAAAAAATCTGTTTGCTGTTTTGAGAAATGGATTTCAGTGCAGAAGTCTGCTGGAGTAGCACTATTAACTGATGTTTTTTTGAAAAAGAAAATCTGTTTTCCCATGACAGCATCCCTTTAAGATAATGTAATACTAATGATATGAAAGGAGGAACTGCCATTTTGCTCTTTGAGAAATATGCCCCATAGTAGCACTGCTATAATCTGTAATAATCTGTAATGAAAAAAGTTATCGTAAAAGTTTTCGAAGTCCTAATAAAGTTAATGGCAGCTGCTCTGCTCTTTTTAGACCGCTTTGACTTTTAGAGGTTTTTGTATTTTTATTAGTTAGGAATTGTCCTAAAGAATTTTAGAGGTTTTTGAGGTACAGGTATTTGTATTTTTTAGCACATCATTTAGGGTAATTTTCTGTTTGTACTTTTTTAATAAGGATCTCGACATTGGTAGTTTTAGAGTTTTTAAGTTTAGTCGTTGTTTCAAAAACCTCTAAAACCTGACCATTGCAAAATCAGCACCTAAAGGGCCCATTAAAAATCTAATTTACATTTTTTCCCACAAATCTGTGGTTTTAACATTTTTAAAAAACCTTGCCAAGTAAAAATTGTCGATGTCTAATAGAAGTCAGTGGGAGCTGTACTGATCAACTTTAATAGGCTTAAATCAATTTGGACTGAGGGTTTTTTCATTAGCAATTGTCCGAAAAACAATTTTTTTTTACTTTTTTATGTGGATCTTTTTATAAATTTCATGACATTCATAGAATTTGTGAGTTTTGCCGTAGTTTAAAAAACCACTAAATTTGGAATTTGATAAATAGACCTTCACGTGAATGTCAACTCACAAGTGGTCACTAGTGGAGTAGACTAGTAGTTTAAAGATTCAATGACATGCAATGGGACAAAGAGGCAGTTTTCAATCTATACTTAAAGGAGAACTAATGCTTAACGAAAGAAGTAGGCTAGAAATGTTTTGGGCTTCTGTTCCAGCCCAAGGCAATCACAGTCCTTTATCAGTAAAGATCTGTGTCTCCAAAGATGCCCCAGTAGCTCCCCATCTTCTTTTCTACTGATTCACATGCTCTGTGCTGCTGTCACTTGCTGAGCTTAGGGACACACTCACAATATACAGTACACATAGAATAGAAATGTCACAATATAAGACCGATTAGTAATTAAGGGCCCTTACACACGGGCGTTTTCGACCTGCGCTCCCCTTGGCTGTGTTCAATGGCATTGTATCCACAAGAAGCGTGTAAGCGCCGAACGCAGGTTCTGAACCTGCGTTCGTTGCTTACACGCATCTCATGGGTACAACACCATTGAAACTAATGGAGTGTGTCTAGACCTGCGCTCCCCTGCGGCTGAACGCAGCCAAACGGAACGATTTTTTGCCATATTAATTTTTGGGTTTTTAGAATGATTTTTAGCCATATTAATTTTTGGGTTTAGTTCTCCTTTAAAGGAAAACTATACCCCCAAAATTAATACTTGAGCAACATGTAGTTTATATCATATTAAGTGGCACATTAAAGAATCTTACCAAACTCGAATATATATTTAAGTAAATATTGCACTTTTACATCTCTTGCTTTGAACCACCATTTCGTGATGGTCTGTGCGTTGCCTCAGAGATCACCTGACCAGAAATATTTCAACTCTAACTGTAACAGGAAGAAGTGTGGAAGCAAAAGACACAACTCTGTCTGTTAATTGGCTCATGTGACCTAACTTTATAGTTTGTTTGGTATGTTTGTGTGCACCGTTGAATTATACGATCCCAGGAGGCTGTCCTTATTTTTTAAAATGGCAGTTTTCTATTTAGGATTACCCAATGGCACGTGCTACTACAAAAGTATATTATTATGAAAATTATCTATTTACATGAAGCAGGGTTTTACATATGAGTTGTTTTATGCAATATCTTTTTATAGAGACCTACATTGTCCAGGGGTATAGTTTTCCTTTAAGCTAGTATTTTACTATAAATATTGGTTTCACAACATACCTCACACCATCTACAGATGGTTGAACATAACTGTATGCAAAATAATCATGGAATATTTGTAGCATATTTATTAGCAGATGACAAATTAAGAATGGTAAAAATGAACCATTATTGTGTCTTCAAACACATTTGCATGGGCTAGTGATTTTGTTTTAAAGGAGTCCCTGAATGTATATGATAATTATGTGCATAATATTCACTCAATTCATGTATATATATATATATATATACACACACACACACTTTTTTTGTTAGTTACAGTTCAGTTGTGCAAAAATAGGTTTCCCAGGGGGCTGTATGTAGAGTGCTGGAGTATTCTCATTTTTAATTTGTATATGAAGCCTGACCCATGTGCATCCAATTAAAAAGGATTGAGCTGCATTTTCTTGTTTAAGTAATATATATTTTATGGGGGAG
>CM044441.1:61828119-61845664 GCA_024363595.1 Xenopus borealis | reverse complement strand
TTTTTTTTTTTTGTGGTCTGACAAAAATATAATATATAATGCAACATTTTTTATGGTCCCCTGAAAAATAAAATGGGGGTTCTAATGTATATAACTGAAGTGGATATAAAAAAAAAAACCTTAACAATGATGTGTTATCTATATCTTTTGTAGGTCACACACGCCATTCTCCATTATCTCCTGTACATTATACTAAACATTCCAAAACTGCCACTTATATACATATGCAAATGCTACATATATACACACACATATATGCAGTGTGTGTATATATATATATATATATATATATATATATATATATACACACATTCACACATTTAAGTATACATTACGTCATGTACAAAGCTGCAACAACACAAGAGAGTTAAATAAATGATAAGCCAAAAGGCAGCAATGTGGGTAAAGGAAACAAAGAATGAAAAATCTTCTGCATTAGAGTGTGCCAAAAGAAAATAAAAAAACACGTGGATCTATAAAATAAACCCATGCATCAAGTGTCCAAATCCAGGCGTTAACTATAAACCCCAGCTTAAAATGTATGCCAGATGGATTAATTTAACAACTTCATTTTACAAGATGTACCAAAGAAAGCCTTCACTTTAGTTTTCAAACAGCCTGGAATATATTTTCAGAAATTTTGTTGCGGGCCTCCATTGGCATCAGTGGGGGTAAATCACACCTTTTTTTTGTGGGAGACCTGCTAAAATTCATTTAGTGCAAACTGTAAAATGTTAAAGGAAAATGAAATGAAAGGTTATCTGATTTCAGACTGATCATAAAACTCTGTGTGCACTGTCATAACAATAATAAGGTGAGGAATTTTATATGGCAAAGTGCTAGTAAGGAGGCCGTAAATTCCACGGGAGGTGTTCCGGGTGACATCATTAGCCACATGAGAAGGAGACTGGAGAGGTGACACCAACCTATAAGAAACATTTTACTACTTTTGAGATCCTTAGTTAGTCATTTTAGCTATATAGATCTGTAGACTTAGATCTGTCGCACTGTAACAAATATGATATTGTTAGATACAGTAACAACATTAACACCATATCTGCAGAGATATCTATCATTAATGGAAAACTATAACACTGGACAATATAGGCACAAAACAGCTCACATGTAGAACCCTGCTAAATCTGAATAAATCATTTTCATAAAATATACTTTTTAGTAACATGTGCCATTGGTTAATCCTAAATAGAAACAAGGACTGCCCCCTGGGATCATACGATTTACAGTGCACACAAACAAACCAAGGGCATACACATACATGTTAGGTCACATGAGCCACTTATTGAACAAGGTTCTGTCTCTTACTCCCATACTTTTTACTGTTACAGGTAGAGCTGCAGTATTTCTGGCCAGGTGATCTCTGAGGGAGCAAACATACCAAAATGGTGGCTCACTGTAAAATATGTAAAAGGGAGAGGTTTACTGATATATATATCAATTGATGTACACGATAAAGAAAATTTGATTTTTCACAGAATAATGGAGTGCGGATCTATTCCATACTAATATATGCAATTATTTAGACCCTGCACCCGAATTTGACTGGAGAAACGATTCCGGATCAGAGTGCGGCTGCATCACACAGACTACAGATGAAGCCACTTTGGATTGTGCATTTGACACAGAAAAACTTAACTCATCTATCCCATTTATCCCACTTAGCACAGAATATTGTGTCACAGCATCCCATCCAATTAAAGAGTTCACCATTGAAAACAATGGTGCTTTGGTATGCTAATGAAAAGGTTAAATGCATTAAATGAGTTAAGATAACTTTAGATAACACAGTTTCTTCAATTAACGACGCATTTAACACACAAATCCAAGTGGCTGCATCTGTGTGTGTATGTATTTGTATATATATATATATATATATATATATACACATACATACATACATATATATATATACACATACATACATACATATATATATATATATATATATATATATATATATATATATATATAAAATCAAGTCCTATCCGGTGCACTCACAACTCCAAACTACAACAGCCTGGGTGCTGGTTACACTTAACAATCCATACTTTACCAACAAACCACACTCCAATGACTTTTATAGGTGTAGAAATCTGAATTTAATTTTATTCATCAACGTTTCGGCTCCATAACTCGGCTCCTCTATTTGTTAAGTATTAAAGCTACCAGCCCAAGGCAACCAGAGCCTTTTAGCAGTAAAGATCTGTGCCTGCAAAGATGCCCTAGTAGTTCCCCGTCTTCTTTTCTGCTGATTCACAGCATGTGCTGTTTACTGATGCCAGTTACTGAGTTTAGGGAACAACTCAAAATATACAGTACACATAGAATAGAAATGTCACAATTTAAGGCTGATTAGTAATTAATACAGATAATGACTACATGGTAGCACATAAACCAATGCAACTAGCAACAGAATTTAGTAATCATCCCTGCTTATATTACAGGCCAAACTCATTTTCTGCTTGTTAATTAGTGACAACCCCTAAGCTTAGCCTCTCAACAGCTGCTCAGAGCCCACTGAGCATGTTAGTGTCACAGACACTGTCCAATATGGTGACTCCCTGTGACAAGTTTGAAGTTCTGGATTATTGCTGATAGTGAGAAGCTGAAATTGGAAGCTGGTACAATAAGCTCATTATATAAAATATGGTATTTTTAGCCTTATTCCTTTTTTAGGGGTTAGTTCTCCTTTAAGTCAACTTGGCTCTCCAGAAGAGGACACGGCCCGTTAATAGGCTAAAAAGGTCACCTGCAGAATCCTATATTTGTGCTATAGTCCTAAAATACTCATACCCCAGCACTCACTAAAACGTTGTACAGTTTTGAAAGCTAGTCTTGCATAAATTAAAAAAAAAAAGTTTTCTATAATTAACATAAAAAAAAAGTTTACTTTTTTTCTTTGCAAACTATTGAACATAATTGGTGCTTGTTCAGATTAATACACCAGTCTTTAACCGTGATGATGAATGTTACAACATTTCACATCTGTAGAAAACACAGCAAAACAATCTTGGGCTGAGGAGAGTAAGGGAAATATTTCCGTCTTGTAACACTACATGCTGAATGGGATATAGATTACTGAATGTGTTAAGAACTGCCATTTATAAGTTTCAAGAGTGTGTCATTTTATGACTTAGGAATATAGCGTAGACACAATGGTTTTTATATAGAAAGATAAGTACTGCCAATACTAGGTTAAGCCAACTGGTCAGTGTTTTCTCAGCTGCGAGTACAAATGGTCTTAATCAAATTTTTTCTATGTCATCAGATTTGCTAGCCAAGCAGGTTTATGACACATCAGAGCAATACTGTTTGTCAGCCGCAGATGTAAAATTTGATACACCCTTCATTTGTATCAAGCTAACACATATGTTCTATAGTTTTTCCTGAAATTGTTTTTACTTGACTCATATTTTTTATTCCCAGTTTAGATCTTAACTTATACAGTTGTAAATTGTGCACATGGTGGGCAGTACTTCACATTGCTGACATCTATGAACTGATGCTTTGCATTTAAACACCTGAAAGGACTATAATGTGTATACTTTATATTCTTGATGTTGCATGGCACAGCATAGTGTATAAAGCATAAACAAAATTACACTTATAAGAAATGATAACACAAATGTGCTAAACTTTAGAGTAAAGGTGGCCATCAATGATACAATTATGATCTTTCCTGGAAAAAATCTTTTTTTTGTTTCAATACACACATGCAGAGCTGATATAAAGGTAGAAACAATATAATTTGACCTGAATCTGACTACTCAGCACTAACAAAGGCCAATGTTCGGATGCTTCAAAGGTGCCCAATCAAAATTTTATGGCCGGCCCAATGTCCAAGTCTTCTGCCAATATAGGCCGACTCGTCTCCCACCATACACGCAGTGAATATCATCGGAAAATTAGTTTTTGTACGATATTATCAGTGCATCTATGGCCACCTTAAGGAATAAGGTGTGAATAAGGTTGTGTTCAAAGGGCTGTAATGGTGTTGGTCCTCAAAGACTTATCAATGAAAGTAATATTGGTTGCTACTGCAAAAGCAGTTCACAATTCGCTTGCAATGCAAATAAATGTTCACAAAGTAAACAATTTTGCCTTTAAGAACACCTCCCACAACAGTAGGATAGCTCCAAAAGTTCACCTTCAAGCAGGTGTTAAAGCAATTAAAGCCTAATGAAGAATATTATATTGCAACATGCTAATATTTTTTCCCACAAATTTGTTCCCCTTAAAAAATCTTTTGCATTTTTAAATTGTATTTGCACAATTTGGCACAGTAATTTGAGATTTAAGAACAAGTGAAGCAAAGGAGTTTTAGGGTTAAGGTAGCATGGGTGACCACATAACACATTAAGACCACATCTAAACAGGGTATTATTATAAAACATCAAAATATTCAGCTGCTAAAATAATAGGTGTACATACAGATAACATGCAAAAAAAACACACCAAGAGGTAAAGAGGGACCTGTCCAAAAGAGTTTACAATGTAGTGCTAGTTTCAATGTATTCCTTATGTACACCATTGGATTCTATTATAATGTTATGTTTTTATTTGCCCTTAAAACCAATGGCAATATTGATTATGGAGACTGGATTTCTGGTGAGAGAGGCAGGATTAATGAAGAACAAACGAAAAAGTACTCGCACTCCCTGGCCCTTCCAGCAGTGACCCTGGTGCACAGCAAAACTGGGGAAACGGCAACCCCATAATCCAGTAACAGCAAAGATTCACCGGCACACAGGTAATGCAAGCAACCTAATGGATACCTTTTGTACACCTTTTTTGATACATTTTTTAACATTAAGTATCGTGTTGAATTTCTTTCAGGAATCATTATTCACTATAATGTTTCTATGAACACTGTTTTTTCACTGATATCGGCTCCTGCACAAATACTGATTGAACTATCACTGTCTAAAAATATGTATATGGACTTTAGTCTTTTTTACGTTCGATGTGTATTAATTGCACCTGTTCACACGCCCACTTTTTTTGATCATGTGATGTTTGTAACCTATAAATTGTTTTGTGCAGTTTGTATGTTTATGCTTGATAAAGGGGGTAACCCCGAAACATTGCATGCTGCAATAAATATTAGCAAGGTTTTAACCTGCTTGCATTACCTGTGTGCCGTGAATCTTTGCTGTTAGAGGCAGGATTAATCACATCAATATAAAATTGCTGTGTCTCATCTCTACATCTTTTCTCTGGAAGATGGGCCAGATTTTGGCACGGGAGCAGGATATTCATCCAATAATGTCATTTTGGGGTGACAATTTCACCTGTGGCCTACAATTCATTTTCGCTGCAAAGGAAAAGTGTGGGTGTCAAGTTATGGAGACAAAAGAAAAAAAACAGAAAGGGTGAAATCACCCTATCCTTGGATTCCCTGGCTTGATCATGATGAGGTACAGTCCTGCCTCTTTTCACAGAAACTGCCGAGACAAACCGCAGACAAATCATAACTTATGACGCAGTCCTACCCGGGAAACACATACTTTTTCAATAAAAATATTACAAGAAAGTTTGGCTCTAACATCATATAAAACAAGAAGGAAACAGTGTCACTGATTGAAAAACACAGGGGCTAACTTGTACAAATGCAGTTGCCAATAGCAGCAATTCACCAATTAGTTTTGAACAGCCTGCTATAGCTTTGGAGAGTAAAAGCAAAGACCTGATTGGTTGTTAAAGGGGACCCATCACCCAAAAAAATTATTCAAAATCCTATTTTATCACATTAGTCAAGCAAAATGAAATTTAATTACACTATATAAATTATTTGAATCTCGTTTCTTTCAATCTGGGAATTCAAAATTATAGCAAGCAGGAAGGAGCCATTTTGTAGACAATGTTATTAAGGCAAACCTTGCATCATCTCAGAATTGTTTGTGAACCAGAATGAGGGACCCGATGTCTATCCCCATGTACTGGCTACACAATTAAATGGTGAAGAGAATGGGGAATGTGTAAAGAGCATTGACATATAGGAAGTGCTGAATGGAAAATGTAAGTAATTGTCTGCCCCGCCTAGAGGAGAGGCAAAGATTATTTGATCAAAAGCTGAGATTTTTAAATGAGCTTACAACAGCAATGAATGCTTTAATAAAAACAGAAGCTGGATTTCATGTTTAATTTGAAAAGGACTTTTATTTTACAGATTTTACAGTCTGGGTTTTAGGTCCACTTTAATAGCAACTGTGCTTGCACAAATTAGCTCATCATTTCATAAAATGACCCCAGTAATTCTTTAGAGTAAACTATTCAAACAATATTTTAGCATTATATTTATTTACTGATCATATTTTTAGTTCCTGTTAAAGCTGAATGTATCTTACTGGCTTCTTCTCTAGGTCATATCAAAAGGAATTTCCCAGATTCTAAAGCCCACAATGAAAGGTTATTCTTCTATATGTACAGTACAACATCTGATTATCAAAATAATTTAAATAAAGTATGCTACCTTTAAAGGAAAATGAAACCCACTCTATCCCCAGGCTTTTGCATCGGCCCCTAACACTTGTTACTGCCAAAATTGGACCCTATCTCTGTACCTGGTATACAAATGAGAGTTCAGAAGTGGGGTTGGTAGCTGCCTCTACTCGGCCTCTACTCTACTCTTGTCAGATCGTGGCATGCAGAGTTTAAGGGGTGGTTTACCTTGAAGTTGAAGTTTAGTATGTTATAGAATAGGGATGGCGCGAACTGTTCGCCGGCGAACTTGTTCGCGCGAACATCCGCTGTTCGCGCTCGCCAGAAGTTCGCGAACGTCACGCGACGTTCGCATTTTGGGTTTGCGTCAATTTGGCGCTTTTTTTTTGCTGCATTTTTTTGCCCTCTCATCCCAGACCAGCAGATACATGGCAGCCAATCAGGAAGATCTCCCTGGACCACCCCCACACACCCCCTGGACTAAAAAAAAAAAAATGTGCATACCTCCCGAGTCCCAACTGTCCCTCTTTTGCGAGCTCAACCCTCTGTCCCTCATTTGTACTGGAAAGACCCTCTTTTTGGAGGACCCTCTTTCACTGGAAAGACCCTCACTGAACAGCCAGAAAAAGAAGCAAAGATTTGAACTTGGCTTTTGGCAGAGAGTCCAGAACAGCTAACAGGTGCAGGTAAGATACTTTGTAACACTTTTGACATAAGAAAATAATGGATTTTTCTTTTCCCTTGATTCCCCTCTGGCATGCCACTGTCCAGGTCGTTGCACCCTTTAAACAACTTTAAAATCATTTTTCTGGCCAGAAATGTCTTTTTTAGCTTTTAAAGTTTGCCTTCCCATTGAAGTCTATGGGGTTCGCGACGTTCGCGAACTGTTCGCGCGTTTGTCGCAAGTTCGCGAACGCGTCCGCGAACTTTTTTGCGGCGGTTCGCGCCATCCCTATTATAGAATGGCCAATTCTAAGCAATTTTTTTTTAAAAAAAGTTAGTTTTTGAAAATAATTAGCTTTCTTCTTCTGACTCTTTCCACCTTTCATATAGGAATCACTAAAGGGTTGGTTCACCTTGTTAACTGTTAGTATGTTCTAGAATTGTCTAAAAGAAAAAAATGTCTCCAGTTGCACTCGATAGATTACTTATAATAAGCAACCTACCGAGTGCATCTGGAGACACTTTTTTTCTTTTAGACATTTTCATTAGGCACAATCTCATGCACCGTCAGGAAGTTCTGACTGAGTAGACTAATGTAGAACTACAAGAGAGTGCCCAGCTACATATATACATATATATATATATATATAACTATGTTCTAGAATTCAATTGGCCTTCATTATTTTTTTTTGTTGTTTTTGAACTATTTGCCTTCTTCTGAATCTTTCCAGCTTTCAAATTGGGATCACTGACCCCATCTAAAAACAAATGCTCTGCAAGGCTACAAATTTATTGTTATTACTACTTGTTTATAAATCGACTTTCTATTTAGGCCCTTTTCTATTCATATTCAAGTCTCCTTTTCAAATCTGTACATGGTTACTAGAGCAATTTGGACACTAGAAACCAGATAGCTGTAACTGCAAACTGGAAGCCTCTCTGCATTTTTTATCAAAAGACACTTTTGACCATAAAATGTATTACTGGGAGGGAGGGGACCTGGGATTGGGGAGAAGGGCTCATTCTAAAACAAATTTATAAATAGCCAGATTTATCAGTGTTGCATGATATATGAATATTATTGATGAATTGTATGATAAATCCACCGGGCTTCATGCTTTACAACAACTGTAATTCCACTCTAATTTGAGGGTCATTGACCCTAAAACTTTTTTTTTTTAATTAAAGAAACTGCCATTTTAGGCAATTTCAAATAAACATAACAAAATTAAAGATATTTGTAAATGACATTAAATGACAATTGAAAGTTGTGTCTGTCTTTTTATATTCTTTGCATTTCTGCTTCTGAATTGTGAAACAACATAGCAATAGCCATCAGATTTAGGGATATGGAGATTAACAGAGATCTGCTACACTGTTCAAGAGTCAGAAGGGGAGAACGTAAATGAATGAGCAAATATTGCTGTCACATGGAATTACATTTAGGCTTAGTCCAGACGGGGAGATCCGGGGGCGATCCGTCGCCTGGCGACTTCTCGCCAGGCAATTTGGAGCGATTTTCAAAATCGCGCCGCTCCGTGTGGACACGCGCCGGCGCTTTTAAGCCTCGCCGGTGCCTAGCTATTCGGGGAGATTCGGGGGCGATCCGTCGCGGCGAGAAGTCGCCAGGCGACGGTTCGCCCCTGAATCTCCCCGTCTGGACTAGCCCTTACAGATAACTTCAAATCCTTTGATTTTTTTTTAATATAACAGAAAGTAGCTTAGAATTGCATGTTCTTTTATTGTGCATTAAATGTCTGGCTTGAGATTCCTTAAATGGAATGCCTGCATTCTATACCTTGTTCTGGATTAAATGTTCAGCTCAATGGTCAACAATAGGCAGTAGGCGTAACTTGCCAAAACTTTTTACAGTTATTTCTCCAGAAATAAAGACTTTTTTTTAAAATTAATGAATTCAATTAATTTATATTTGTGACTGTTTTCTAATATTACAGTTTAGAAAACATTTTTCTAAAGCAGCTTGGGGGTCACTGACTGTAAACTGCTCTAAATTGATGCATTCATGGAGTCATTTCTTATCTTTAGCCCTGCTGAGCAGAATTCCACAGTTTTTTTAAAGGCAGCAGTTAGAATTAATACAATAGTTGCTAATATTCCATAGATGCTGCTGAGAAATGCATCAACTAATGTCGCAAACTGTAACAGTTCAGAATCTCCACCTGGACTACCAGAGACAGGAACATTCATCCTTAAATTTCAATTCTGGAAAAGTCTTTATTTCTGGTGAACAATCTGAAAACAGCTAAACTGAAAAAAAATGTATTTGAAAGGTAACCACACCCTTTAATGTAGCAGGTTTATCCCTTTGAAACAGTGTACAGAAGCCTGCTAATAAATGATGCTACTTGAATAATCTTCAAACAATGTTTATTGTGAGTTATGCGAACCATCTAGCTTAAAAGGGAATGAAACCCCCCAGGCGCTAACTCCCTCCCCCCCCGTAGGCCCCCTCCCCCACGGCCTATTGCCCCTAAGTCCCTACTTACCCCTCCTTCTTGGTGCCCTCCAGCGTAGTTCACAGGATCCATCTTCTTCTTCAACGTTTTCTTCCTGGATCGAGCGCCATCGGTGGCGCATGTGCAGTAGGACACATTTGCCAGTTGGTCCTACTGCGCATGCGCCCGAAGTTTGTGAACTTCACGAAGAAATCGGAAGACTTCGTGAACTTTGGGCGCATGCGCAGTAGGAACAACAGGCAAATGTGTCCTATTGCGCATGCGCCGCCGCTCGATCCAGGAAGAAGACATTTAAGAAGAAGGTGGATCCTGTGAACCACGCTGGAGGGCACCAAGAAGGAGGGGTAAGTAGGGACTAGGGCCAATAGGCCGTGGGGGAGGGGGCCTACGGGGGGGGAGGGAGTTAGCGCCTGGGGGGTTTCATTCCCTTTTAAGCTAGATGGTTCGCATAACTCACAATAAACATTGTTTGAAGATTATTCACCCCTTTAAGGTGCACAATGCACAATGTTATAAATGCTCAGCTGCTCCTTCTCTATGCCAAAGATTTAAATAATTTAAATAATGTAAGTAAAGTTTATTTTTTCTAATAAACACTATAGAAAAGAATTAGGAATTATTTCTTTGGGTGACAGGTCCGTTAGAAGCATGACATAGTACCCCTATGTCCTTCCTACCTACTGATGATATACCTAAAGGAAAGCACTAAAACCCTTTGCTCTTAATCTGTTGAGTTTAAAGTGTTGAGGATATGGTCAAAGTACAAGACATGGGCACACAGGGCACCTGTATTTTTGCACTTTGCAACTTCTCCATAATAATAAACGAGCCTTAAAATATTTCACATATATATGCCTTTGGCCTCAAGCTTTTATGTTGTCATGGGGTTACAGTATTCAGTGGTGTAACTATAGATGAAAGCAGATCCTGCATTTGTGGGGGGGGGGGTAGTGGGGTGAAAGTAGTTCCAGCTGGTGGTGAGCACAGTGTGCTGGGGACCTTCCTGGGACACCCTAATGTGTTGACTTGGCTCTGGTGTTTTCCTCTATACAGGGGACTATGGTGTGGTGTTGGGGCCTGGGTAGCCTGAAAAAAGGTATGTGACAGATTACATATACTGTTGTTGGGATTGGGACTTTAATATTTATTAAGCAGAACTGTATAAATCATATCTCAATCATTTTGAATAATCTTCATCAACTACCCAATACAATATGGCCCAACAGGAAAGCTGCATACAGTAAGCTTTTAAAATGGCACTTGTAATTACAATTAATAATTACAATTTATCATAATTGCAATTATGTATTTCAATTAAAAGAAAAATAATGATTCTGTCCAGAAAGTTTGTGAATAAAGTAAATATCTAAGTATATATAAAAATTATTAAGGATCAAGTTGTGTTTTCCACAAAAATTCAAGTTTTGAGGTTATTTTTTGGTCAAAAATCTATTTTTTTTTTTCGGGTTAAAAAAATGAAAATTTTATTTTAGATTTATTATACCCCCACCCTGGAAATAGATGGAATCTGAAAATACACCATCTAAAACCTGTCAAGTTAATGTACGAGGTCCCTTGAACTAGTTGAAGATACTAATGGCCTTCATGATGTTCAAGTTTTTTTTCAGAGGGTTTTTCCCAAAAATGCAATCAATCTGAGCTTCTTTCATAGAAGACTTGATGAATTCGAGTATTCAGGTTGTAAATCTCAAACTTGCTGAATCGAATTTTTTTACATTCGAGTTTCTTCTTAAAGGGGTGGTTCACATTCAAGTTAACTTTTAGTATATTGTAGAAGGGCCCAATCTAAGAAACTTTTAAATTGGTCTTCATTATTTATTTTATATAGTTTTTTAACGATTTGCAATTTTCTTCTGTTTCTTTGCAGCTTTCAAATGGGGGTCACTGACACCATCTAAAAACAAATGCTCTGTAAGGCTACAAATGTATTGTTATTGCCAATTTTTATTAGTCATCATTCTATTCAGTCCCTCTCCTATTCATATTCCAGTCTCTTATTCAAATCAATGCAGGGTTGCTTGGGGAATTTGTACCCTAGAAACCAAATTGCTGACACTGCAAACTAGAGAGCTGCTGAATAAAAAGCTAAATAACTATAAAACCACAAACAATAAAAAATGAAAACCAATTGCAAATTGTCTCAGAATATCACTCTCTACATTATACTAAAAGTTAACTCAAAGGTGAACAACCCCTTTAAATAAAAGTAGTCTGTATTCTAGTGAGCAGGAAAGATTTGTATAGCTCTGTCCTAATGATTTGCAAACCACTAAATCAAGAGCGTTTCTTTCCCCACAGTTTTAAGCTTAGGGGGAAAAAAATAATTTTGGTTACAAAGAGAACATTTCTGGGACTGAAATTAAATTTAAAGGACAACTATATCCTCATTTTTGTTTTCAAAAGAATTGTGCCTAGGGCAGGGTTATACTTATACTAGTAGAAATTAATTGTATAACTGTACAGGTTAATGAGTTACAGAGTTGTCCCTGCTATGAAAAGTACTAATTATGGATTACTTTGGCTAGTCTTCATAGATTTTGTGCCAGGCCATCAGTAAGACAAAGGCTACTTACATAAAACTGCAAGCAAACATTCATTTCACAAAAACGTGTGTGCAATAAAGAAAATGTAGACCAAAAAAAAACCTTACAGCTCTTCATGTTTCTAGTAAGAAAACCCATAGGGAAAATAAAGGAACATTATAATGCTCATTTTACAAAATAAAAGGGGTCATTTATGAACTCCAATGCAGTGTGCAAAAATACAGGCCTTTTGAACACTTATTTTCCCTTGTGTACACCTGTGGATATCCCAGTCTGTTTTTGCAGCATTCTAATTATGTGGGCCATGTAGGTGCCCCACCATTCCTTACACCAACTTGCACATCAGTTGGAGGACACTTGGCTTTTCTATGGCAGGCAATAAGTACATGGTTGTATGCACCCCCTACACTGTGCTGGATTTTCCTGCCACAAGGTGCACATCACATCCATGTTCCTTAACATAAGTGCATCCAAAATTAACACAGAAGTGCATTCAAATTGAATGCTATGGGGTGTGTACTTGTATGGGAGAAACATAAATGATCCCTAAAGTATTTTTATTTTACAGATGCAGTCACTTGGATTTGTGTGTTAAATGCGTCGTGACTTAACTCATCTATCCCATTTATCCAATTTAGCACAGAATATTGTGTCACAGCATCCCATCCAATTAAAGAGTTCACCATTGAAAACAATGGTGCTTTGGTATGCTAATGAAAAGATTAAATGAGTTAAGATAACTTTGGATAACACAGTTTCTGCAATTAGCCCTGAGTCATGACACATTTAACTTACAAATCCAAGTGACTGCATCTGTACATCAATGAATATAAGAAAAAAAACAAACTTTTAATAAACTTATATTAAAACAATTTGAAAAATATTAAAACCTTTTGCAATGTAACAGGTACAGGACAGCTATAAATAAAAACAACTAATCGATAAGCAAACCAGTGCAGGAAAAGAAATGTTATAAATATAACAAAGGAGCACAATGTCATCTATTCAAAAAATAGCCCATAAAATATTTAGGAACAAAGCAAGAAGTGTAAAAAAGCAATGGGTACTTGAAAACTCCATGACTGAGGTTATGACAAAATAGTCAATTAACTTATTATAGTATGATTTAAAAGAAAAAAGACCTATGATTAAGTGTTTGTGTGTATGAGGCTATCCTTTATTGGCATACATCATGCTATAATAGAGTAACTATTTTTACATAGCCTGAGTAAGTGGAGTTTTTAACTTTACAACTCTTTTCTCACTTTTTGATTCTTGCTGGACTGTCTTTCCAGACAGAGCACCTTAACTTCACCTTACTGCTTTGAATGTTTCCCTTTTTTCTATAGAGAATCCTCTGTTGCCAACTATAATATGTATTTGACAGTATAAGCACTCTCTCTAACCATTACAGACTCTTTGCCTTGCCAAAAAAGAATTGGGTTTGTAGACAGGGAAGCAAAGATGGACACAGACAAAAATACTGAACACCATCTATCTCATTTATGTTGCTTTGCCCACAGCATTCAAAGTGCCTAAGAGAATTAAACATTAGCACATACACTATTCTAAAAGTAAACACATTGGTTTCAACCCAGACATAATAATACACACCTAATGTATTATGTAAGGTAAATAATATACTGGTAAACAAAACAACTACACTGTTTGGGGCATCGTACTGATGTGCTTTATGAAAGGTTTGTTCACCTCTAAATTAACTTGTAGTATAATGTAGAGAGTGATATTCTGAGACAATTTGCAATTGGTTTTAATTTTTTAATGTTTGTGTTAGTAGCTCTCCAGTTTTTCTGATGGCTAGTATTAAAATCACCCTAGAAACCATGCACTAATTTCAATAAGAGACTGGGATATGAATAGGAGAGGGACTGAATAGAATCATGAGTACTGAAAAGTAGCAATAACAATACATTTGTAGCCTAACAAAGCATATTTTTTTTAGATGGGATCAGTAACCCCATTTGAAATAATTAAAAAATAAATAATGAAGGCCAGTTGAAAAGTTGCTTAGAATTCTAGAACACACTTAGGGTAGGGACAGACAGGGAGATTCGGGGAGATTTTGTCGCCTGGCGTTTTTAGAAGGCGACAATCTCCCCGAATTTCCTTCTCCCTGTCTGCCGATCGTAAAGGCACAAAGCGCCAGCGCCTGTGCAGATGCGGCGCGGCGATTTCCGGAATCGCCCGAAGTTTCCTCACGAGGTATCTTCGGGCAATTCCGGAAATCGCCGCGCCGCGTCTGCACAGGCGCTGGCGCTTTGTGCCTTTACGATCGGCAGACAGGGAGAAGGAAATTCGGGGAGATTGTCGCCTGCTAAAAACGCCAGGCGACAAAATCTCCCCGAATCTCCCTGTCTGTCCCTACCCTAACAGTTAACTTACAGGTGAACCACCCCTTTAAGTGGTCTCTCTAATTCTTCAGGTGTATTTACATATGTATTACTGGAGGATTTATGTTGAATCCATCTTCACAAAAGACAGCAGGCAGTGCAATTAGAGGTTATACATGTTAAATGTGACGCAAAAAGTATTCAGTCCCAAAGGGATTTTATTTGCTTATCAGTTGAATCTTACAGACACTTTTGTGCGTTCATAGAAAAGTGCAATTCAGCTGTTAAGGGTCCTTCACTTTACTCACAAACTAGGAGTTCTACCATGCTTTTCAACTTAGGTTTCAGTTATCATTATAACAGAGAATTCAGACCACAGTGGTGGTAGTGACTTACTGGTGGATTCTCAGCCTTAACTAGATTGGCTCACTGGGGGCATATTTGTCAGAGTGGGTGAACTGTATCACTACCATTTGATAAGTATGAACCTAAATAGTCCATATAAGGGAACAGATGGGATCATCTTGCAAGAAGATTGAACAGTTGAAAGGTGTGTTTTTTTTTCAACCTCAGCTACTTATATAGGTACCTACTGTAGTTAAAAGGGACCTGTCATCCTAAGAAATAATTTCAAATTTTTTTTCCATCAAGTTAGTTATAAACTTTACTTACACTATATTTATTATTTAAATGTTGTTTCCTTCAGTCTTGAAAGTACAAATTCACAGAAAGCAGGCAGCAGCCATTTTGTTGACATTGTTATTAAGACAGATTTTGTATCACCCCAAAATGTTGTGTTTGCACCAGAATGGGGGACTTAATGCCCATTTGCAGTGCCCTAGGCAATTATAGAGTTTGAGGAGAGAGGGAGAATGTGGGGAGAGCAGTAACCTCTAGATATTGCTGAATGGAAAGTGAAAGTAATTGACTGCCCCACCTCTATACCACAGGCATAGAGGTGGGGCATGCAATATTTGATTGACAGCTCATATATTTATACACCTTTATAACAATAAGGGATGTTCTAATGAAGAAAATAATTTAGGTTCCATGTTTAAATTATAAAGATCTTTCATTATACAACTTTTTATGTGTGGGTGACAGGTCTGCTTTAATAATGGTATCTACTGGCATGCATCACTGTTGTAAGACTACACAACAAAAAGGTCTCCGTCCAAATACTGAATCACATGCAGGGAGTCCATTCAGACTATTATTAAATTATCATTGAACATTCATAGTCTATGCTTACCTCGGACATACAGTACATGCTCATTGTCCTATTCATTAATCAGGTAGAACTGTTCATCCCACCAACATCAAGTTAGCCCTAAGTGCCTAATGCCTAAGTAGCAAAAACAAATAAAAAAAAATAGTCTTGCATATCCCACCAGCTGTAAAGGCTGGTTTCAAGGTTCCTAAAGTTTATTAATCTTTTTATATGATTATTAAATCTCATGGGTCATAAATTGGCGTGTCTGATGCAATTAACTTATCACTTTTTAATGAGTAAGGCTTTTAATGAACACTGAAGCTTTAAGAGGTTATGGTAACTGATTTAATGATGTGGCCACTTGTCCACTAGTGACTGAATTGAGACCACCTACTTTTCTTTAAGCACAGGCCATTAAGCTTTTGTTGCATAGCAGCCTGAGGGGTGATTAAATAGCTAACACCAAGGTGAAAAGATCAGATTAGGATCCACAATGAATGTCCCTATTCATGAGGAATGTCAACTCAATGAGCATCGCCTTTATGTCTGCACTTAAGTCTGTCTGCAATAAGAATGCTATTAAAGAATGGTAGTAAAAGCTTGTTAGACATGGTTTGTACACTGCATACCAAGGAGAGGGAAAGTGTATAATGAGTCCATTACAAGAGTCTTTCAGGCCCCACTGTAAAGTGCTCTGTTATTTATTGCTACGCATACATCTAACCCTTTCCCCTACTTTTATTCTGCAAATACCAACCCATGATTTTAAGATTTTATGAAGTACCACCACTAATTAAATTATTAAGAAATCAGTTTAATTTAATAGCAACCAATGCTTGCATGCATTAAATAGTTTATTCCAAGACGAATATATATTTTTAGAACTGGTATTATACCTGCTAAAGACTATAACAACATATGGCCAGATGTCACTGCACCAAGAACAGATGAATTTAAACAGTGTGCTTGATATTGTGTCCAATCGTAAGCATTATTACATCCCTCCCAACATTTTGGAAATAGAAATAGGGACAGAAAAAAATCACCTCAGGTAGCGCAGTGAAATTTTTACAGTTTTCTGGCCACACCCCCTAATGACCATGTTAATTTTACTAAATTTAGCAGGTTATGAAAGTTTTGAACACATTTCTGTATTTCTTTCACCAGTTATTACAGTTTTGCTAATGAAGGTGAATTGCCCTTTAAGTTGTGAGTTCAAGTTCTCCCAAGAGACATGTTTATGTTTTTTGTTACAATTACTTATCTTAAAATTGTATCTTAATGCACCTGCTGGTTGTTCTGGGCTCTCTGCCAAATGCCAATTAAGTTAGAAACTTGTATCTGGTATCATTTTCTAGCTGATGTCTGATGTCCTAGCAAAGGAATTTCAAATTTATATTAAAATCTAATTTATACTGGGGGACAGATTTACTATTGGTCGAATTTCGAATGAAAAAAAAAATCCGAAATTCGACCAGGGAATAGTGGGGAATTAAAAAATTTCGAATTTGAATTTTTTTAGCGCAATTCGATTGATCGAAAAGGGAAAATTCGATCGATCGAATATTCAAATTTAATCGAATATTTGAACGATTTTCAAGCGATCGATCAAATGTTTCTTATTCGATCTTAGGGAATGATCCCCATTTCGGTAGGTTTAATCGAATTTAAATTTAAAGGGGTATTCGACCATCGAATTTTCTAATAAAATTAAATTTGAATATTCAAATAATTCGAATTTGAATATTCGATGGTCATATTTGCCTAATTTGCATATTCGAAATTCAAATCTTTTTGAAAATTCGATCGAATATTCAA
>CM044441.1:61774351-61826929 GCA_024363595.1 Xenopus borealis | reverse complement strand
TTTCTTTGTAATCTTGTTGCTTTGACTGTTTTAAGTACAAGGAAACCATAATTTACTGCAGTACAGGGAAATTTCTATTGCAGAGTAACATGTCAATTTAACTTTACTTTGCCCCTTGTTTAGGCTTAGCCTTGCGTGCATCTACAGTAGACACTACTTTGCATTATAAGTCTAAGAGGCCCATATAAGATTGCATGTGCCTTTTAGCACGTGGGGTTTTAATGCCGAGAAAAGCTCAGCAAAACTTTGGTAGCTAAAAAAAACACAACAAAACAATAACCCAGATTTGCCCAAACCCCAACATATTGGTGTACCCTGTGAATTATGGTTTCCTTGTCCTTTAATTGATAAAAAAAATTATACCCATGCAGTGAATATGTAAATTAGGCATCTGTGCACCCAAGGTTCCTGGTACTGATAGTAACTAACCTGTAGAATGATGAATGAATAAGTGGCTTATGGAAGAGCAAAACACGATACATTCTTTATTTGACCTTCTTGAACCTTTTTATGCACTAAAACCATATATTTGAGGGCTTCAGGTACTATTACAAATGAAAAAATAATTATCATGCAGGAAACATGCAAAGTAAATGCTTACGTGTGCATCCACAAGTCATGTTTTGGGCATCATGGGCCCTTTCTCAAGTGTGTTACAAGTATCACATAGCAGTCTCTTCTGCTTGTTACATCTGTTGCACTATGAAAACCATTAAACCAATTAATTTTTTTTCCATAAACTGGATCATTATTCTTTAGCATATCTCCTATACTGGACATAACCTTTCATCCATAATTCTGGATTTAATTCAAGTTTATACAGAAGCCATGAGTCCAACATGAAAGCACAATGGGGCAGATTTAATAAAGGGATGAAGTCACAGTCACTAGTCGAAATTTGCCAGAAATCCCATCTGCAGGGACATAGAAATAACAAGAGTAGTGGACAATTCCCTAGCAAAAGAGACCATTTGGGGGGCATGTCACATACATATTAGGGTGAGTTCATGTCTAAGGCATTAGAGGATCTTTTTAGTCATTATTTTGCTTCCTTGGACATTTGTAATAATAAGTAGCCACTTCAAGCATTTGTACCACCATCTCTAATGAAGATATATATATATATATATATGACCTATATGAACTTGCCCTAGTCAAATTGATCTAAAGGAATTCTGTCATGGGAAAACATGTCAAAATATAACAGTTAATAGTACTGCTCCAGCAGAATTCTGCACTGGAATCCATTTTTCAAAAGAGCAAATAGATTTGTTTATAGATTTGTTTATATTCATTTTTTGAAATCTAACATGGGGCTAGACATATTGTCAGTTTCTCAGCTGCCCCCAGTCATGTGACTTGTACTCTGATAAACTTCAGTCACTCTTTACTGCTGTAATGCAAGTTGAAGTGATATCACCCTTCCCACAGCAACAATGGGAACATAATCAGATATCAGCTCCCTAACACAAGATAACAGCATCTGGTAGATCTAAGAACAACACTCAATAGTAAAAGCCAAGTCTCACTGAGACAGATTCAGCTCCATCCTAATGTGCAGGCACAAGTCACATGACTGGGAGCAGCTTGGAAACTGACGCTATGTCTAGCCCCATGTCAGATTTCAAAATTGAATATAAAAAAATCTGTTTGCTCTTTTGAGAATTGGATTTCAGCGCAGAAGTCTGCTGGATTAGCACTATTAACTGATGCATTTTGAAACATGTTTTCCCATGACAGTATCCCTTTAGTGTAAGAGTACTAACAAGACAAAAATGCTTGTGCTGAAAAATTAACCCTAGCAAAACTTCAACAGCATTTGGCTACAGAGACAAAACTTTGCATTTTACTGAATTAGCATAGTGGTAGCGAATTTGCGCCTACTGAAGTGGCGCAAAGTGTGGAGGAGCCTTCGAAATCAAAAATTCTCCCTTTACTGAATTTGCCCCAATGCCTCTAACAAATGAATATTTTTTTTTTTTACAATATTTGAATATTGGATTTGGAAGCAAATAACTGGAATGAACATTGAACTTCATCCCAACTAAGATATAATGAATCCATATTGGTGTCATAAGAATCCTATTGGGTTGATTTCATGTTTAAATAATTTTAATATCCAGAAAACGCTTGGTCCCACTCATTCTGAATAATAAGTCCCAATACCTGTTTGTTTTATAAAAGGTGACCTTAAATAACTTTGTGCGTTATTAGGTGCAGCATATGCAAATGAGGCAAATGTGCACTTGCCAAACATAAGGAGTCATTATTTGGATTGAAATTTGCAGCAGCATGTCTGCTATAGCCAAAAATGAAACAAAGACAAATGAGCTAATGATTGACTTTAAGAGTAAAAGCTACATTGTTCTGAGCATCACTTGCCAGGTGATAAAACTGGAATAACAATACAAACTAATGATTATGTTGGCAATTTTGAGGTGAATACTGTCTCCTGAAAGTCTGCAGGAGTAACTTAAGGAGACAGTTCATGGAATCTCTAGTTTGTGCTTGGCAATACTATATACAGACATTAGTTTGTCACCGAAAATCAACATTCAGGTGTGCCATACAATTGCTCTATAAATCACAGCTGAACCACAGAGTAATCTCCACAAACAGGCCATTCATGAAATCCTTGAGAAAAAAATCCACCAGCTTCATCACTGAGGATGAATGATCATTTTGGCATATGAATTATCATTTTTGGTGTACTGGATGCATCACATAACAACAGTTGGATGAACCCATAAAAAGTCTGACAGTACAGTAGACCTTTTTGAGTCTAGTAAGGCTCTTTACTGTATCAAATAAATTGGATGCTGGATTGGCCTAGCTCTTATGTGGAATGCTCGTAAATCATGATCCATTTGGAATAATGTAGAAGTTGCAAATAACCAAATCAATTATTATACAGTACCCTTAACAGAAATGTCACTGTGTTTCCGAAAAAGCATATAAACCTATGCGGTTTAAATCAGAGCAGCATCAAAGAAAAATGTAATTTGCAGCCGATAAAAGGTAAAGACTGACAACTTAATAAGTGCCTTTGAACCAAGTACTAAGATGTTCGCAAATTAACACCCATCAATCAGTTACATGGATTAAATATTCTACTTAAAAGCAAAAGAAAAGATTGCCATGTACAATCATTTTTTGTAGTAGCGATGGTATGGTAGTTTTGCTCTAAATTTACATGAAATTTAAATATACAGTATTCTAAGAAATTTAAACCAAGTTTACAGGCTTAAAGTAAACTACAATTTAGAAATTACTGAATAGCTTTAATAGCAGTAAAAGTAAATTATGGAGTGTTTTTAAATCTGAGTTTTTTCATAAATTAGCAAACTCGACCTTAGATAAAATGCATATGAGTTATGTGAGGTATGGGGTCCATTATCTGGAAACGCGTTATCCAGAAAGCTCCAAATAATGGAAAGGCCATTATCCAAATAATGATTTCCTGTTCCTCTTTAATATGAAAACAGATAGTATATGCAGATAAAGCATATACAGGCATTGGACTTGTTTTCGGAATGCTGAGGACCTGGGGTATTCGCAATAAAAGATCTTTCTGTAATTTGGATCTCCATAAAGTCTGCAAAAAATAATTTATCATTAAAGAACCCGAATAGTATTGATTTGCCTCCAAAAGGATCAATTGCAATCGTTTTTGGGATCAAGTACAAGGTACTTTTTATTATTACAGAGAAAATGCTAATAATTATTTGGTTTATTTGCAAATACTGAATCTAACGGTCAATGAATATCTGACACCCAACTGCTGAAAGAAGACAGAATGAAGAGGAATAGTGCAGATAAACTTGATTATTTGAGAAACGGTACAGAATTTTTAATAGGTTCTATAAAGAAAGTTTCTTACTTGAGTATGATGAAGCTTATTTAAAATTGTTATTTTCACAATAGTTCCCCTTCAAAATGGAGTTTATGGAAGATGACCTCGTAATTCAACACTTTTTGGGTAACGGGTTTCAGGATATAGGATTCCATTTCTGTACTAAGAGATCTTAAAATGGACCATTTTACAATGAAAAGATTGAACCCCATAGTGGCATACCAACACACTTCCAGTGCAAAATAAAACAAGAGAATAATATATCGTTTGATTAGCATGCTATAGTTTTGTTGACTCTTCTGTGCCTTACAGACGAACCCCGTTTTTTACAGACGAACCCATGAAGCACTGTCTCTTCTGTCTCTGTTGTGTAATTACGGCATGCTGTGTTGATAATATGGTAAATTACTGAAAAATTGTATGCTTGGGACATCTGGCCTAGCAACTATGTCAGTGCTGGTTTTGGATGAGAGGGGGTCATAGGTTTTGAATTGTACTTCTTTGTTTAGGGTGTCCTAGCTTTCTAAATCATGATGGAGGTATTTGAGGTGGCTGGATTTGAGTGTTGGAGAGTTGTCAAGGGTTGGACAGCTTTTGTTGTTTTATGACAAAACTAGTTGCTAAAGAGAACAACCAATATAAAATATATTGTTTGGGGATCTATAACCCCCCCCTTGATCCAAGTTCTAATTAACAGCAATCACTCTTTTCTGGCAGGCCTGGAGCCAGCTGACCAATTATTTTTGCTACAAGACTAGCACTGCCTTGATTAACCTCATTCTTCTTTAACAGAAGACTGTTAAGTAAGGACAAATACAAAATATTCTAGATCTATATTCAGGCAGAAACATTATTTATCCTTAAATTCTTAAATAAAGGAGATATTTAGCAATGCCATGCCATATTTGTGATTCAACAGTTAAAAATGTGAAATCTGTTTTAATACGTTCACACAAAAAAGGGGCACAGAGAATTTTAAACAATATGTGTGAAGATAATAAAATGATTTTTTTCAAAATTTGTCAAAATAAATGTCCGATAACAAGTAAGAAAGAAATATATCAGCCCTGTGCTGCCTTCTACATAGGATTTGTCCAAGATTGGGCTTTTTTCAGAAGGAGTTGCATTCAGCCAAATCCAAGTGCCTGGCCTAACTGAATTCAAAACCAAAAAATCATGTGACATTTTGTCACATACACACAAGGAAGTCAAAAAGTTTTTTTACCTCAAGCTGCATGCACTGTTCTTGCTCTCTCATTTCCCTAATTTACATATGCAAATGGCTTGGGATTCAGTTGAGTATGACATTTTTCAGATTTTTTTTGGATTCGGTGTCTACATGTCATAACCCTATCATAGAGTACTATACTATTAACATTGGAATGGCTCCTAAAAACCCTAAAATAGTTATATAGTTAATATTCTGGTTTAAGACATAATATTGGATTTTTGAAAACATTTTTAGTGTACAGTATAACAAGAAATTTTTGCACTGTGTATAATGGATCTGTAAATTATTTCGCTAAAACTGTTAAAGTAATATTCCATTGGTCCTGTACAGTAGCTGCAATAACATGCTAAATGTGTTAAACTCATTTCCACTTTGTATGCTTTGCACTCTATTACGCAATGCTAACATCACACGCTGGAGATGTTTTTATGTTCAGCCCAGCCAAAGGTTTTCGGGGGACCAACAATAGACTTCCATTAATGTTTCTTAATTATAATCCTTTATAATACAAGGCATCATTGTTATCAGCTTGATGAAAAGACAAGGAAGCAGAAATGTAATAAACATTAAGTAGTATCACTGGATGCATAATTTATACCTTCAACAGAATTCGTTTATTGACCTGAAGCAATATAGTTACTTTTCTAACAACCCCATTTCCAAAAATGTTGGGACACTGTGTAAAATGAAATAAAAGGAGAATGGGTGGAATTGCAAATTTAAACCGTATATTTAATAGCAAATAGTACAAAGACAACATATCAAATATTGAAACCAAATTATTTTTTAATGTTTTCTGAAAAAGATATGCTCATTTTGAATCTGCCATGCCAGCAGCACATTTAAAAAAATGTTGGGAAAGGGGTAACAAACGAGTGGAAAGGTTGTATAATGCTAAAAATATATATATATATATATATATATGGAATATTTTACCAATTGGCAACAGCTCAGTAAAAGCAAGAACAGTAAACTCAAGGTATAAACCCTCAAACTTAATTTGAAATTTACATGATAATCTGGCTTTTTTCAGGGATATTCTAGTTCTATACAGCTTTAGATAGATACAAAGTTCTATACAGCTATGCTTAAACTTCCACTTACATGTTTTTTACAGTTGGGTGGGTGGGGAAGGGGGTTGGTTGCAGGGAAATACATGCTGTGCATTACAAATCCCAATCCACCTACCAGTTCTTGACCATCCTTTAGTAAAGGCAAAAAAGTTCCTTCCAAAATGGCTATCTGTTCTTTATTAAGCTTCTGCCATAATCCAATAAGCAGGATGACCAGTTGCGTAGCACTCTTTAGCTTTGTAAATGCTCGAAACAAGTTGCGCTGTAGCTCTTCTGCAGCATCTGCTATACCAATTACCTGTGAAATAAACATAATTCAGTATAGTAGATACATAAAAGATGCATTACAGATATATATGTAGTTCATTTAAAGCACTAGACATTGATTATTATAAAATATAATAAAGAGTTCATAATTTCCCATCTGATAATAGTTTTAGCAAGCTTTGTCTGTCTGGTTTCAAGCAATCGACTGCAGGATTTACAAGTCAGTACTTGTGTTTTCTACATTTCATAGCTTTGGCTTGGTGATAAATGGGTATTAAAAAATAGGAATGTTTTCTTTTTCCATGAGTGGCAAGCTTTTTATTTTTGTCAAAAACCTTTCTGTAGAAAAACAAATATATTATTTTAAAACCCATTCGGCAGCAAGCCAAAGCAATCGATATGTAGAAAATGCAAGTTGCTGTTTCTGAATTCATTTGCCCGAACCCTGATGGGCAATGATTAATAAATTAGCATTTACAACTTGGAAGGAAGGACATAAAGTGCAAAAAACGAATCCTCTGTCGCGACATGAGGGAAGAGATCTGACCCCATTCCTGTCTACGGTAGCCCTGTATTCATGCAGTGCAAAAGAAGGTACATAGGTGTTCCTTTTCTCATCCCCTAACTTGCAACTGGATAAAAACCTAATGTAGTCTTGGGAAAGCTTTGTTTTTAAGCATGACAATGACCCGGAAGCCAAAAAAGCACAATAATGTTCTGCAAAGAGTTCAGGTCAGATCTCAGTTTGGAACTTGTAATGCTTGTGCCCTCATGATCACTGATCATGGGCAAAGGTGAAAGAAACCTATCCACTCAGACTCAGGCTGGAATTGCTGGTACAGGTCCATCTACTAAATATTGACTTGAAGGTGTATACTTATTCAATCAGTTATTTTGCTTTTTCCTAATATTGAGTGATTAATACCTGAAAATCTCAATCAGCCAGGGAGGGAACTGCTGACTTGGTCATAGCTAGCACCCCCCAGTATGAGAATCTAAAAAATAGTCAATGTTTTGATTTCCTCAGACTCTTGGAAAGAAAAATAAACAGATTTAATAAATAAAAATGTGTTAAAAATCAAACTGATAATAAAGTATAAATTACTGAACTCCTATAGTCCCTAAAAAAAATTCCCTTTAATACTTTAATAAAAATAATTAAATCAAATCTCTTAATAAAAGTCAATGATCAATCAACATGATCACTCTATCCTACTTATAAATTAAGACTAAATTTTTTAAATGGCAGGAGTATTCAAAACCAGACTTTATGTAGACATCATTGTCTTACAAATTCAGGTTTTTACAACTCTCTCCAGTGAAATTAAAAAATTCTCATAATGGACATCTATGGGAAATATATTTTTGCGCATTAAAAATTGCATACAATAAGGGGATTATTTATCAAAGGTCAAGTTTATGAGGTTTTTTCTACCCTTGATTGGTGGGAAAAAACTCAAATAGCTTGAATTGATTGAGTTTTCGAGCATAAACCACCAAAAAAAACCTGAAAATCATGAAGGCTAAAAACATCTTTAGATGGTTCAAAGGTCCTTTACCATTGACTTCTACATGATCTGAACAAGTTTTAGCTGGAATATTTGATGAAACACCCCCTAAAAGTAAATGTCCAAAAAAAGTCCTTTCACCTAGCAAGAAAAAGCTGCAATTTTTTCTTAGCAAGAAAAAGTTAAAACTTTAAAGAAATCTAATAGATCTTTAATAAATCTGCTTTTCTGTGAAAAAAATTAGGCTCAAGGCTTTTTTATACAGAGATTAGTAGTAGAGTAGTAGTTAATTGAAGGAAAGGTCACTACACACCTTTTTACCAATATTCTTCATTTAGTAATTGTTACAGCTATCTAGCAAAAGCAATATTTAAAAAAATAAACTGTAAAGGGTTTTCTGGGGATCAGCAGAATAGAGATTTGCAGACTGTTTTATCAAGTTGTGCATGTTAATCAATACTCTCTTGTTTAGATTCTACATTCCAAAGCTTTTGCAGAGATAACATATCCGCATGCCACAATAGTCTCTGTAAAATTAAGTCACAGTGTGGCTTCTAACTACATACTTTTCATGCTCAGAAGAATTGGTTCATCTGATCTATACCTGGCTGTGCCTGAATGCCCTGCTTTGTTGGGAGAGAACAGCCTTCCACATAATACACCCATCCATGTTTTGTAAGTAATATCATGGCGCCACTATGACAATGTAGCATAAAATGTCATAGGAAGAACATATATTTGGAAAGAATTGCAAACTTCTAAAACTCAGCACCTGCAGAATAACAAAAAAAAAAATGAAGCAGCGTGAGGCAGAACTCAAAATGAAGTATGTTATTTTATTTAGGGCTCTTCTTATATAAACTAGAAAGCCTGTTCTTTTCTTGCTTCAAAAAGGTTTTATTTTACTTTTTTAAAAGTGATTAAAATATAATGTACTGTTGCTCCACACTGGTAAAATGCCCGCCATGACTACCCAGCAGCTTATTTATATAAACTATTGTAGTGTTTCTGAAGCAAACACACAGCTTTTACCAGTGCATGCTAACATATATTATATGCTAATTGCTTTAAAACGATTACATTTTTTGGTGTTACTGATCATTTTAAATACTAATGTATTTTCCATGTTGAGTGAAAGAAGTTAGTACACAATATATAAGGCATTTTATCACTGCCAAAGCTCAAAAATATAAACCACATCCTGGTAATTCTAAATAAAAACTACATAAACCTAAAACAATGGGAAAACCTAAACCAACCTATATATAAATTGAACCTAGCATATAGCTGTAGAATAGCTGTTTAAAACAATCCAAAAATAACTGAAGTGTTGTTCTTAGAAACAGAATTGCTTCTGCCATATCCTCCTTTATAGAAGCTCTTAAATCTGATTTGATTGTTTTCAGTGCTTGCATTTAAAGTTAGATGGTACATTTTTGGCGACTCTGAATCCGAATACCAAAAATAGCTTCTGACTCCATGACTACAACTCCACATCTCTACTTCTGTTAATTCTGAGCTTTCTGGACAAAAGATCCCGTATGGCAATGGGTGACACAGCAAAAATGATTACTTTTAACAATGTACCTAATTTCCAATCATGTTACTTTTAGATGACTAACAGTGGTGTGTATCACTAAGAAATAAATGTTATGAAAATAATATTAAAATTAATGTGGTTGATATAAGAAGTTAAATATATAATGGACTAATGTAAGGTTCCTATTTTTGGTTACATGTGCCTTGGGGCTTGAAATAGACTTCAATAAAATTTTATGCTAAATCAAATGCAAGCTTAATGGAACACAGAACAGGCACTATGTTAGCCAGAAGAAAGCAAATCATTGTGGATCCCATTTTATAGAACTAAAAAATAATACTTTTAAAGCTTTCCTGATGCTTTTTGTTTTAGAAGAAGTGATCTCAGTATTAGGAAAGCTTTAAAGTTCTTTTTTAGTGGTATCCATTTTTTTTTCACTTTTGGCCTTTAAAAACATGTTGTCTCCTTAAACATAGGACGTGTGTGATACTGAATAATATCCATGTTCCCCAATACTCCCCAAATGCAAAGCAAGAGATTCCATGAAGAGCAACTTTTCACAAAGGAAGCATTAAATCTGTGAGTAACTGTGCTCTGAATTTGGTGACAACATTTAATGCTACTTCAGTTTTCATAATACAGTACATGGATATCAAACAACTTTGCATGAAAAAACCTCAGGCATTCAAATATAGGTTTCAATGTGTGTCCCATATGTTCAAAATCATGGCAGAAACAGATAAATATGTATCTTATATGAGTGATAGAACATCTGCCATGAATTAGAGTTCTGAACATGCCAGTGAATTAAAACGAATCTTTTGCAGATGCGTTTAGAAAAAAGAAATGTGCCAAGCACAAGATAAGCAAGTCTAGTTGAAAGTAAGCAATGGGAACTGTAGTTTGTACCGTTCACTTATGATTAATGGATGCTTGCCAAACAAATAAAAAGAAAAATTAGATTATCCAAGATGCAATGAAATGGCGGGTGCAATATTTTACTGAACTGTGGTGTGCAAGGTCCCAGGAAGCTCATATATGAAATTTGAGACACTGCCCTTCCTTGTAGAAAAGCAAAAGTGTTTCTTTCATTTTATGATTACATATTTTATTTTAAAAGGGGAGAGCTGGTAGAAAATTGGCGGTTCTTCAATAAAGTTCAGTATGCCAGCAAGTTTAAAACAATGAAAAAGAAGAGGGAAGGGCCCATTTACAAGGTAAAGTGCTATGATGAATTTGATACTGTGCATACTGGTGCCTATACATACTGCTTAGCATCTTGCAGCAAGCGCCAATGCTCATGTTCAGCCCGGTCTGATAAAGTCAATCAAGTACAACGAGCATGGCCCAGTGGCCCCAATCACATTGCATGGTGAGTGGCTACAATAGTGTGAACTGTAGGGATAAACAATGCACTGTGGATAAAAACAATTTCATTTGCTTCCTAATTTTGTAATTCTAGAAGTATATAGGAAAAACTCTATGCTATGCCAAAGTTGTTAGGCTGCTGAAGTTGCCCTTTATACTGGTCACACCAGAAGTGAACAACAACAAATCCTGTATGCTGGGGTTGAGGGGAAACTGGTTATTAGGGACGTAAAGAAAAAAGAAGCAACAGATACAGTATTACTGTACACAGTAGAATTCACTTAACATATAGGGGCACAATCTTGTATGTTGATTAATCTGCCCCTTACGGTATGTTTGAGAGGGATCCTCACACAATTCATAGTGAATGGTAATCTCTGCAAGCATACCTTGTCCTGTCTAGTGACAAACACAAATCACTGGAAAATGCTGGGCTGTGTGTTTAAGAAAAACAGAAACAAGGAAAAGTTAACGTGACAGCACACAGGCCAAGAACAATTTTTTTTACTGCCTGGTAGCGGACACCAAAAAAAACACTTTATATTGCCTCTATTAGATGCATAGTGACTGTGCAGCTCTGTGATTTTTCCAAATTATCATCTGGAAATTATCTGTTTTTATATCCCCAGTAGGTAATTTGTCCATTCTCTTCTGAAGTACACACTAAAGGAAATGTTGCATACGCTTGCCTCAATGCTCCACATATAACCCATGTGCATAGTATATATTTTGCTGCAAAACTGTGCACCACAGACATATTGTTCCAAATACAGTATTCACACTGAACACACAGTCCCCTAGAAGAGCCAAATACAGTGCACTTCCGAACTATTAAATTCATAAAGGGCTTATTGATGTAGTTTGTGGTACATGTATACAAATTGCAGATACAGTATGAATTCAGCTGGTACCAGTACTTGGAAAGAGTTAAAAAGACAAGCAGCCTACCCCATCTGTACATTTTTTACACTGTTGTTCACTTTGCATCTCATCAAGATGGTTTGTCTCGTTAGCATTACAGAGTTCAGTTGTGGCATTTAAAACAGATGCTGTTTTTTTGTTTTGTTTAAAAAAAAAAAAAGGCAACAAGCGAGTGTTCTTCTGCTAAAGAGATGCAGAGGCATATTGATTGTTGCCCTACCGTTAGTAAGGCATACTACAATTCCCAACAGCCCCAGTAGAGTTAAGACTGCTTACAGTAAATAAGATTAGTCACTATTTATCAGTTCCTACCATCTGCTTTCAGTGGCAGTTGCAAACAATTTGCAATCCATACAGATCTTTTCTGTATGATTACTTACACAAACATTGCACTCCCTTACTAAAAAGTTTTACAATTATGATACTTTTCAGGCATCTTTCCCATATTTTTGGGAGTCATAATAAACAGTGACTGAGAAAGTCTGGCAACAAAGAAAGGTAATAATAAGGCTCTGTGATTTATCTGTCAGTCACATGCTGTCCATTAGCTACAAATATTTGTCTAGAGAAAAGCAGGGGTTACTTGAAGCCTAGAAAAATCATTACAAGCAAGATCTAGTTTCCAGAATGCTTGGCACCTGGTGTTTTCTAGATAAAAGATCACAACACAATGCAGTTTTGCTAACATCAAGTACAAGGTGCTTTTTTAAAATTACAGAGAAAAAGGATAGCATTTTTACAATTATTAGCTTCAAATGGATTCTTATGAGCGATAGCCAGCTCATAATTTAGAGCTTTCTGGATAACCAGTTTCCAGAAAATGGAAACTTTTAATACTGCCAATAAAGAAAATTCATCTTTTACACTAATCATGACAACGCAGAACGTTTTCATTCATTGTAAGTTACCCTTTAAGATGCCTATAGAGTGGCAGATTTTAATGGATGACCAGCCTTCTCTTGACCATGATGGTAGCCAAAATAGTCTGTGCATGGGTTCAAAACAATGTTGCCCCTGACCAGTGACATTTATGTGGTTATTTATCAAAGGTAGAGTTTTTCTGGATAAAAAAAAACTTTTTCAAGCTTTATTATGCCCCAAAGCTACAAAAAGCTTGAATTCAAAAATACTCCAGCTACAACCTGTTCAGGTCATGCTGAAGTCAACGGCAGAGGTCCCATGAACCATTTGAAGATGGTTTTTAGCCTTCATGATTTAGCCTTTATAACCCCCTTAGACTAGTGGAAATTGTATAAAGAAACAATATAGAGCTACAGAAATTAACTGAAACAAAGAAATAAGTATATAAAGAGAACACAACACCCAAGTTAGCCTTGCACATATTTAGGTATATTTTATACTTTGAAGCATTCTTTATCCAATGGGGCACATCAGAATATCTTGTATTAAAGGAACAGTTTAGTGTAAAAATAAAAACTGGGTAAATAGATAGGCTGTGCAAAATGAAAAATGTTACCAATATAGTTAGTCAGGAAAAATGCAAACTATAAAGGCTGGAGTGATTGGATGTATAAAATAATAGCCAGAATCCAATTTCCTGTTTTTTAGCTCTTTAACTTTGAGTTAGTCAGCGACTTGAAGGGGGGTCCCATGGGACATAACTGTTCAGTGAGTTTGCAATTGATACTCCGCATTCAGCTTAGATTCAAAAGAAACAGTTATGTCCCATGTGGCCCCCTATCAAGTCACTGATTGGTTACTGCCTGGTCACCAGGGTAACCAGTCAGTGGAAAACAAGAGAGCTGAAAAGCAGGAGGTTGGATTCTGGCAATTATGTTAGACATCCAGTCACGCCAGCCTTTATGCATTACATTTTTGGCTAACTAACCATATTAAAAAAATTTTTTTATTCTGCACAGCCTATTTACCCAGTTTTTATACTGAACAATTCCTTTAAATGATTGAAATATTGGAAGAACATATGAACCAGGTTCCTAATTAAAGATTAGTGTGCAGTTAGTATCAATTGAAGCAAGAAGAGGTGGGATGCTTTGGGCCCCACTTAAGAACACTGAAACCGTAAGCTCAGAAAGTTTTAGATGCCAAATGTTTTCTTTTTTTTTTTAAATTGTTTAGGTAAAATAATAAAAAACCTGATCAGCAGGAAGCCATGCTGTTATATTGAACCCCTTGTATCAGAGGGCATTCAGTTGGTTACATAGTTACATAGTTAAATTGGGTTGAAAAAAGACAAAGTCCATCAAGTTCAAACCCTCCAAATTAAAAGATAATAAAAGGTTGCAGGTGCACACCTGGTGGCAAATTCACGAAGATCCGAAAAATCGCCAGCGCAGGCTTCGCTAGTGTTCGCCGCACTATGCAAATTCACTAAAGTGCGAATTTACGCTCAGGTCGGCGAACGGTAGCGTAGTTGCGCTACTGTTACTTCACTAGACATAGCGCAATTACGCTAGTGAAGCCTAATTTGCATACAGCGCAAATTTCAAAATATAATAGAAGTGTATGTTACAGCCACTACGTTGCACTACACAAGCCCAGGAAACCTTTAATAAAAAAAAAAAAATAAAGTTGTCCTATTGCCCTACATGTGCCTCCTATATAGTTGTGTTGCCATATGTTAGGAAATGTAAGGGTGTAGGAGGGTAACCCCCCCCCCCCAAAAAAAAACGATCTTTTTCAGACAATCACCCACAATGGTAAAACACGCCACAGCGTTTTTTGGGACTTAGAAAAATAATTTCTAACTCCTATCTTTACTATTGAACTTCACCTGGTCTGAGCAGGCGAAGTGAAGTCTAGCATAAATGGTAATGTTCAGCAAATAGTTGATCTCAGTGAATTTGCGTAATTACGATCCTTGGTCAGTGCGCAAATTCGCCTGGCGTAAGGGTGCGAAGTTGCGCAAGTCTATCTACTTCGCTAGCGTAAATTCGCCAGAGCCGGTGTAAGTGAATTTGCGAAGTTCCGATTTGACGTCACGCTGGCAAATTAGCTCTAGCATTAGACGCTTCGTGCTTTAGTGAATTTGCCCCCTGGTCTCTCGAAAACCTGTACGGGGTATAGCAGTACGGCCCCTCCAGCAATCAGGTCAACAAGTTACTCCAGCACTCGTTTCTGCATAAGAGATATACCTGTGTTTAATGTCAGCCAAAAAAGGTTACAACGTTTCGGGGGCGTACTGACGAAGGGGTACACCCCCGAAATGTTGTAACCTTTTTTGGCTGACATTAAATACGGGTATATCCCTTATGCAGAAATGAGCGCTGGAGTAATTTGTTGACCTCCAAATTAAAACCCAGCATACACACACACACCCCACACTCTTTCACACAAACCATATATGCCCATAGCTTTAATTAAGGGCAAATTTACAAAAATTCACGCAAAATCCCTCGAATCTCTTTAAAATTCGATAAGCATTTGACTATCGAATGCTTATTGAATAGTTCTAGGCTATCTTTTTCCTCGATATTTGATGAAATCGTACGATCGAACACCGATCGTTCGATTTCACAAAGAAATCGTACTTTTTCCTTCGAGCCTCTGAAAAATTTGTACGATTTGAACGATCTAGGTGTTCGATCGTACGAATGGTATTCGAGCAGGTGTTTGTAAAAAAAGCCTATGAGGGGATTCCCATAGGCTTCAATTGGTATTCGGTAGGTTCAATCTGGCGAAGTAGGCATTCGAATACATTTTAAATTTAAAATCATTTGATCATCGAATGATCTTCTATTCTATAATTCAAATTTTCGGTATTCGATGATTGAAGTGGCCAAATTTGCATATTCAGTCCTCCGAAAAAATCGTACGATCGGTATTCGATCCAATTCGATCGAACTTCGATCTCTTCACGTGAATTTTGTAAATCTGCCCCTAACTGTAGAGTTTAGTATCAAAATAGCCTTTGATATTATGTCTGTCCAAAAAATCATCCAAGCCTCTTTTGAAAGCATCAACAGAATCAGCCATCGCAACATCACCCGGCAGTGCATTCCACAACCTCACTGTCCTCACTGTGAAGAACCACCTGCGCTGCTTCAAATGAAAGTCCTTTTCTTCTAGTCTGAAGGGGTGGCCTCTGGTGCGTTAATCCTCTTTATGGGTAAAAAGGCCCCCTGATATTTGTCTATAATGTCCTCTAATGTATTTGTAAAGTGTAATCATGTCCCCTCGCAAGCGCCTTTCTTCCAGAGAAAACAACCCCAACCTCAACAGTCTACCCTCATAATTTAAGTCTTCCTCTAACCAGTTTAGCGGCACATCTCTGCACTCTCTCCAGCTCATTTACATCCCTCCTAAGGACTGGACTCCAAAACTGCACTGCATATTCCAGATGAGGTCTTACTAGGGATCTATAATGAGGCATAATTATGTTTTCATCCCTTGAAGGGTTTATGCCCTTTTTTATGCAGGACAGACCCCTATTTGCTTTAGTAGCTACAGAATGGCATTGCCCAGAATTAGACAACTTGTTATCAATAAAAACCCCAAGACCCTTCTCACTTAAGGAAACTCCCAACACACTGCCATTTAGTGTATAACTTGCATTTATATTATTTTTGCCAAAGTGCATAAACTAAAATTATCAACATTGAACCTAATTTTCCAGGTTGCTGCCCAGTTTCCCAACTTAGACAAATCACTCTGCAAAGTGGCAGCATCCTACATGGAACCTATAGTTCTGCACAATTTAGTATCGTCTGCAAAAAAAGAAACCATACTTTCAATGCCCACATCCAGTAATTAATAAACAAGTTGAAAAGCAGAGGACCCAGTACAGAGCCCTGCGGTACCCCACTAACAACACTGGTCCAATTAGAAAATGTTCCATTTACCACCACTCTTTGTAGTCTATCTTTTAGTCAGTTCTCTATCCAGTTACAAATACTATGTTCCATGCCAACATTCCTTAATTTAACCAGTAACCTTCTGTGTGGCACTGTATCAAATGCTTTAGCGAAGTCTAAGTAAATCACATCCACAGCCATCCCAGAATCGAGGTCCCTGCTTACCCTCTCATAAAATGAAATTAAGTTAGTCTGGCAAGTCTATTACGAATAAAACCGTGCTGGCACAGACTCACAGGTTGAAGAGAGCAGGGAAAAAGCAGAAAATCCGATCTATTATTTTTCCTCTGTTTATGCAACCAAGGAACCAGCTAATGATTTTTTTTAATTGACCCAATTCTATGATTCGATGGGTAACTCAAGAGAGACTAGAACATGTGGAAGTAAACAAAGGTACACAAAAATACTGTAAGTTTGTGCCAGCATGGTTTTATTTGTAATAGATCTTGCCAGTGCAATCTTACTGTCCTCTATTAGGCGTTGTGTATAAGCCTACGCACTAACTCGAAGAAGGAAACCAAAATTTTGCATCTTAATCCCTGGAAAAGCCTCATCTTGAGTATGCAGTGCAGTTTTGGGCCCAGTCCTTAAGGTGGTGGAGAGAGTGCAAAGGCATGCAACTAGACTGGTTAAAGGAATGGAAGTACTAAGCTATGATGAAAGACTGTCCAACCCTTTAGACTTGAATTTCAGTTCTTCATGGTAATGGCAGTGAGGCTGTTGAATGCCCTGCTGGTTGATGTTGTGGCAGATTCAATTAATGTCCTTAATAATGGCTTCCTGAACAAGCATAATATACATTGGCTATTAAGACCTATAGTTAGTCTGGCATATGTATCAGTCTATACATTTTATATATGTGACTTTGGTCTACTGACTGGTAAACTAAGCAGGTGTTTTTACTCTATTCACATTATGCCCTATACTCTGCAGACTTCAAAACATGGTGTGTAGTGATGGATGTGTATGCCGGGTGCGTCATCATAAGTGGCGAGTTATCACACACGTCCTACATACAGTCCAGCAGAGTAGCAGTCCCATATATTCTTAAAACATAGCATTTATTGTGTCATCTTTTAAAATCAGTAATAGCAATAGTAGCTTGCACTTATGTATGGAGACATAACCACAACGTTTCAGGGGCTCACTGCGCCCTTTCTCAAGTGTATCCCTTTGCAGACTAACAGCAAAAGATTGTAAAGATATCTCAATCACCAAGAAATAGTGTTATTCTGCATCCCAGGTCACTATGATGCAGTGACGCAAAGGCATCAGTACGTCACAGAAGCAAGGAGTTTATCCGCTATGTGAGGTGTTCAATGCCTTATTGCTTACTGCTTATATGAGTGATTAAGCAGGGTACTTTTTGTATCTTTTTCTATTTTAACTGCTTACTGGATCCATCACATGTAGTATTTGAATAACTTAAGTCGATCCACAGACATTTCAGGGCATCAGACAACTATATCACCTCTCACCCAGCATGAACCATGACAAAGATCAAAACCTCTAGATAGTCAGATATCTCTAATGGGAAATCCACATATCTAAATCCTCATCCTACCATGTGCTCAAATCCTAGAGCCATATTGGTATCAAATAAAAAAATTTAGATCAAAGTCCCTTTTTAAACCTTTTGGACTTAGTGATTTTAACTGGTGTATCCATTGTACTTCCGGTTTTCTTTAAAGGGGTTGTTCACCTTTGAGTTAACTTTTACTATAATGTAGAGAGTGATATACCAATTTGCAATTGGTTTTCATTTTTTATTGTTTGAGGTTTTATAGATATTTAGCTTTTTATTCAGCAGCTCTCTATTTTGCAGTGTCAGCAATTTGGTTTCTAGGGTATAAATTACCCTAGCAACCCTGCATTGATTTGAATAAGAGACTGGAATATGAATAGGGGATGGACTGAATAGAATGATAAGTAATAAAAAGTGGCAATAACAATACATTTGTAGCCTCACAGAGCATGTGTTTTTAGATGGTGTCAGTGACCCCCATTTGAAAGCTGCAAAGAGATATAAGAAAATTGCAAACCATTAAAAAACTATGAAAAATAAATAATGAAGACCAATTGAAAAGTTTGTTAGAATTGGCCCTTCTACAATATACCAAAAGTTAACTTGAAGGTGAACCCCCCCCCTTTACGATCAGTGTCCTATCACCACCTCTCCTAGGATGCAGAATATGTTGTATCCCACTAAACATGAGCTCCTCTGCTCTATGGCCCTTTTCTATACATTTCGATACTGGCAATGAAAAGTTGCCAGTATTCACTGTAGATCTATGTTAATAGATAAGAATCTGTCCCTAATCTTTTGAACAGTTTCACCAACATAGATTAAATTGCATAGACATGTACAACAAAGTTGGCATCGCAAGTACAGTGTCCCCTAATCCTGTATGTTGTAGTAGTCATAGGACTAAAAAACGTATCCCCCACTAGAACATAAAGACAATGTGAACAACCTTTGCAACGGTATATGCCATCTCTGGGTGGACCCAGAAATGTGTACTGGATGGTCGCATATCAGTTTGTGTCAATTTTCTACCTATGATGCAACCTTTTTTAAAAGACATCATGGGGGGTTGCTTAAATTCCTCTACACTACACTTGCAATACCATCTTTGTTGTTTATATGTTGACATGGCCATGCAATTTAATCTATGTTGTTGAAACTGTTCAAAAGATTATGGACCGATTCTCGCAACATAGATCTACAGTGAATTCTGGCAACTTGGCATTGCCATTATCAAAACATTGTATAGAAAAGGGCCATAGGAGCAGAGGCGCTCAGGTTTAGAGTGATACAACATAAAGGTCCTTGTGCGGGACCAAAACGTTGGATAAATAAACCTTTTTTTGTTTTGCCAAAGTTTTGTCACTGTTTGTGCAAATCCTGCGAGTGCCATCACCTACACATTGCAACAGACTCAAGCAACTCCAGAAAAGAGAGAAATTCTGGATGCATACGTTACAGACGGTGCATCCTAATGGGTTAAATAGAGAATATGACCTTTATGCGTTTGTCTAAGAATGATTCAGTATTGCTGGTAGGGGTCAGTGTTGAGACTAAAATAGACACCCTGAATTGACTCATTCATACAATGTAAGTAAATAGATAGCATGTTTTGTTATGTGTCTAATATAGTCTGTTGAGGACTGATTTTGCAATTATGATGTAAATGTATGGTGTGGGTGTGTCTATTACTTGTATAAATAGCTGTTACCAAATGATGCCTATTATGCTTGACAAAGGGGCGGGAGCTCCAAAACGTTGTTTGTTTGTTTGCACACTGCCCGAGTCTGGTAAAAATAAATTTTTTCACCTTCATATGTGGTCTGGACTTTTTTGTTGATTATATATATATATACATACAAACATATATGGTTTGGGAACCCTTCTTAATTCTTTGAGTTCTATTTATCGGTTGAACTTTCAAAGTAGCAAATTCATTTTAATATATAACATGCCTTATGGAAACAGTAGTATTTCAGCAGTGAGAAAGTTTATTGGATTAAAAGAAAATATGTAATATGCATCATAACAAAATTAGACAGGTGCATAAATTTGGGCACCACAACTTCCGTTTGCAAATTTAATAGCCTCTAAAAGCCTCCTATAGCCTTTGCGGAGTGTCTGGATTTTGACGGCCGAACATGGACCGCCTACTTTAAATCATCCCATAGATATTCCGTGATACTCAAGTAGGGGGACTGTAACGGCCATTCCAGAATATTCTACTTCTTATGCATAAATGCCTTTGTAGATTTCAAAATGTGTTTAGGGTCATTGTCTTGTTGGAATATCTAACCCCTGCATAACTTCAACTTTGTGACTGATGCTTGAACATTATCCTGAAGAATTTGTTGATATTGGAGGGGTTGAACTTGATGGACTCGGTCTTTTTTCAACCCAATTTAACTATGTAACTATATTGGGTTGAATTCATCCGACCCTCAACTTTAACGAGGGCCCCAGTCCCTGAACTAGCCACACAGTCCCCCAGCATGATGGAACTTCCACCAAATTTGACAGTAGCTAGCAGGTGTTTTTCTTGGAATGCAGTGTTCTTCTTCTGCCATGTGAAGCACTTTTTGTTATGATCAAATAACTAAATTTTTGTCTCATCAGTCCAAATTACTTTGTTCAAAACTGACTGTGGCTTGTCTAAAAGAGCTTTTGCATACAACAAACGACTCTGTTTGTGGTGTGGGTGCAGAAAGGGATTCTTTCTCATCACCCTGCTATACAGATGTTCTTTGTGCAAATTTAATTGTAGAGCGATGTACAGATACACCATCTACAGCAAGATGTTCTTGCAGGTCTTTGGAGGTGATCTTTAAGTTGTCTGTAACCACTCACAATCCTCCGCATATGGCACTCCTGTATTTTTCTTGGCCTGCAAGACCTGGGTTTTATGGCAATTGTGCTATATGATTACATTCCTTGCAGTTGAAAATGACAGTATAAACCTCTGAGGTAACCTTTTGAAGTCTTCCCCTAAACCATGATACTGAACAATCTTTGTTTTCAGATCTTTTGAGAGTTGCTTGATTATGGACGCCTGCACAACTTGCAACTGGCCACCTTAAATAACTTTTCACATGATTGGACAAAACTGCCTATGAAGTTCAAGGCTTAAAGAGCTAATCCAACCAATTTGGTGTTGCCAGTTATCGGGTTTGAGCAGTTACATGCATTCAAATTAGCAAAATTACAATGGTACCCAAATTTTGGCACAGACAGTTTTTCACATTTGATTTTCATACAACTGAATACTGCTTCATTTTTTGGTTGAAAGTGGAGTAAATTATTACGAAGGCTGAGAGAGGTTCACAAACATTTTCATATGACTGTATATATAGTATATAAATAGAGGTTTGAGGGAATAGGCTTTACGCTTGATAAAAATAGCTATTCTCATTGCTGAGGATGCCACTGGATAACATTGTGGTGGCTGGAAGTTACTCAGGGAACAATGAGTAACTGACTCATATTAAGGAAAAGTTAATACCTCCTGGTTCAAAGATAATATGCTAAAACGGAAGGCTTTCAAACGTGTAATATTTAAGTATACTACACCATATTGCTTCCAATTTTATAAATAGAAGAACAGTTTGTTTAACATGGTTCTAGCAGCCAAGAAATGTATCCAAACCAAAAGAACCACATGAGTTTTTAATTCCCCTTAGAGGCATTTTTAGTTGTATATTTGGGTTTGGATTCATAAGTAGCGAGTTCTAAAGTTAAATAATCCTCGTCTGTAGCAAATTAAACATTTCCTTAACAATTGGGAAGTAGGAATCCTTCCTTTTTTCCACCAAAAACAGACTGGTTACCTTAAATATACATATGTACCACATTTACTGAATAACACATCAAAGGCAGTGGGATCAGAATAAGAAGAATGAATGTACTATATTTTGAATCTGGTTTTCAAGAATATACCAGCTGCATTGAAATAGCTACTTTGCATCCACATTCAGCTTTGTGTTGTGGAATGAAACGTCTGTAGACCTGCAATCACTAAGCCACATTATCAACCCTAGCCTACAAAAATGCATGCATATTACTTAACAAAGTACAAGGTTAACACTCTTCTGTAATTTTGTAATGAGATGCATATTCCTCAATGGAAGTAAACTTAACCAACAAGAAGCTTATTAAACTGGCGTAAACAAACTAATAAGAAATGAATAATTTACTATTTCCAGCTGAGCAGAATTACATCAGTTGATTCATTAGTTAATGTAACCCAGCATGTGGACTTAACCTTGATTTATGAGTGAGCACAGTGGCTCAGATGGATGGACTGTCATTTTTAAAAATGTTAGCCAATGGCATATATAAGATATTTGTTTTTTCATAAAACATGTTTACATTTAGTATCTTGAACCATTCTGTAATTACAAATTGAAACTTTCTATTTATGTTCAGAGGCCAAGGCTCTGGCAGGAAAAACATTACTTTTCAACTATTTGTAGCCATTTTCTACATTTCAGTAGAGTGGAGTCTGAAGGCCAATTTTTTCACAAGAGAATTTCTTTGCTACCTTCTGTATTGCCATCAACAAACAGAATGCTCGGGACCTGATGTTTTCAGATAAAGGGTATTTCCATCATTTACATCATCATATTTTTATTTATCCATGGTCGAATGTTAGAGTTTTTTTACACTCAAATGAACTCACAACTCGAATGGTTTCTTATTTAAGAAAATTCGACCATCAAATTTCGATGGGTTAAAATTCGACCAAAATTCGATGGCCGAATTCGAGGGTTAATTAACCCTCAAATTCAACCAATAGTAAATCTTATTATTATTATTATTAATAAAACTAACTGGGCAATGGGCAGAGTACCCCCTCCTGCCTACTCCTATATCCTTTGCAACATGACATTTTCTCAGGAGCCAAGCGTTTCAAGCTGGGCCACATTCATATCCATCCTGGGCCTCGGGCCGCAGGTTGGACACCCCTGCTTTAAGGATATGCAGAGTTGTACAATCTTACAGTGTAGAAAAGTATAGACAGGGAGGACAAAATAATAAAAACAATAAACATTTATAAATACAGAGACCTTAAGCGCCATGTTGTAAGACATACAAATCAAATTGCTACATTTTTCTACCTTCAGCTGCCTGCGATGGTTCCTATTGGTACCTACCCAAGGGCAAATTTGCCCAGTGTTGATAAATGAGCCCCAATGTGACTGTGTAGTAATCAATAGCAGTAAATAGCTGTTATTCTTTATCAAGAAGTTAAAGAAAGCATATGTATTTCTTTTTAAATTTGCTAGGATTTGCCCATTATTAATAAGTGAACACCATTATGTTAAACTAATATTTTCATAATCCAAAATACTGTACAAGTCGTGTGCACAGATCCTTTTTGCTTTAAAAGCAATAGTACACACGGAAATTTTAGAGAGTGTTTTGTATCCAAAACAAAAAGCAATATAGAGGAAAGGATAAACCACTCAAAATAAACCCTCTATTAGGGTAAGGACACACGAGACGATTTGTCGCCAGCGTTTTTAAAAAGCAAATCGCGGCGACAGGGCGATCGTCTTTTGCGAACAGGCGATTCCCAGCGACAATTGGCACAGAGCGATTTGTATCCCATTGCTCTGTGCGGTACGTGCTCCTGTCCGTATCAAAAAAGTGCTTCAAAAAAGGCATTTTCGAGCGTGTTTTCGTCCGAGTGTTTGTTCGGCGTGTTGTCTCGGCGTCTCTCCTCGAGCGTTTGTGCTTCCCGCTGTAACCTAGCGTCTTTGTATTCCTGCGCCTTTACGTTCTTGCGTCATTGCGCAGTGTAATTTGAATACAATCGCTGCTACTTATCTGTATGTGTGTGCGTGTCTAGGAGATTTCAGTGCTTTTCTAAGTACATGCTATTTCTGATGAATCGCTCGGAAAAGGGTCTCAGTGCGTTTTGGAGCTACAGGCGATTCACAAACGCGCTGTGTGCACAGTAGCTGGCGTTTTTCATATGGTTTTGTGCTGAGACAAAACGAGCGACATGTCGCCGCGATTTGCTTTTTAAAAACGCTGGCGACAAATCGTCTCGTGTGTCCTTACCCTTAAAGTCTGTGGCCATCACCTGCAAGCCCTAGTGCAATCATTTGTTAGATGACTATTGTTAAAAGGTCCAAGCTCCATGGCCTTGGGGCTAGTCCACATGGGAAGATTCAGGGAGATTAGTTGCAACTTAAGAAAATGCAGCTCCGCGTGTGAATAGGCGCAGGCTACTTTACATTTTAGTGGGCGCGACACATGGGTAAGCAATTCAGGGAGATTAGTTGCCCCAAAGAAGCGGCGGTTAGTCCCCTGGTGACTAATCTCCCTGAATCTTCCCATGTGGACTAGACCTTAAATTTAGAATTTATAGAATTGCTTGATTCGAAATAGTGAAAACGACTAAAATAAGAAAATAAAAAAAATATATTTTATGTAAAAATTACCAAAAGGAAATATAATTAAGAGTAAATCAAGCATTGCGTAAATAAAAGTAGTTTATTTACTCACTCTAAATATCTGTGAAGATCAAGAATGGATTTAACAGTAAGATCATTCTCCTGACAATTTTGTTTGTCTTTGCAGATGCTATAAAGGCTCCATTCAGTAAGCAGTTTAACAAGTGTGTTCCTCGGCAAGCACCTTTGTTGCAAGCTGTTGTCTGTAAGCACTTTCCAGTGTAGCAAGATACAAAAGAAAGACATTCAAGACATCAGGAACAAAGGAAACCACTGATTTAAGTAGCAGTTTAATTAAAACGGAACAGGCTGCCATTCAACATTAAAATGCTTGGGTTCATTAGTCTCCCTGAATGACTTCCAGAAGGTTTGGAATCCAATATCTTTTACTGCAAGATACGCGACAGTGCAAACAATAAGTGCTAAAAGGATTGATGGAAAATACACAAGAGTAGTGAAGTGGGAAGATAGAAATGTCCACATAACCTACATAATCACTCTTCCATAAAACTTACTAAGTGATGTTCCAGTGTTCCCCTTGGGCAAACACCTGTTTACAAAGAGAGAGAGAGAAGCCATTATAAAGTCACTACATCTCGTCTCATGATCCCTTCCAAATTGAGTGTCATTTTACCAGGCAATGTCAGAGTGGATATTTTTAATCTTGTGTTCTGGACAATTAACTGCAACCTTTGCTTTCTGGACAGCTATTCTAAGCATTTCAGAAAAGCCTAAAAGCTCAAGGTATGAGAAGGCTTGGAGCTGTTGATAAATTAAAAAAAATATAACAGAGGAGACACTGAATAAATGTGCTTTAATTCCCATCATAACATAAGCCCCGTTACATTAATTGCTCAGGCAGCAAGAAAGAAGGAAGAGAGGGAGAAAAAACAGTTTTCATGGTCATCTGCTAATAGATTTAATGAAGGTCAAATTACTTATGTATTCTGAGTTGAAACACTTAAATAGTGCCTAAGTCTATAAAATATGTTACATATAAATAATCCATTAACAGGGTGATGTGTCAGACTCCTCTAAGCCAGGAAAGGATGTGGCTTCAAAAGTTTTCAAATAATTTAGCATGAAGATGACAAAGAGCAGACAATGTGGATGTAAATCTGCCACTTATTAGCATGCCTAGAGGCTGCGCACAGCTTACTCATTCTGTGCTGCTACTGAATTGTGAGACATTATTTCACAAATAAAAAAAATAATTTCATTTATTTGATGTAGTAATATTAACAGAATGGGGGTTTTTTTGTTTTTTTTTGGCTCAAGTGTCTGATCTGTAATAAACGGTCCCTGAACGCTTTCCCATCATTCAAAGTCAATTCTTTTAAGTATTTTATTAAAATTATATAACTTTAATCTTATCTTTAAGTAACAGTCAAAGGGCAAACATGGCATTTAGCACTTAAGAAGAGGGGTTTATAAAATGCTATCTTGACATAAAATGAGATTTAAGGAGTAATGTTATATAATGTTAATAGTGCAATGTTTGCCAATTGTCTAGTAACTTATAGCCACCAATCAGCATTTGCTGGTCAGGTGTTTGAAAATACAAATGTAATTGGTTGCTTATGGACAAACATAAGACAATTTATAGCTTTACCATTTTAGTTTAGCAACAGCCAGAGTCCCCGGTTTAAGATACTTTGATTTGTATGGACCTAGAACTTTTGCTGAAATTTATACTATTTATTACAGACATTCAAGGAGGATAAATATTTTTGATAGACATTATTTGAGTCAAATAATTACACGTTTAAAGAGGAATGTAACAGATAAAAGCCAGAGCTATTCTATACAATTCACAATATTTTAGACTTAGCCAAGCAGGATGGCGGAGACGTGAATTAATGGGAAGGGTCTGTGATGCAGGTGTAAATATGAACCATATAGACTGGTTACAAATCCCACAGAGTTCACTTCCAGCCCTGTTACTGTATGAACATGTGCCAAAGACTAGTTACCGCTTAACAACTGGTTAACATAAAAAGATTAGTATTTTGTGATATATTCCAACTGTACAACATATTGTCATTTATAAGGATTTGCAGTATATATATATATATATATATATATATATATACATAAATGCATATATATACATATACAAACTTACTTTTCATTTTATAAGTCACTTAAAAATAATAATGATATGGCTCTTTGAGACAAAATGAAACAACAACCCAATCTAACCTTGAAAAATTGGGTTAAATACATTTCCACCATTCGTCTTATATAAACTTGAGTAAATATACACTCTGTGTATTTATAATAGCCATTACAGTCCTCACAGGGCTAAATTATTATAAAAATTGAACATTTCTAAATGTGGAAATATTGACTCAAATAATGGCAGAGGAATTCTTCTGACTTGTGAAATGATTTCCCATCACAGCAATTATCACACACTGTTAAGACACATAGAAAGTGCTCACGATTTATGGTTCTCAAATATCTTTTAACAGGTTTATGTAACACATTCGGTAACAATTACAAAAATGTTAGCACAGGACAGTATGAACGTAAGGTACCAAGAGGCAGAGGTTTCCCAGTAGCAGAATCCATAACTGTGGTTGAGGAACAGCATTAGGTCAGTTAGAAGTATGAAGTTAAACATTATTAACCAATTTCTAATGTTATAGCAGAGTCACTGTTAAGACAATGTTTATCCCTGTGAGCTAATAGGGCCTGACCACATATTCAATCTCAAAAGTAGGGCTTGAACCCAAGAAGTCTCCAAGCCTCTGTATTAGGTATTCCAATTGTTTTGGAGTCAAATGTTCTCTATGCAGATATGTTCTTCCTTAGGCCTTCCAGAGACGGGTGTAAATTATGTTATGAGATCACGTGACGCAAAATGGGTGTATTAGTAAAAAAAAAAGAAAACTAAGTAAGATTTAATTTTCCACTTCAACTTTATGGACAATTTTGAGTAGATCAGTGACAAAAAAATCCCAGTTAAAGTCATTTTAATTTCAGGTTCTAAGGAAATAAAATTTTGAAAAATCCATATGAATGAATACTTATGCAAGGCTCTGAATTATGAACATTGGCATGCATTTAACCTTTAAGTGTCTTGCAAACTTGGCAGAATCATCTTTAATACTCCGGAAAACATACATGTCTGGTGCACGTACAATTAATGGTCACAGTCCATTCCAATATCAAAGAGGATTTGACGTACAGCACCAGATTATCATGGAAAAAAATGCCTTTATTCGATACACATGGCAGAAACTGGATAACAGTGAAGGCCACAATCAGACTTTTTGGCAGTCAGAGGCAACAGTACATTATAGCAGCTGTGCTCTACGATATACTACATAGTCTATATGTAGTGTATATATAGTCTATAAATAGACACAGAAGACCAAATACAGAACTCACATTTTCCAAGCAGTATAAAAGCAAAGCTCACAACTATTTCTGTTTGTGGTTGTTGAAAAAAAAAAAAAACCACCAAAATAATCTCATATTGTTTCTTGTTAGAAATGTAAAGGATAATACAGGTATGGTACTGTTATCCAGAATGCTCTGGGCCTGGGGTTTTCCAGATAATGGATACTAAAAAATCATTTAAACCTTTGTTAAACCCAATAGTTTTGCTTCAGATAAGAAGTATTTACATCCTGGTTTGGATCAAGTAGAAGGTATAAAAAAAATTATTTGATTACAATGGAGCCTATAGGAGATGGCCTTCACATTATTTGGAACTTTCTAGATAACAGATCCTATTTTCTTGGCCATTTTTACAGAAGTTTGAACTCTTTTGCAAGTATGGTTGCCAGTAGTGATGGGCGAATCTCCCGAGTTTTGCCGAAAAATTAGCGAATTTCCAGAGACACGCATCGCGTTGTTTTCAAATCGCCGGAATTCGCCCCATGCGAATAAATTCGCCCATCACTAATTGCCAGCCTTTCAACTAAAAAAGATGTTGGCATCATTGTTATAGGCTACACCAGGGCAGGAAATTAAATAAGTAAGGCATATTCTTTGTAAAGGTAATTTTCTCTGTACGAAATGAAAGAAAAAACCCTGAGCTTTATTCAAAATTTATAGTCCAGGCTCCCTCTTGTGGCAACACACTGCATCTATAAAAAGGAAGGTGTGTAAAACAAACATGTATGTACCATTAAGTATTCTCTGTACCAAAGCAATTGATAGATCATGTTTTTTCCCCTTTCATACATAATAACTCTGCTTCTTATCCTATTCACCTAATTCCATGGACAGTCTGTGTCTCAACAATCAAAGACAGTTCATTTATGAGTTATTGTACTGGGTGTAATATTTACATTTGACACATTTATTAGCATTTAACATTTACAAATGGGTCAGATATTAAGGCCACCTGCTCACTTCAGGAAATATACCTGTCAAGGCAATGATTACAAATGGAAACCTTAAAGCAAATGGGTCAAACAATGGTAGCAACTGTTTCGGAAAATCTACACATGGGTCATTGTTACACTGGTTTCTATAAATATTTTCTAGACATTTTTCAGTGTTTTTTTAAGATATACATATGCCATTTTAAAGAATGGCTGAGGCTGATAAAAAGACGCATATCCATATTTCCCACTTTTGCTTAAAATAATTTTGCTTGCTTTGCTATTGTACAGGTGTGAACATACAGAAGTTTTATTTCTCATAGAGTCCATTAAGTAACTCATTTTCTTTTTAATGATTTCCCTTTTTTCAGTAAGAATAAAACACGGCACGTTGAAGCTGATCCAGGATGGCCTCTGCACAGCTAGAGCTGGTTAACCAGCATACTGATTAGACACCCATTGTAGCCATAGTCCTCTTGGCATTTGGACAGGGCCCTGTTTCACTCTGGTGTGTGTTATTATTTGGCAGTGCTGCGGAATATGTTGGAGCTTTATAAATACATGCTAATAACAGCAATAATAATAATGTATGCTGAAAGTCTTATTGCACAGCATCCAATCATAAACCAGGACAACGATATGAAGGCAGGTGAGCACCAACATATGGTTTACATTTTCACTTATTATCATTAATAATTATTATTCTTTGTATCCTTTATGGGGATCAGGCTCGAAGCTGTCTCTTCCCCTTTAATTTTAATTTGCAAAAAGCCCATCCAATATGTTTGGGGTTTAGGGATGGTTTAAATAAAAGCTTGTAACTTTCCAAATGCTGGCCAAATCCTCTGCACTTTCAAAAACACTGGTGCTAACTTTTTTCATGACAAGACATTTCTAAGCAATGTTTCATTTAAAGGTAATTCCATGTCCAACTTATCAGCAATAGAAAGCACATATGAGATTGTAAAATTAAATCTAATTTATTTTACCAAAATGGTTTTATGATGTTAAAGGAAAACTATAACCCGAACAATGTTGGCCTATGTAAAAACATATTACATAAAACAGCACAAATGTAAACCTCCAAACCTCATGTAAATAAACCATTTTTGTAATAATATACTTTTTAGTTGTATTTTCCGTTGGGTAATCCTAAATAGAATAAAAAAAATGGTCACCCCTTGGGATCCTAGGATCCACAGTGCACAAACAAAGCATACATGTTAGGTCACATAACCCAAATCACATACATAGTTCTGTTCTTCCTGTTACAGTTAGAGTTGAATTATTTCTGGTCAGGTGATCCCTTAGCAAGCACACAGACCATCACATCTAAGCTCAAGGCAAGAGATGTAAAAGGGCAATATTTACTTAAATATACCAGTTTGTTGGTAAAATATTAATTTTGGGGGTATAGTATTTCCTTTCTGATAACATTATTTTACCATTCACTCGAGCATGAAGAAAGTATATTCAGTTAAATAAGAAAAGTGCAAGCAATAAAACACTTAAATCAATATAATCAAACACATTTGCATTTTTCCCTCAACAATTTCAAAGTAGAAACGTTAGCACTTTGCTATAGCAAAAATTATCCAAACACCTCCTTTTTCAACATCTTGTTCCAAAATCGAAATTGATCTTCTCATTGCTGCTATATCAACCTCTACATTTCTGGGCAGGTTTTTTTTTTATTATTAATGATAGAGATCAGTTTTTGCAGTGGTATTGCCTTGTGCAGGCCATTTATACTAACTACCAGGTCAGGAACCCATTCTGTACCAACCTTGTTTTGTGAGAGCAGTTTTCCCAAACTGTGGCGAACAATTGGAAGAAAGGAAGGTATGTCATTGCACACTGAAAGTTTAATGCTAGCTTTCACTGAAACATTAGGTCCAAACCATGAAAAACATTTTCAGACCATTATTTCTCCTACACCAACTTTACATTTGACATTATGCCTTTAGGCAGGTAGTGTTCTTCTGGCATCTGCCAAACCCAGCCTCAGACTGCCAGATGGAGAAGTGTGATTCAGTACTCCAGAGAATGCATTTTCATGGCTCCAGAGTTCCAAAGCCACTTTATAGTACTAGAGTTGACACTTGACATTTCATATGGTGATGTAAGTTCACCTATAAAAATGCCATGCTTCCAACAAACAGTTTTGTCCTATTGCTTCCAGTGACAGTTTTGAACTTGGCACTCAGTGTTCTAAGTAGATGGAGTGTCTGGATACTTTTTGATATTTTTTTTTACAACTAGAAGGGAATGTAAGCAATAAGTTGTATGTTTTATCTTTTAGTTATACTGAAATGCCCAGTTATGTTGAGGCCCAAACCAAAACTTGCAGAAAGTGCTAACAAAGATTGAAAAGATACTGTTTAACCACATCCAGTTAATAGGTACGCTCGACTACGATATACATGACAAAAAGCTACAGCATAATCTTGGTAAAAGATAAACACAAAAGAAAGTCTACTACAGTAGAATAAAATATAGGCATTATAGTTTGTCTCCAAAGTCATCACACAATGAACAAGTATATAGTGATAATCACAATGTGAGAGAGAAAAAACCTCCAAACAAAATAAAGGGTATACCTATCCCTGTTTTTTGCATAATGAAGAAAATGTATTTCTAAGCAACTTTCCAATAAACTTTAATTAAAAGTTATTAATGTATCTGTCTGGCTGTTTACATTTTATGGATTCCTGGCTCGGATTGCTGAAAAAAAATGTAGCAGAAGCCAACCGAGACCTGGAAGAGAACTGACTTCTAATACATTGTTTCAGACGACAGGGATAAATAAATACGGACTATTATAAAGTTGCCTTACAATTAAAGTGTCCCTTTAGATTTTAAACTTATTTAAGATGCTGGTATTGTACATGCAGGTATTATACCCATATGATTTAGGATGTCAAGCAGTTCATTCTATTCTACTTTATCTGCTTCAATAAAATCTAATTTTGTATTTAGTATGCCCAAAACACAAATAAAAAAAATGGAAAATGTTATAATTGTGTGTCTTCCTATAGCTTATTTGATATACATACAGTAGAACCCCCATTTTACGTTTTTCCAGGGACCAGAAAAAAATGGTGTAAAATAAGGGAAAACTTAAAATCAGGGAAATGTATTATGCATAATATATAGGTGGGACCACAAAACAACAATGTAATATGAGGGAAAACTTAAAATCAGGGGATGTAAAATGGGGGTTCTACTGTAATCGTTTTAAATGAGTTTTAGGGGCTAATCCGCTGGGTATATAAGAAATTGCATTAGATATGCTTGTAGAGATCACAGAGGATTTGACATCTGAACTATTCTATTAAGCCCCTGGAGGCACTCTACTTTTCACAGTGAAAAGTTGCAAACAAAAACGTATTATTCGAACACCAGAAATTTAAAATTTAAATGTTTGGTAAACATGTAAGTTACTGGTGCAAGTATGGGACTCGTTATCTGGAAACCCATTATCCATAAAGCTCCAAATTTATCCAAATAATCCCCATTTTTTAAAACAATTTCCTTTTTTTTTTCTAATAATAAAACAGTACCTTGTACTTGAGCTAAACCGAGATAAAAACTTATCCTTATTGGAAACAAAGCCAGGCTATTGGGTTTAATGTTTACATGATTTTCTAGTAGACTTAAGGTATGATGATCCAAATTAAGGAAAGACCCTTTATCTGGAAAACACCTGGTCCCGAGCATTCTGGATAACAGGTCCCATACTTGTATTTGTACTATTGCTTTGCAGTAAGTTTGCTATAGTCAATTAATACACAGTGATTGAGGATCACTCGAGAATTCAAATAGCTTTCCCGTTTTTTCTGTATTTTAAAGGGAAGGCTCATTTTTAAGTTAACTTTTAGTATGTTATAGAATGACCAGTCAAGAAAGCTTGCAACTTTCTGCTCTTCTTCTTCTTTTGACTCTTTCCAACTTTTACATGGTTGTCACTGATCCCACCTAAAAACTAATGCTCTGTAAAGCTACATATTAATTATAGCTACTTTTTATTACTCATCTTTCTAGTCTGGCTCTCTTCTTTTCATATTCCAGTCTCTTATTTAAACCTATGCAAGGTTGCTAGGGCAATTTGGGCCCTAGCACCCAGGTAGCTCAAATTGATACTGGAGAGCTGCTGAATAAAGAGCTAAATAAAATTACAAATAAGAGAAAATGAAAACCAGAATGTCACTCACTGCATCATTAAAAGGTGTAACTCAAAGGTGGACAAACTCCTTTAAAGAGATGCTCTACTGACCAACTATGTATATAAAAAATATTTTTTACAAGAGGCTTAGTTAAAAATTTGTCTTTTGGTAAATCAAATCAAGGGTCACACACACAAATATGAACGTACAAAACATGCATCAGTCCTTAAAGGGATACTGTCATGGGAAAACATGTTTTGTTCAATACCTGACATGGAGGTAGACATTTTGTCAATTTCCCAGCTGCCCCATGTCATGTGAATTGTGCCAGCACATTAGGAAGGAGCTGCTTTCTGGCAGGCTGTTGTTTTTACTCCTCTAACTGAATAGAACACAGTGGGACATGGGTTTTTACTATTGAGTGCTGTTCTTAGATCTACCAGGCAGCTGTTAGGGAGCTGTTATCTGGTTACCTTCCCATTGTTCTGTTGTTAGGCTGCTGGGGGGTGGGGGTTTATATCACTCCAACTTGCAGCACAGCAGTGAAGAGTGACTGGAGTTTATCAGAGCACAAGTATTGGGGCAGCTGGGAAATTGACAATATGTCTAGCCACATGTCCGATTTCAAAACAAAATATAAGAAAATCTGTTTGCTCTTTTGAGAAATTGATTTCAGTGCAGAATTCTGCTGGCGCAGCACTATTTACTGATGCATTTAGAAAAAAATGTTTTCCCTTGACAGTATCCCTTTCACACACACATTCATTCATTCGCGCATCATCTACTGTCTGTAGAGGTCTCCCTATTTCTTGTATCTCAACACTTTCAGGCCACAAACAAAAAAGAAACGTGATTTCAATAAGGAATGGAACGTCACAGTGCAATGCATTGTGGGTTATGTAGTTCCTGCATGCTCTATGTAAGCTGTGGAGAGGTTGTGATGCATGATGTAGAAAAAGAAGAACTGTTAAAGAGCTGCATTTCAGCATAAAAAATTGTATTTATTCATACTTTTTGAAGAAATAGGTAACTGTAATGGTTACATTAGAGGTTTCTGTGTTATGTGGTCCTCTTTATCAAATTTTGGGTTAGAAGCCATATTTCCCCTTTAATAAACCACAGCACACAGGACTACATGTGCATCAGCTATATTACGGCTTACTCTTTTCCCTTATTTTCATTTGTAAGCAGCATATATGGTGGGGAAAATTTATATTTTTATTTAAAGATTTGTTTGCTCTTCTCTCCAAGCCCCCTCACGATATGCCTCATTACCTGCACCACCTGTTACTGTCAAAAGTGCCCTATGTGTATACCTAATATAAAAAAAAAAAATCAATTGGGCTGCGGGGTTGACAGGTGCCTGGGACACTTTTGACAATAGCAGGTGGTATGGGGTGGGCTGATTCAGGGAGCCTTGAGTTTATAACAGGTATGAATGTTAATTAAAAAAAAAAAAAAAAAAAGTTTCCTGTTTTCAAGGGCTTTTATTATGCAACTTTTTAGGTGTGGATGTCAGGTCCCCATTTATACGTTTACAGCTCAATTGCTGGACCAAAATGTGTATCAGTATATACGTAATATATATGGTAACCACGTGGCTGGTTGGTAAAAGACCAGAAATAGCATTTTGCTTGGGTGGTAATGTCTCATTTTCACCACTGTAACCATGGTTTGTGTTGTTCTTATTTATTTTTTGGATATTCTATCACTGACCGTTACAAAAAAAATGATCAGCCCTTTCAATGTAATAACGCAATCGACAGAAACCAGCTGGTTATCTCCCAACAATGGAATTAAGGACACAGCCTGGAACATACATGCATCCATTAATAACAGCATATACTGAATTAGGTGAGAAATAAAATCATGATGTGGCTGCAAAGTCTCTTTCTGGAATCTTAAATAGTGTATTATATTTTGAACAGAACACTTGAACTTGATCATTGTGCTAGTGTTATCCTTCCGTTTCTGCTATTGTAATTTCCCAAGTGCAGGAAACTTTCACAGCATCTTCAGAAATGTGTTAAGAAGATCATAGTGCTTTGTGTCACCTCATCTGCACTAGCATTTCTCCATCCAAATAAATGCGTTTGCAGACCTGTATAACTTCTCTGCTGAAAATAAGGAATACAAATAACATATTATGTGGTTTAATTTGTTTTTATTCTTTTCTGTCAGTGTTATTTTCATTACACAGAAGGGAATTAACAAATCTGAAGTGGTTAGATTCTGTGTGTACAATAGATTACATTACTGAAATGTAAATAATCTAGATGTGAAGTGTTGAAATCTCCTAATTTTCCAGAACTTTTTCTTTTGGACATCTAATGCCTTGGTTAGTTATAGAGTTTGCTTAGTTATGATATGTCTATCAACATATTTGTTTCTGGGCAAACATTTTATACGTGGGGGCTGGTTCAAGTATTCTAGCTATAAATCAACAGGAATAATGGGAAGAATTCATGAAGCATTCAATTACATGGAATAGCCCATATAATGATAATGCCAATTGCACTTTACCTCACAGCTAGGGTTTGCGTGCTGATCAAGTCCTAACTATAGATAGGTTGTGGCCATGTTGGGGTTCATCAATGAAGCACTGGGTTTACCATATTACCATATGTGAAACCCGGGCAGTGATTATACATTAGAAGCACGTTTGTAGTGTGGAGATCACAAATACAGTGACCAAAGATATGCCACCTTTTAACACATAATTTCCGAAAAGAAGTCTTGCTTTGCTTGGATGAACAACATACATAGATTTTAAGGCACAGCTAGGATTAAAATTGGAATGGTTCTAAATTAGTAGTAGTAAGAGACATGCTACCCTTGTGAACACAAAACTGTAAAACCATAGTCTGTAGTGTATTTAGTTCATGTAAAAATATGCATAAACACAATCTAAATTTTCAAATATAACTATAAATGGATTTTTATTTTTTACAAAGACATACCTGATTTCACAGATAAGGAAACTGCAACAGTCTGCCTGGGCTGCAGGGACCAGTTCCCATCCCCAATTATGCCAAAAGAGTAGTCTAACCACTCCCTTGCCTTGTTCCACTGTAATCTGGTAGTGCAGATTAACTGCGGATGGCAAACCTCTCTAAAAAGTCCAAATGATAAGTCATAATGATTTATGTATTCCTGGGATTATAGCTCTACAACAAAGTTTGATGTTTATATTATATCTAAACATTATGCTGTGCCATGATTCATACAGTATATCATATATATTATGTGTGGGTTCAATAAAATGGCAAAAGATGTAATACCTTTTCCAAAGGAGGAGAAAGTGATGCCCAGTGTAGGTTTTATGCAGGCACGGGCCTGTGTTTGATTCAAAGCAGGATTTTCCATAGCATTTGACAGTTCTAAATTCTGACAACATAAGCAAATTATAGTAAATTTTTCCAACACCGGAACAGATCAATCTGATGGCAGATTGCATACTTCCACAAGCTGCTTTGGTTAGTGCATCAGCCACTTTTAATGCCAAAACTTTTCAAGTTTTCAAAACGCTGATTTTTAGTGGGAAAAAAACCTAATTTTTTTCAGATTTATTTAACCCCGAGGATGTAAAAAGTCCAAACTTGAAAATCCTGCATCTCAGGCCTACCGTAATTGTATATATGTCAGTGGGAGAGGTCCCTATCCTATTTGGAGGTTTCTGTGGTCTGCCCTGGAAATCTGACTATTTTGGACAAACATCTGAACAATTCAGGATTTTGGCAAAAAGTTCAATAAAATCAAATGATTCGGAAAAAAACTTCAGATGTAGGAGCAAAACCCCACTTCCTGTTTCTAACTTCCTGAGCAGATAATATCCACAGCCACTCACCTTTCCCACAGGGAGTGACTGTGGCTCCCCCAGTCTGATAAAACACAGCCCATTTTATTTTTCTCATCCACCGTTTCATAGGGCATTCTGGGATAGACATATGTGAAACAGAAACTGTTAATATGGAACAGTATTTGACTCAATGTAAGCAAAAACAGACTTAGGGGCAAATTTACAAAATTCACGTGAATGGATCGAAGTTCAATCGAATATGATCGAATTCCGATCATAAGATTTTTTTTGTATATTCGAATAAGCAAAATTTGGCCTCTTCGATCATCGAATGCCGAATTATCGAATAGATCGAATGATCAGATATTCGATAATACGATCATTCGATGATCGAAGGATTTAAAATTTTAAAATCATTTGAGTGCTAGTTCGCCAGATTGAACCTACCGAATACCAATAGAAGCCTATGGGAAAAAGTATGATTTTTTCGTGAAATCGAACGATCAGTATCCGATTTATTATAGCCTAAAACTATTCGATAAGCATTTGATATTCTAATGCTTATCTAATTTCGAATAGATTCGTAGGATTTTGGGTGAATTTTTGTAAATTTGCCCCTTAAACTTACATTTCATTAGTACTCATTTTAGAAAGCAGAATAAAAATGCAGGGCTCATACGGAAAACAACAGACCAGGGGTCCCCAATCACCGGGCTGTGGCCCACTACCAGGCCGCGGACATACCTGACCTGGGTGTCAAGCTGTCACTGCATTTGACACAGACGCACCAAATTTGAGTCAGATGCACCAAATTTGAGGCAGACACACCAAATTTGACACTTGGGTGTCCGAAATTAATACGGGGCATGCGATGTTCACCCCCCCTTGGTCCTTGCAAAATATTCTGACTTTGTATCGGTCCCTGGGGCAAAAAAAGTTGGGGACTGCTGCAACAGACTATAAATATTGCTTTTCAAAATAACAAAATCATAAAACATTTTGCAAAAATATAAATAAGCAGATTTTTACTGAGGTAACCTACATTTTTAGTTGATTTTGGTGTGCGAATTTTCTAAGCAATGGTTGTAAGGGTTGTAACAGTAACCAAATAATAAATGTTATTTCTAACCATGGAATGTAAACCTAACAATATATCAAACCGTGTATGATCTTTGACTGCTCTCTAATCAATTACAATTACTGCTGTATCATGTTAGCAGAATAAAGCCACCTTTAATTAAAATGTTAGCAAAGTGTGGAATTTAAATTGCAGGTTTTAAGTATAATCTAATAAGACAATTGTGATGAAACACAAAAAAATGCAATTGCCATGGAATGCAGAACAAATTGGCATCTTAACACTTTAGTTGCCTCCCACTGTTTCATGGATTATGTGATGCTATTTCAGAGAAGAAATCAAATTATCACTCCCGGGTATATAAATGGCGTGTTTCAAACAACAAGCTGTAACAGTTAAATCTTATTTAAATGCTTTCCTTTTAAGTATTTTTGGTTGTAGAGAGCATGTTTAAGGAAACTGAAACATTACAGACTTTTTAGAATATAACATTACCTCACAAGATGCAAATACACTCCTAACATATAATCTATTTTGTGGTAAGCCATAAGTAAAAATTTAGGTGGGGGACCTTGCTAATCTTCACTATATGGATATAATTTTTTTTCTGTATTTGGTTGGTCTTTATATTTTTGGACACAATATGACTAAATGCCAAGATATTTCTCTGGGACTTTAATTTTATCATTGGTGGTCAACAACTCATTGTTTTTTGTCATTGTATGACATGGTCTATGTATCTAGTGTCGCTGCCTGAAATGTTGCCACATGTTCATTTGGACATGTAATGCAACAAATATTTTCAGGGGAAGTCCTTTAAAATACAAGGAGGTCAATAACTGCTGTTTGTTTAGAAACAGTGCCCCACACCTACATGGCCTTGTCTTTTAAATAAGATTTCCGCATTCCATTGAATATGTCCACTTATTTACCTAGGGGCTTTAAAGCACTGGGCTACAATCTGCCATCCAAGTACCCAAAATTCTCAAGCTTGGCCATCTGACCATTGACACTGAAGCATTCCATAGTATCATAAAACCACACCGCAATGAATGTTTTAAAGGACAAAATATTTGCCAAGGGGTTTTAAAAGGCTCTGCGCTTCAAAATTCTCTCAGTTGATGTAAAACGTTTCCTACCCATCTGAACAATTACACTGTACCCTCCCAAAGAATTGAAAAACTAGTCAGCAGCACAAGCTGTAGATTTTAAATGGTTCTTTTAATACTTTGCATCATCAAAGATGGCTTTTTTAGAACAATCAGTATTTTATTCATCTTTCTATATAATGGGCTCCAAACATTAATCCTACTCAACTCTGTGTAAAATATGTATATATAGTGTCTGTCTGCCATGTTGTGCTACTCCTCACTCACTTCTGATGTAATACATAATAGCTTTTACACAGATGCATGTAATACTGCATCTAGGAAGCACTGTTTGGGCTGCAACACTGGGCTGCTATTACAGCCCCATAATAACTGTGGTTTCTGTTTCACTCTATCTTTAAGGGGCAAATTTACTATTATTCCCCAAAAATAATTCGTTTGATTTTCGAACGTTAATCGAATAGTTCTAGGCTACCTTTTATTCGACAATTCGATCGTAGGAGTCCTATTCGATCAGGACTTAGTCTCAGAAGCCTATGGGAGTGATCCAGTAGGCTTCTATTGCAATTCGGTAGGTCCAATCTGCCGAAGTAGGCAATCGAAGAAACTTTAAAAATAAAATCCTTTGCTGATCGAATGATTAAATAATCATCCATTCGACTCTATTCAAATGTATTCGATCATCGACCATTACCTATTCGATGATCAAATATGCCAAAATTCACATATTCGACCAAAAGAAGAAATCCTACGTTCAAACTTCGATCGAACGTCGATTCCTTCATGTGAATTCAGTACATCTGCCCCTAAAAGTTGATGATCTAGTAACGCAAATTGGTACCCCTACTATTAAATGATGGCTACTCCACAAAGATAAAAGTAGCCTTAAATATTAAGTCCATGTTTTTGCACCAACTTAGGAAACCAACTAATCATTTCTCAAGAATCAGTAAGTAAATTGCTGTCTGACTTCTAATGGACGGAGGGCATCCCATCGAGATGTTTGCAGGATGAACAGAGAATGTATATTTTTAAAGCCACATACAATTATTTTATTGCATCCCAATGAAACCCCCAAGTGGGATACTAAATTCTAATATAGTGGTATTTTATTCTTTTTTGCTCATGCCTTTTATTTTCTGTAGCTTCTATTAATTTTCCAGTTCTCTTCTCACCCCATCTGTTTTAGCAATTTCTCATTTTCCTTCTTCTGCAATTGCTCTTCATTCAAATTATTTTTTCAAATATTTCTCTCCAAGCCTTTCTCTCAGTTTCACATTCTCTACTTTCTTTAACATCCATTTATTGTTTTTCTTTTGCCTTTCCATTTTGCTCTGTGACCTCCACCTTTCTCTGTCTAGACCCACTTTTATTATATTCTTTTTTACCACAATTCTGTCTTTAGCTGTCAACTAAATGCACTACTCTTTATCTCGAGCCCCTGCGACTTTGTCTTTTTGTACTCCTCTGTCTTTTATATTCTCTCGATCTGCTGTTCATATATTCTGCTTCCACCGCTTCACTTTATGCCATGCGTCTCCCAATTGTTCTACTTCCCTTGTCTCTTCTTCTTCCACCCCTCAACCAGTTCTATTTTTATTCTGCCAATTCCTTCACCTTTTAATCATCCATTCTACCATTTTTGTTTCCCTTTTTATTCTTCATTTTACCTGCACACAAACCAATACACACCACCATTGGATATGTTTTTAATCAAAGGGGCCACACTGGTATTACCTAGGAACTGACTGTTGTTTGTGCTAACTGCAAGTTGTCCTATATTCATGGGACTGATTTTGTGGAAATACATAATTTTTTTGGTTCATTCATGAGGTGGAAATCCCATGCAAATAAGGTCAAAAGTAGAATGTAACTTGATATCCATTACTATCAGGCCAGGAAATGTACAGTATATCTGTGGAACAACTAGGCAGCCTTGACCTAGAACAGAGCTGTCCAAATGGTGGCCCGCGGGGCACCCACCCTTGTCTGGCCCTCCATGAGAGTCGTCCTGCTTTAAAAGATATCACTACAGAGAGTAACTGGCCCCTGCATTTTTTAACATACAGAAAAATACATAAATGGAGGGCACTCCTTAACACACTACCAATTTGTGGTCAAAATATAGTACTAGAATTTCACAGAGGTGCTATAACCCAGGGGTGTACCTACTACAAACCCCCAACTACACAATCCATACAATGTGCATACCCATATGTATGGACCCTGCATTTTTTAAGACTCAAATTCAAACTAATCCCCTGTATTGTTCACACCTGTAATTCACCTGAATTGTTCACACTTGTAACACCTCTATTGTTTACACCCCTAATGCCATGTACTGTTCACACCTGAGACCCAGACTGAAACTGCTCACATTGTTCACATTTTATTCAAAATGATAATGGGGCACCAGCAGTGTGTCATTGTATGTAGTACATCTTAGAGTTTCCCTGTCTCCTGCTCTATTCTGCCTTCCCTATGCTACCTGTGTGTTCCATACTCTGCTTGCCCAGTGCCACTTGTGTGTGCCAAACTGTTGGCTTGAAAAAAGACAGATGGCAGTCTGAAAAATTGTTTATCTGGGTCATAGCCCATGTCTTAATAAAGGCGGTTCTAATCTGTAGATTTGACCACCTATAGTATTCACTTACAAATTGGCTACTATTTAGAAAATTTATGCATCAGGAGAAATGGATAATCAATAGTATATTTTCTCTTTTTTAATATACAGCTATAGATTGTGTATATACAGTACATGAGTTTCAAATTTCAATTCAGAAAACATATTTATATATCATAGAAGGCACAGTATATCACAGGTTTTATATTCATTAAACAAAAAAATGTTAAGAGTTTGGCTTGAAAAAATTACCCTGGAACAAAACTTTAGAGAGTTACAGGCAAAAGTAATTTTAAGTGATGTTTCCAAAACCACAACTGTTAACTGTATATAAAATGATGATGCATAGCAGTACCTCAACTTCCAGGAAAATATTTGTATGAACATTAACTAATGTTCTTAACTATCATCACTAGGCCTGCTGCAAATCATCTAATAGCATTATAAGAAATTGGCCATACAACTGAACAGTCCAGCTGGTAAGCACTGGCACAAGATTTACAATTGTTTCTATTTTATAGCTTTAAGAATACAAATCATGTAACTGGTCACACAAAATGTGAATCTTAATAGTTTAAAGACAGCAGATGCTTTCATAAAAAGAAAAACTGCAGCAATGCCCAGTTTTGCAGTTTGTGCATTTTTACTTACTTTAGGCTCAATGGAGCTTGGTTACATAATATAATCAGTGGCTGGGGGCAGCCAAGAGGATTCCAGAACACTGATGTGGCATGTGATAAATTGTCTCCTGGGAAAGGAGAATGGGGGATGGTGAAACAAGAGATTAGTCTGGCGCACCCAAGGGGTGCCAAACTAAAGCAGCACTTTGAGTCAATTTACATTTATTTTCTCTCCGGCTTAGAACTTCTAAAAGGAAAATATTTTGTTGGCTTGTTTGCCAGAAATTAGCTTTTAAACATAGAGGCACTCAGGTATAAAAACAACATGTTTCACTCAGCAGGATAGCACATCAAACACACATATATATTTAAAACTATATCACTGGCTGGTCCAATGTATAGACTAAAACATGAAAGAAAAGGTAACACTAAGCATCTTTTCAACATACTCTAATATGAAATGTTTGGTTCTTTAAACCTTTAAGTGGCAACCGAATGCCCCATTTTATTTGCACTCCGTTTTGGAAATTTTAGTCTTCGAGTATTTGTTTGGGTGAATTTTAGAAGGAACTTTTTTACCAAAAACCTAAACTCTCTCAATTTGTGTTATGCATTTGAGTTTTTATGTAATTCCACTTCAGTAACAAGATTTAAAGCTATATATACAAAAAAAGATGTTTCATAATATAGGGATATAAATCAGACACGTATTTTATGATTGAAAATATAGCTGATTTGCTAATAACCCATGTCTCGCAAACATTAATATGTACAGTTTCAAGATGTTTCACTTGCATGAACCAAAAACTCCCAGTACTATACTCCCAAATTACTACCAGAAATCAGCATACTTATGAATACAAGACTAAATATTCATCTAACAGCAGGTATTACTAAAGAAATCATACCTTTTTTAAAAGAACACATTCTTACAACTTTAAATGGAGTAAATAGGTCTCTCTAATCCAAAATACCAAACTGCAAATCTTTGTTCAGTCAGTTAGGAGCTTTTATAAGAAAATGTGACAAGCCAAAAAAAAAAATCACCTTAAAGCTTCCAGTTTGCATCATCATCATCATCATCATCATCATCATCATCATCTACCAATAGGTGGCAAGATAAAACACCAGAAATATAAATGGCTTGTTTGTTCTGAAAAATTTGATGAACAGCATGCATAGCATTATCAAAGTATGTATGCATGTATACTTGGCAACTTGTGTGCTGTGTGCATGTATCTTTGTGTTAGAGTATATGAGAGTGCTGCGAGTGTGCATAGCTCTCCCAATACCCCAACAAAATACATGTTTGTGTAAAGGCAAGTGTATGTTAGTATAAATTGTTTCTTGGTCTGGCAAAACTGTATTTATTTGGAATAAATAGCCTAATGGTGGCTAAAATTATTGCCAAGGCGAACATTTGAGTGATTTTACACAATGTATGTGTATATTTATGTGTGTAATGAGTGTGTGTAAAAAAACATTATATCCAACTACCACAAAACCTTAATTTCTGCCTTGTGCAGTTGGCTTCTAATCTGTGGATTTGACCACCCAACTGAAGTTTCTTCTTAAATATTTCTGGTTTAACAGGAGCAGTATATGGGAGTGAAGTAAGATGCAGACTTATTACAATTCAAATGTATGTATAAATAAAACACACATACACATATATACACACAAATTAAATATATATTATATATGTCTGTTTTATTTATACATAAATTGTATATTTTAAGTCTGCTTCTTACCACACTGCACCTGTTAAACCAGAAATATTTAAGAAGGAACTTTAGTTGGGTGGTCAAATCCACAGATTAGAAGCCTACACAAGGCAGAAATTAAGGTTTTGTGGCAGTGGATACAATCTAAATGAAGTAGTCAGCGGACACTAACTAAATAAAGTATACCAATTATTTGGTTTCTCATCTTGGCATAACGTTCAGCCCACACATAACGCATTCCTCCATTTAACTTCTATTTTAATTAGGAGCAATACTGGGAGACAGCTGCCTGAATGTAAGTAAAACATTTAAGCTTTTAATTATATTTTCTAGGTTTGAAATAACCACAGAACAAATGTAACGTGAGTTATATATATATATATCACGTTTACGGTTTATGCAAAAAAAAGAACGCAAAACAAAATTGAAAAAAAAACTTCTAATTGCATACATTGTTCATTTAAAGCAATCGTTCATGTGACTAATTTCAGTGTTTTGAAATCAGCAGTAAATACCAGCTCAGAGTATATAGACAAAATGTCTACAACTGTACCCCTTTCCATAAACTTCTATAGCCATTGACTGCTGTCATGGATATAGACTTTTGTCAAGTGATTGTCTTTTGTAAATAACAGTCTTTAATAACAAGCAGCAGTCATCATACAAGAAAGTGCACCAGCACTTGAATTTGATAACCTCAGTAGAGGAAGTAGGGAAAATGTACAGTGTATTGTCCCTCTCTCAAGTTGTTGATTGCCTAATACTCATTATAATAATTAAAAAAGTGTGTTTAGGAAAACATTTTTACCCTTGCACAGTGAGCATTTTTTTTAAAACAGATTTGCACATTTACAAGGAATAAGATACTGGACAGGCCACAGGACCATGAATCTTCTGGGTCCTTTGGTGATCTGAGAATGTGAGCAGTGTATTAGCACATGCGCAGTTGGAGAAATTTCCCAGTTAACAACGACTGTGCATGCAACGAAATTGACGAGAAATTTGACTAAAAGCCGTAAGAAGACACAACGATTACCGAAGACCAGAAAGATGGCTTAATTCCTGCACCAAGGGGGTAAGTAAAAATTAGGGGCATTTGACCTGGGTAGCAGCTAGGCTGGGGGGGGGGGTCTATGTAGGTTTTTTTTTACTTTTGGGTTGAGTTATCCTTTAAAGGTATTGTTCACCTTCCAAACACTTTTTACATTTCACTTGAATTTTTTTCTTTTCAGTTTTCAAATTTTCCACCTGAAATAAAGACTTTTCAATTGCTTTCTATATTTTATTTATAACAGTTTCATTGAAGTTTCAAGTTTACTATTCCTGTCTATGGTGTTTTAGTTTGGCAGCTGTTATCCAGGTGAAGATTATGAACTATTACAATTTGCTACATTAGTTGATACATTTTTCAGCAGCACCTAATTATAAAAGTTGCCTTTAATGAAACTCAGGGATTCTCCTCAGCAAGGCCAAAGATAACAAAAGTATCATCTAATGTGTCAATTTAGAACAACTAAAAGGGAACTAAACCCTAAAACTGAATATGGTCATATTGTACCTTATTGAACTTATTGCACCAGCCTAAAGTTTCATCTTCTCAATAGCAGCAATGATCCACGACTCCAAACTTGTCACAGGGGGTCACCATCTTGGAAAGTGTCTGTGACACTTACATTCTCAGTGGGCTCTGAGAAGCTAAAGCTGGCCATAGACGCAAGGATCCGATAGTCTGAAAATCGATTGAATCCTCGATTTGAACTGTGTGTAGAGAGTCCCGAAATTTTTAATCTGGCGGAGATCAGTCGTTTGGTCAATCGGACAGGTTAGAAATTTTCTGTTGGCTGCCGATAATATCTGTGTGTATTGCTGATTGTACGATTTTCAGTGGGAGTCTGCCACTAGGTTTGTCGGACATAAACTTTCGTACAATCCCTGTCAGGGGCAGAACATTGTCTGATCTGTTCTTTAACTACCTTATTTGTTCTGAAGGTTAGTGGCAGGTCGGGAGATGGGGAAGTCTGACTGTTCGAGAATTTGAACGATCGGATCTTAGCGTCTATGACCAGACCAGTGATACGGACAGTAAAAAAATGACCTTTTAACATACAAATGTACATTAAATGTTACCTATAGGTTATGTTGATCATTTTTTGCTGAGAGGTTTGCTTTTGTATATAATTGTTAGTTGAAGTTCCTAAGCCTGACTCTCTGACACTCTGACTTTGCCAACCTGGCTGTCCCATCTCAGCCTGTTAGTTACAGTTTCTAATGCTAACAGCCTTCTGCTGCACAAATGGCAGCCCCCTCATACAGGAACATGGGGGATCAGACAGGTAATGTAAAAGCATCATGTAAATACTTTATGGCAAAGTTAGAAGTAGCTTACAAAGCCAATATTATAATAGATGTAAAAAAGAGTTTAATTTCAGGTGTCAGTATCTCTTTAAGTGTAGGGGACATCTCATATGATCAGAAAATGTAATATAAGCTGATGCTACAAGGCAGATAATTACATTCTGATGCTAGCTGCACTGGTTTCTTTGCTGCCTTAAAGGGAAACTGTCATGGGAAAACAAGTTTTTTTCAAAACGCATCAGTTAATAGTGCTGCTCCAGTAGATTTTTGCACTGAAATTAATTTCTCAAAAGAGCAAACAGATTTTTTTATATTCAGTTTTGAAATCTGACATGGGGCTAGCCATTTTGTCAATTTCCCAGCTGCCCCGGTCATGTGACTGGTGCCAGCACATTAAGAGGGAGCTGCTTTCTGGCAGGCTGTTGTTTTTCCTTCTCAGTGTAACTGAATAGTACACAATGGGACATGGGATTTACTATTGAGTGCTGTTCTTAGATCTACCAGACAGCTGTTATCTTGTGTTAGGGAGCTGTTATCTGGTTACCTTCTCGTTGTTCTTTTGTAAGGCTGCTGGGTGGGGGAAAGGGAGGGGGTGATATCACTCCAACTTGAAGTACAGCAGTAAAGAGTGATTGAAGTTTATCAGAGCACAAGTCACATGACTTGGGGCAGCTGGGAAATTGACAAAATGTCTAGCCCCATGTCAGATTTCAAAATGAAATATAAAAAAATCTGTTTGCTCTTTTGAGAAATGGATTTCAATGCAGAATTCTTCTGCAGCAGCACTATTAACTGATGCATTTTCAAAAAAAAATTTTTCCCATGACAGGATCCCTTTAAGGGTAGTGACACACTGGCAGATTCGGGGAGATTTAGTCGCCTGGCAACTAATTGCCTGTTCTTCTGGGTGACAAATCCCTAACCGCATTCATGTGTCTTCCCCTTCTGATATAATGAAAGTCGCCTGCGCTAAGCACACGCGGTGCTTCGTTTTCCGAAGTTGCCCGAAGTTTCCTCGTGAGAAATGAAACTTTGCACTTCAATATTAGAAAAACAGTCACAAATAGAAAAAATGTCTTTCCTTTTGAGGAGTCAACTACAGATAGAGGGCTTGCATACCAACAAAGCCACAGACAAAGTGGTATTTTTTTTTTTTTTTTTTTTGAAAAAATGATTCTTTAAAATTCAATCCATAACATATAGACAAGTTCAATCACATATATACAAAGTAAGGCAAAACAGCATAATCCGTATATACATACCACTCTAAGTCACAATACCAGTATCAAAGATAAGGAAGCAGATACCCTTACCCAAGAGTGAGAATTAAATTGAATTTAAAAAAATAAATTTTTCTAAAAAATACTTTGTCTGTGGCTTTGTTGGTGTGCAAGCCCTCTATCTGTAGTTGATTTCATTGTTTGGATCCATATGGTGTCCTATTTGGGCTTTTTTGCACCCCTAAAGATTGAGATATATTATGATTCCTATATATTAGAGTGCCCTCCATTTACACAATTTCTGAGGAATCTAGACCTTTACCTTGGTACATGATGCATTCTTGATGCTGAACTGTTTGTGCATGCTGAACATTAATGGTTTGTAAATACATAACCAAAAGGGGAGCTTCAGCTGTGTGCAACTCTGGTGGATCCAATTAACTTTTCATCTGAACACCTTTAAACACTATTGTGGCTGGATTGCTCTCACCAGACAACAAACACAAAACAATATTGCCCTTTGTGCGCTTCCTTCTCTTTTCTCATTTAACACTGACCACCTTTGTGTAAGGGTTGGAGAACATGAAAGGGATACTTAGTGAAGTGGTGCTGTATTAATAAAGTTTTCTCTAAGTGCTTTCAATTGCCTTTGTTTATGAGCATCTCTGTCTGTCTACATGCTTAAATTTGTCTTGATTTTTTTATTTTCACTGAAGACATCTGAATGCGTGTCCACCTACCAACTAATAGGAATGGAAGGAATAGCGTGAATGTAGCACATTGCAAAAAAGTAGGGTTACAGGGATTGTTTTTTTGGCACATACGCATTAAGGGTTTTAAGGGAAAGGGCGGTGCCTCAAACACCTAAAGATAGCAGCAGCAGCAGCAGCAACGAGAGGGGATTACTACTGAACAAAGGCATATTATTGATACAAGCCCAACAATTTGACAGACCACCATAAGACCTACTATAGGAGGAGTAAGTCATGTATTTCATTATCCTTTAAAAAAAAAAAAAACTAGGGAGACAAAAGGACAATTTAAAAATGATAGTTTTTTTTTTTTTATGTGTTTTTTTAACGAGTGATTTTATTTTCAGTTGTGGAAAATCATAAATCTGCCCCTTAAACTTTATTTAATGTAAATAAAGGCCTGATGCCTAAATAAATACAGCCTGGAGTATTTAAAGAGCTTAGCTCCTTTTTAGCAAAGGCAGTTTATTTCAGACCTTTATGTGATATGGTACCAACTCACTCACTGGAGGGAAACTTATCTATCCAGTATTTAAAAAGTTTTACAAATGTTGCATGCACGTTATTTGAAGATTTATGTTCTCTAGAATGGCATTATAAGTAGTAACCTGTAGTAAACTTTATGAAGGACAGATTGTGTAAAACCCAACTGCTTCTTTTTTGGCCAGGAAGTATTTCTGCAACGGATGGGAACCAGTATGGGTACACGCTTTGCACCCCAATATGCCAACCTCTTCATGGCAAAACTAGAAGAGGACTTTCTCTCCACCTGCAAAATCAAGCCGTTGACATACCTCCGCTATATAGATGACATATTCATAATCTGGACAGATACTGAACAAGAACTTATTCAATTTCACAAAAAGTTTCAAGACTTTCATCCCAATATTAATTTAAAAATGAGCTACTCCACCACTCACATCCACTTTCTGGACACAACCATTCACATCAGGGATAATACTATTCAAACCACCATATATCGAAAGCCAACGGACAAACCATCATATCTACGGTATGACAGCTTTCACCCAGACCACACTAAACACTCAATCTACAGCCAGGCCTTACGATACAATCGTATATGTTCTGACACTGCTGAAAGGAACCACCTCCTCAAAAAACTCAAAACAGACTTTATCAACAGGGGCTACAGCCCCATGATTGTGGATCAATACATTCATGCAGCCACCAGGATTCCCAGAAGTCACCTTCTACATTATAAACAAAAACCTGAAATAAATCGGGTTCCCCTAGTGGTCACATACAATCCACAACTAAGGACCCTCAGAAAAATAGCCAGAGATCTACAGGGTACACTTCAAAAGGACGAGAGGCTCAAAAGCATTTTCCCAGATCCACCACTCCTAGCATTCAGACAGCCTCCCAACCTAAAGTCACTAATAACAAGAAGTGCCTTATTGCGCCCCACCAAAAATGGAACATACCCCTGTGGCAAAAAACAATGTAAAACCTGCCCACATATCCTGACTTCTGACAAAATAAAAATTCCGGACACATTAGAGGAATACAGCATCCACGGTCACTACAACTGTTCTTCTTCCAATGTGGTGTACTTAATACAATGTACTAAATGCAAAACAGGGGGACTGTATATAGGAGAGACTGGACAAAGTCTGAGAAAGAGAAATACACACCACCGATTCACTGTAACCAATAAAAAACTGGACACACCAATAGGAAAACATTTCAATGGCCCTAATCACTCCATAAAGGATTTAGGAATTTTGGTTCTTAAGGGGAATTTTAAAACAGATAATGATCGAAAAGTATGGGAATACAAATTAATGGAAACCTTCAATTCTCTGGAGAAGGGACTAAACCTGGGACTTGGATTTATGTCTAATTATGTGGACTAACAAAGGATTGCACCAGGCCAGAAATACCAACATGTCTGGATATGGACTAAGAGATCATTTGGAATGCCTTTGATTCTACACTCCAATAATTCAGCCCTGATTTACAATCTAGTTGACCCACATTATCTTGTACCTTATCTGTCTATCTCTTGCAGATCCCCTCGTAAATGACTTTGACACCTCACACACAGTTGGATATTCCTTTTTGTTGGTCATTTGATCTATGAGCTAAATGTTGTATATATACCAGAGAACACCACAGCTTCATTGTAATCAGCTTGAAAAAGGAACTAAAATGTTCTGAAAGCTTGCTATGATTATATTAGTTAGCCGATAAAGGTATCACCTTTATACCATTTTGTTATTTTTTATTTCAAAAGGGTTGCCCAATAACATTTTTACTGGCTAACACGGTACAGCAACTTTACATGCAATTGTAAAACCCATGTAATTGTTTTTTTATGATAAAGCAAGTAGGAGCTTGGACAGTGGAAAACTTCAGGGTCACCTCATCTACTGCAACTTTTGAAACAATGCCAAGAACTGAAGTTATGTTGACCTATGTAATGGTATAAATGGATATAAAACTGGCTGAAGGATTGTGTACATGATAGTGACTGATTTAATAATTGGGGTGGTCATTGTACACAATGTATCTATGTTTGCTGATGACTCAAAATTATGCAGGTCAATTAATTTAATCAAGGATGTTGCATCCTTGCAGAGAAACCTTGGCAAAATGTGCAGCTATCTGGGCATATGAGATTCATTGCTGACAAATGTAATGTTATGCATTTGGGCTTTGGCCCTTTAATGGGAAAAGTGAAGTAAATCCTTGATGGAAAAGGCAGCTATAGCAAATAATGCCAGCTAGCAAATGGTTTTCTCTTGTATTAATAAAATAGAATAAAAAAAATAGAATATAGAATAGAAAAATAGAAATTGAAGCGAGGTAACCAGCAACTGGTAAGGCCTTATCTAGTATATGAAGTGTTGTTTTGGTCTCCTGCACTTCCAAGGGATATTAATGAAAGACTAAACACAAGCAAATATGCTGATGATATGTAAAGCTTCAGTTATGAATAGTACATTTAAAGTGGGTGACAATGGATCAGGGTAAGAAAGAATAGAAAGGAGGAGTTAATAAGCAAGTGAGTATAATATTGTTTTTTTAGCCTGAATTGTGCAATATTGCACTGCTGCATTAAGTTTCCAACATTATGAGTAAGTGCTTTAGGGAAAAATATTATACAACGGATGTGGAATACAATGCCACACAATTTCTATTTTAATACTGTTTTCATGTGTGAGAGCAGATGGATGCTTTTCCATGCACATAAATGATCAGAGTATTACTTTAAACGGCTATAGTTCCCACATTGTCTAATCCTTTACTGATAAACAATAGCCGCATTTGCATTCTAGGAATACATGAAGCTTTAGCTGCATAAAACAGTTTACTTACAGAAATTGCAAAAGAGTGTACATTATCCTCTAGTAAACCGAAAATCTAGAGTTAAATTGACTGGTACACCTTTTTATACAGTGGATCTTTAAATTTAAATACACAAAATATTCGAGCATGACTAAACTATGATCAAAAGCAGGTCCAAAAAAGGAAAAAAACAACAATTAGGATTCACTGATATATACTCAAGTTACTAAAAGTGTTTCGGCATCAGCTTAACCATGTTTCTTACCCATAAAAATATAGATTTATTAAGGTTCATTTGTTAAACATATGCAGATACATACTGTATAGTATTCCCTTCTTAACTGGAAAGAACAATTAAAAATAATGTCCAAAATTGCATGTTCTTCAGTGCTATATTTTCAAAAGACATACTCAACACAGAGAAATAGGCAGACATTCTGGTCATTCCGACTAAAATAATTCCTGAATTTTCCCATTAAAATCCTTAGAGAGCAGATTTTTTTCCTCTCTTTTCTTTTAAGACACAATGGCATAACAGTCTAACGTTCTCTCTAGTTACTCCCATAAGAAAAGTAGGCTGGTGTCAAGTGCAGGTCTTTCAATGGACACTGCTCAATATGACAAAAGCACATGCAAAGTTTTTTTTGGTGTTATACTTGCAAAGTAGTGACTGATCCAAAAACAAATAAAATACTGGATATGTTGAATAGATCACTGTAGCCAATCTAGTCCTAGTGTAGCTACCACACTAAGAAAGGTTGCCACCTGTCTGGTTTTGACCTGGACACCCCAGGTCTAAACTATTTGTCAGGTTTTCCTGTATTACAAACAGGGCAGGATTCTCTTAGATTCACACAGCGGTCAGCCAATGGCCATGTGACATCACTGCCCCACCCTGTGACGC
>CM044441.1:61698173-61774340 GCA_024363595.1 Xenopus borealis | reverse complement strand
CCCCCCCCCCCCCCCCGACTGGCTTTCCTATCATGGAAAGCTGGTAACCCTAGGATGAACTATTTTTTTTCAAAGAAAATACCAATCCCAAATTATAAAATCCCATTATAAGCAAAGAAACATAACTATGAATTTTTCTAAATTACAGTACTTTACACAAAAGTATATATGGTCAATCAATTATAATTACTTTTTAAAGCCACAAATTTTAATAAAAGAACCCCTGTAATAGACAGTAGATGAGGGTAACTTCACCAAAAATTAAGCTGTTAAGAGTCCGTTTTACGCAAAATAAAGTGCTCTACCTCTGTGTATTATCCCTTGGGAATCGGGTGCTCAGAACTAAATTACCCAACCTGCCACATGTTAGGAAACCCATATACAGAGTCCACAGTACTGCAGCACACTGACAAAGTGAATTCTTCATGCTCTGTTTCGGGCCAGGCTTGATAAAGGGACCTGCGAGGCCCAAAACACTGCCATTTTGTCTACTTGAACTGGAGCCAAATAAATAACACAGAGCATAACAAATTCACTATGTCAGTGTGCTGTGGTACTGTGGACTCTCATAGAGTCCATCATAAGCAAATAATTGTAATTAGGGATGTACCGGTTCCTGATTTTGGTGTGGCATTTATCCAAATCCAAGTTTTTTTCAGCAGAATTTGGTGCCTGGCCAAACTGAATCAGAATCCTTGAAACAATGTGATTTTAGTACACACAATCAAAGAAATCTCACATTTTTTCATGTATGTTTTTTTTCCTTCTGCATATTCAAAATAGGGTTCAAATAAGTAATTAGCCAAATCCTTATTGAAAGATTCATTAAAAACACATATTACAGAGCTTGCACTTCTTTTACTTATAAATAAATTTAGAATAAATCTTAAAATAGTCTAAACATTTTTAAATGATACGATATGAGGTACAGAAACTAGACATACTTTTATTTTAGTGTTTTAACACAGGTGTTCAAGTTGCTTTTTCATGTTATCCTGAGAATGTGCTAAACAGAGTGTTCTTTTGATGTCTGAGAGGAGAATAGGAGCTCTGTGAATTGCAAGGCTGTTGGAAATAATATCTCACACTACTACTGTGCTATCAGATTTATAATAAAAAGACATTTTATGATCACATCGTTTCCACTATTGAACTCTATTCTCACAATAATAAAAGGTATTTCTTTTTGGATATTGTTTTCAGAAGAGCACATAAATCCATACATATGGTGCATTCTTTCACAGTGTGACTGTTCAATATGATTTAGTATGACAAGAGCAGAGGCAGGTATGTATATGTACTACACATACTTTATTAAACAGGTGTTTAGAATAAGAAAAACAGGGATAATATTGATTGAACAGGGGAAAGAAAATCACAAGAGCTTTATCTTCTCTGCTATTCCCACGTGTTGAGTCTCCACAAGCAGATGTGCTTAAAGATCTCCACTCTCCTTTCATAACAATGACATTCATAAAGAAAATGTCATACATATATTAATTTTCAAAGAACTGTTATGGAATTACGGATCAATTTGGTGTTTAATTCTTAATTATCTGTATCTATTTTTTAGCATACAATGACAACTGAGAGCTAAAAAAAAGACATACGAAAGTAACGGGGCACTTTTGCTTTTCTATTTGTTTGCCTGTTACAATCCATGCCTGGGAGCCAAGCAAGACCATCATCCTTACTTCACAGAACTTATTGACTTATAAAAAGCTACCTGATTTACCTGATTTGCCTGATACATGCCTCAAATGGGCCAGAAGACCAAACCAGGAGAAATCCCTAACTTCTTAAAAAGTAAAAACAAGTGTTAGGTGGGCATTCAAATATCAACAAGACAACCTGTCTGAAATAAACTATGCTTTAACCAAACAAGACAGATATATCCATACCACAGCACAAAACGTTTAACATTTCATAACAAACAACTGTGCAAGAAATAAAGAAGGAGGTGACCATCCTAAGGGTCAGGGATATTGACAACCAAGAAGGCAATGAGGACTTAAAAAGACAACACCTTGTCTAGAATCCGAAATTAAATAATAATTCTAGAAGATCTAGATCACAATACCTTGTTGATTATGGCCTATCAGAATCACAAACAGACCTTAAAATGTTTCAGCAGAATACCAATGGCTTAACTAGACCAAAGCCCAAAGATGATCCACCAGAATTAAAATAAAAGAGCTCATTGTGAATAAAATGTTACCTGTTACATTTAAATATAGCCTGATATCTCCCAACATGACATTTCTTGACCATCATATATAATTATATTATATATAACTTTCTGAGCACATGCAAAAATGAGTAATCTCAGATTATGAGGCCATCCTATGCAAATTCTAAAATTTAGATACCACAAGAGGCAACTGTAGAATGATTAATCCTTATTCACACAGGCCTATATTCATTCAGAGAAGCCACTAAACTGCAAAGTAATATTTTAAGTTTAACAAAATACAATAAAGCAAAAGCCAATAAAGTGGGAAAAATAGGCATATTAATATCTTATTACTGTATTTTAACTTAATATTTTATAGATCATTATCACTTAACAGAATTATTCAGAATACTAGCCTTCAACAATGACAAGGCTTTAGAAAAAAATGAAACCAGGACAACTTTACAATGCAAAAATACTTTTGTAGATTTCATAGAGCTGCAGATAGAGTAGCCCTCATATACATATTACTTTCCCAAACCAACTTCTACCCTTTCACAAGTCTTCAAACTATGATGATACTCCAAACCAAGGATTTCCATTCTCCCCCTCCCTTTTTTTTAACAAATGACAGGAAATGAAGAAATAGTCCAAACTCTATTCCCATGTGCATCTGCACTACCCAGCTGGATTAGGAGTAGGCCTAGCAAATAAACCAAATACATGATAAATAAATAATTGTTTGTTATCTAAAGGACTACTTACAACCTCAAGATTTTAATTGCATCCCTTGTGTCCAAAGATTACATAGCTAAATTCTTCACAATAACAAACTATACTTTGTTCTAGGTGTATTATTCATATGCCTTCATTTATTTCAGCATTGTTTCACATTTTTCTCAACAGCAACACTCTTAACTAGAACACATTTGTAAAAAAAATTTAAGTGATAAGACTAATTAAATACATTTCTATGAAGAAGTTTTCATTTACCTGTCGATATGTCCCGTCTAGTAACGTGTCAAGGTTTTGTAAAGGAGTTGGTGTTTTATCTTTGAATCTTGTTAGAAGAAGCCTTTGGATAGCTCGGAACTGCACAGCGCGTTCAGATAATAGTGCTTCATACTTCTCCCCATTCAATCGGAGCTAGAGAAGAAAAAAATATTATTCATTTTAAACTACCATGATCTACTGTTATATAGGAAAAGAAAAGAACATCTTGTAGTTTCCTCATGTTAATATGTTGCAAATCTACAAAGCTAAGCACTAATTATATAAATATGTTACTGCATCACTTATTTTAGTGCCCTAATAAAAGGAAAGGTCTGCTGCAGGAACAGTAAGTAAGGTATGCCCCTACAAATGAAATGCCCCTACAAGTGGAATACCCCTACAAAATAAGTCATCCCCAAAAATTGTTTTCCTGGGATGGTTGATCTGGTCAGATTAGTACAAACAAAACTGCCAATTAGCAATCAATTTCGCTATATAACATATTGTGCATGGTGGTATGCATATGATCTATTTACTAATTAGCCATTTCTCATTTCTTTGAGATAGAAGACAAACTGTATTGGAACTATACAAAGAATTTCTTTAGGACTAAAAATATCTAAAATTAAGGGGCAAATATCGAATCTGCAAATGCAAATAAAATTTTATTCGAATATTCGAAGTTCGAATAACTTCCCCTTTAAAATTTTATTCGACCACCTACTTCGCCAGAATCAAGCTACCAAATTGGGTTTTATTACTTTTGATTGAATATAAAAAATTTGATTGATCGATTAAATCGTTCGAATTTCTTTATATTCGATCGTTGGAATTGCGGTAAAATACTTTGAATTCTATAGTCGAATTAGAAGGATTTTACTTCACCTGGTCGAATTTCACATTTTTTTTAATTCAAAATTCGACCAATAGTAAATCTGCCCATAAGTGTTACTTGTGCAAGCTTGGGCTGGGCACATATGAGGAACTTTCAAGAATTCCTATACTGTGTATGTGCCCAAGATGAGAACACCTGGGAGCCGAGGAAATGGCTCATTATATTGTCTCCCATCATAAAGTGATTGGAGTGATAGATTTTATCCATTAAGGATGTCTATAGAAATTTTAAAAACATACCTCAAAGTGCTGGTCAATTAGCTCAAAATATTCTTGCAATGGCACTGGTCCAGAAAATGAACATGTAAAATCTTTAATTCCTTGCTTCAAAAAATAATCTTGAAAACGCAGAATGAGCTCTCTGGTGATAAGCCAGAGATCTTCAAACAGTTCACTTTGTATCCTATATCTCTCTAAAAATAAAAAGGCAGAATTCATAATGGTATTCATAGTTTATTTTTCATCCCTGCCATACAACAAGATAGAGCTTCTGTTGTAGTCATTCTTGGATGGGAATATTACAACTCACACCTACCATAACCTACCCCTGCTCAACCTAGTCTGAGACAAACAGGCTACTTCCAAAACTTTCAGAGATTACATTGCGGGAATATGGATTACGGACAATACTATATCACCAACAAAAAAGCCAAAGATAGAGGGCCCATCTACTGGATACAAGTAACTTCATAAACTACATTAAAGTTGGAAGGGAAAGGAACCCATGACCAAAATTTACAGATTATTCCCACTTCACAGCTCCTCTCTTGCAAATTGACACCACACATTCAGAGCACTCATCATACAACATGCAACAACAATTTGCAACTTGACAGAATAATGTATAACACAGAGTTGTACTCTTTTTCATGCTAGATGCTCTTTTGTAGCTGTATGCAAATTAATAACCTGACGGCATATAGTTTCCTTGCATCAAAAGTTAACTTCCGCATTGCCAGAAAAGGAACTCTGTAAATCACTGGATAAAGATCTATACTACATTGAGGTTTCTCAAAAATTTCTTTTTCGATGGGTATTACTAAAAGATATCCTTATTCCACTTCGCCAGAGAAACTCTTGAGGCAAGTTTGAAAAAACAAGAAACAAGGCTATTCATAATTCCACACATAAAGAGTGTGTTCTAATGTTGAGCCAGTAGTTTATAGCCATTAAACACACACCCAACAGAAACATTGTTGAAGTCACATCTATTACTCAATGATCCCTCTGTTTTCTCTTGCAGTATCATTAAACTGATCATAAAAGCAAATATAAATGTATACATTTTACTTACGTGATGTCTTAGAAGCAAGAAGTGTCACTTTTTGACCTGCAAGCAGCTGGAATCCTACTACACTGACTTGGTCCTCTTCCACTTGATCTATAAATTCTAAATAGTTACAAGGATACAATTAATAACTAACCACATATATACAATAGAATTTTTTTTATTATTATTAACACTGCATTAAGTGGATATGCAGCATGAAAAGACAATGCAATTGACAAATTAAAAACCAAGTTCATAAACAGTGGAAACTCCTTTGAAGGCAATTGCAGAAGAAAACCAGAAAATATTCTTTATCATTTTGGTAATTCTTTACATTCTATGGCCTGCACATATCATAGCCAGAAGTATTCCCAGCTTCTCTATTTTAGGACTTATCATACCTTAGTGACAAGAACATTTTTCATAAATTGACCCATCTAATATTGACCCATATTAAGGTGTTGACTCAGCAGCATGTGTTCAACTGCTATCATAGTGATTGTTCGGAAATACCATGCCAGGTTATGTTGTAATGCCGGGATCTTAAATAGCTTTGAGAGTGGCTTGGGTACTCACACATGTACATATTCCTCACTGTGCTAAGCGGCATAGCACTCACTAGGGTGGTTTTTATTATTTCAACCCAACTGGGGTGTAAGCTCTCTCTGGATTTCTGGGTGTGGGGGGGTAATTATAACATTCTTTTGTCCCAGCAGTCAGTTGCACACTATTCTTTGCTGGCAAAGTTTATGGAAAAAGGCTGAGAGAGATATGGATGTTGGGTTTCTGACTTTTTTTCTGAAGCTTAAATATTCATGCTGGTTAAATGGGTAGCATATCAAGTATTTGATTTTATTACAAAGGTATAACATTTACTATTAATATCCAGACAGTACCCATAAATCTATGATTTAATCAAAATGTGGATTTCTATTATTACTAATTATGTAATAAACTAAAAATAACAATTGCGGCATATCTTCAAACTAAGATCCTGTTAATGTTCTATTTCATCACAAAAGTGATAGTATAATTTTACAGAATGTTAAACATCCTCAGTTTAGATTCCTCCTTATCTTAATCCCTTATAGTCATTAATCCAATATTATTTACATCTTGATATAACCTCCATAAAAACATGGGGAAGGAACCTAGCCATAACCCTCATTGATTTCGCCAGAAATAAGTACATTATGGAAAATAAGAAACAATTTTATTTTTACTTCTACCATGGTAACACTTAAATAACATACAAGATGTACCCAAGTGGTGTTTTCCTTGGAGGCAAGAAAGATGACAGGCTAATGAACTGCTGCTAAAGTCTATTTATTGTAGTGTACAGCAGACTAAAGCCATTTTTTACATTGCTTTAGTAGAAGCCAGAACATTCAACTTGTACTACTTTAAGAAAAGTATTCAGTGACATACAGCTGCTTTAAAATTGCTGCAGTCAATGCCAGCACGTCTGCTACCTAACAGCCTGCCAATACTCAAGACAAATGTGCTTTTGGGATGTTGTAGACTGTTTTAACAGGCAATACAGTGAGCAAAGTCCTACAACTGCAGACTGTGACACTGATTTACACCTTTCTATCCAAAAACAAACCAAAAAGGCTTTCACAATATTGTTCTGATTCAAAATAGATCACCATGCTTAAAGGACAAGGAAAGGCAAAAAAATAAAATCCCATTTTTACTTTCTTTAATGAAAAAGAAATCTATCTCCAATGATCTTTAATTAAAAGATGTGTATCGTTTTTATAAGAAACCTGACTGTATGCAGTGAAATTCTCCATTCATTTACTGCTGTATATAGGAATTGTCAGATGGTCCCTAACTGCTGGGCAGGGAAACAATCATATTTATGAACAGCAGGGGAGCCCCCGCCTTACTTCCCAGCCATGTAGAACACCAGCAGCTTGCAAACGCGACTGTGTAGAGATTTGTATTGGATTTTATTTTTGCCTTTACATCCTGTTTCCAACTCCAGCTACAGGGACAAAGATCATGGAGCCAGATTTAAACAGATAAGCTGGGATTCTATTTGGAGGATTATTTTGCTACAGTCACTGGTTCTGAAGAGTTGGAGAAAGTTTGTATTAAACAATACAAAAACGATAAAATCCACATTAGATTACATGACAACACAGGACCCAGTGCAGTCTGTTTATTCCAATTATTAATCAGTTTTGCTGTATCCGCTTCTGGCAGACATTTGACTTCTGCTGTTTTGATGATCCCTAAGCAGCCCAGATCACCCTGAGCATGTGCACAGTCTTGGTCTTGCAAAGATGTTTAACAAAGTTACAAGATGACAGCCCCTTGTGCCCAACTTTGAAAGCATAAATCATTTGTTTGATTAGGCTTTGTGGTGAAGTAAGTTCATGTTATAAAATACAGCCTTAACAAGTTTACGCTTCTAAAACACAGTGGATATGATATAGAATACAGTTTGCTTAAGTGGAGAAAAAGAAGAAAATGTTCCTGTTCAGAAAATGCTAAAATAAATAATAAAGGTACAGGGACTGGCGGAAATTATGTACAGGTATAGGATCCATCATCCAGAAACTTATCCAGAAAGCTCCGAATTATGGGAAGGTTGTCTTCCTTAGTCTGCATTTTAATTAAACAATTCAGAATTTTAAAACACATTTTCTTTTTATTAATAAAACAGCACCTTGTAAATTATCCCAACTATGATATAATTAATCCTTATTGGTGGAAAAACAATAGATTAGGGTTATTCTGATGTTTAAATTTTTTTAGCAGACTTAAAGGAGAACTAAACCCCCAGGCGCCAACCCCCTCCCCCCCACCCCCCCTCCCATTTTTTTTCAGATATTTGTAGGTACTTACTTTAAAGGACAAGGCTAGAAATGCTGTATTTTGTATACTAAACATAAACGAACTTACTGCAGCACAAAACCTAATCAAACAAATGATTTATGCTTTCAAAGTTGGCCACAGAGGTCTGTCATCTTGTAACTTTGTTATACATCTTTGCAAGACCAGGAATGTGCACATGCTCAGTGTGCTCTGAGCTAAGCTTAGGGATCATCATAAAATATGAATACAGGGAAAAAAACAAAGTTGCATGAGTTCTGCATGGCTGGGAAGTAAGGCGGGGGCTCCCCCTGCTGTTCATAAGTATGATTGTTTCCCTGCCAGCAGTTAGGGACCATCTGACAATTCCGATGCACAACAGTAAATGAAGGGAGAATTTAACCGCAAACAGTTAGGTTTTTAATAAAAACGGTACACATTTTTTTATTAAAGTATATTGGAGATGAAGTAAAATTTGGATTTAATTTTTTTGCCTTTACATGCCCTTTAAACATATTTGCTCCACATTTACAAATATTATACAACATGTTTATAACCTGGATTCACATTTCATTAATTCTAGCAACACGCTAAGGTACATAGAGCTACTCAAAGTATAATTTTTTCCTATACAAAATATAGGACCTAACCATCAACTTTGTGTAGTTTTGTAGCATTTTATGCAGTGTTTTAGATGCTGGTGTGAGTTTTTCTGCATATGCATTTTGGTTAGTACATCTGCTTATCTATCACCCCACAGTATTTTATAGCTGCATTAGAACCAGAGGAAAGAAACTGCTTCCCTCTGGAATAACAAAGCTCTGTAAGTGGTCTTACCACTGAAGATCAAGTTTTGTTGGTGATGCATCCTAGACCTCATATTGTTCACCCCTAAAGATGTAGTTTGAAAAATGTTTTGGTGTAATGTAGATGTAATAATACTATGAGAAAAATTGCAAGTGGTTTTAATTTTTCTTTATTGTGGTTTAATTGTTTAGGTTTACGTGTAGCAGCTGTCTATATAGAGTGACCTTGTGTCTGTATTGCTTTAAAATGTACAGAAAAGCATGCATTTAAGGTGTATGCTATGGGCTGAAGGGGGATGCTTACTCCAGTTAGAGTTAATGTTCCCTCCTAATAAAGAAATTAGGTGGCAGCTGGAAGCAGGGCTGCTATTGCAGCTATTGCAGCTCCCATACTTATGGGCTCTTCCCTGGATGTCTGGAAGAGACACAGTCCTGGGCGTGGGAACAAAAGCCTGACAGAATACCAAGGGGTCCAGGGAGCCTGAGACAAAGAGAGTGTCTGATAAAGAGAGACAGAGTGCCTGAGCTTGAGAGAAGTGCCAAGGGACTGGTGACAATGCCTGAAGAAAGGCTGAGTATTTTGATGAAAGTGCAGCAGTGAAGCTGACTTGGAACTGTAACAGGATACTGATCTTGTAGTGGACCAGAGTCTGGGAGAGTCCCTGGTGTAATCAGAAAGACTACATTTTCATATACAAGACTGCATTCAGCTCAAATTCAAATGCAAACAGTTATGATCCATGTGCCCCCCTCAAGTCACTGATTGCTCAAGTATTCATTTTCGGGGTATAGTGTTCCTTTAAGTAATTATATGTGTTACAATAATTCTGAAGATTTTCAAACAGTCAGCATTAAGGGGGTTATTTATTACGGTTCAAGTTGTGTTTTCAACTAAAATTTTGTTTTTGAGTTGATTTTTTTGGTCAAAACTTTGAGTAAACAAAAATTTGATATTATGATGTCAGAGTTTTTTTTAGGAGGGTTTTGCCCAAACACTGGAATATAATTCAAGTGAATTCAAGTTTTTCCCCAATGAAAACTTGATTAATTTGAGTTTTCAGGTTTCACAGAATCAAATTTATTCCATTCGCGTTATTCGAGCAGTAAGTTCATTCGAGGTATAAAAAAATTCTAAAATTCGACCCCCTAGATGTCTGCAATCAAAAAAGGCACATCAAATACTATGTTAACCACACTTACCCGGAAACAAGTTAATTAGATTAACAGGAGGTTTGTTTGTATCTATAGTCAGCTTGTGATTTGCTACTTTTGAAGGCTGTACTGGGAAGCAAACAATCTTCAGTGGTAGACGAAACTTACACTGTACAACTCGTGGTACACCTGCATAGGAAAAAATTAAGAATGCAAGGATACATTAAAAATGTTAAGTAAAGACATACAACTTTCTAACAGATATACATATAATTCTAGTTAGGCACATTATTTGAGTGCAATAAACTATTTGACCTACTACAGATTGCTATAGCAGTATTTGAATTTCTATTATACTTATAGTTTAATATATATATATATATATATATATATATATATACTGTATATATATATATATATATATATATATATATATATATATATATATATATATATATATATATATATATATATATATATATATACACATATATATATATATACGGAATATAATGTCAGTTATACATACTATGTAACAATATAAAACTATTTTCATGGCAAGACCCCTGGTGCTGTTTTTTTTGTTCTATTTTTGTATACATTGGACATTGGAAGGTGGTGCTGTTAAGAAACATTTACATTTATACACACACATAAATACAATATACATAATATATACATGCATATATAAATGAAATAAGCATGTATATCTGACCTGCTTTCATTACAAATAATTTGAAAACTGATAGAGCAACAATAAAAGTCCATCAAATAAGCATGCTTTAATAGTTCTGTTAAAATCATTTTTCATTATGACCAAGCACTAGCAAGGTCTAGTTGCCAGACTTTTTCTTATTCTTTCCTGTTTTGTCTCACTATCAACCTTCTGTTATTCACAGAGGTCTATAAATTACTTACACAGTGTGTTAGGCAACTGCAATTTTCTTAGGGACAAAAATTCAAACACTTTTCTCCCCCACGCTTTTATTTTTTCTAACAAAAATATTTTTGTGAAATAAGTTTTTGCTGATAAATGTAACCTGTTTTCTGAATACTACACCTCGCTTACATAGGCCTGAACAGAATTCTTATGTCTATGCAATATTAAGATTTAATATTAAGGTGAAAATTGGCATAAAAAACAATTACTCTTTATTATCAAAGGTATGTATGTTGGCATGGAAATGTGATATCATAGAAACTATTTTCTGAGTTTTTGGTCAGTTAAATAAATGCATTAGCATATTATTTTAAGCCACTTTATTAACCATTCTTTCCATTCAATCATAATGGTCAGGATTCAATCACAAGTAAGTGAAATAAAAAAAGATCATATTTATTTCTCACTGAAATCAATCTGAATGTACCAAATTCATCCTAAGTTATTGAGAGTTCTCTTTTGGTATGCACTACTACAATTATTTCTCCCATATGATTTGTTGAAGGGTTTTAAATGTTAAATTTTAATGCTACTTACAAACTGTATGAAAAGCAAGAACTCTCACTTTGAGATAACCAACATGGTTTTTGATCTAGAAAACTACACCGATCTATAGTTCTGATGAAGAGAGTAATAGTCCCATTTAAGAGATCATCGTTAAATAAAGAATGCCTGCTTCCCCTAAGCATGGTCTAGCTAAAGCTCCTCTGGGGACAACAAAGTTATAAAAATATTCCATTCTCCCGTTCAGAATTGAATAGCAATACTTTATTGGACCAACATGAAGTTATGCAATTGTTGCCTTCAAATAAACCTAAAGCTAGAAATATGGCTAGAAATGTGGTGTATTAGATCCTGAACTTAAAGGAACAGTAACACCAAACAATGAAAGTGTTTTAAAGTAAAGAAAATATCATATAATGTTGCCCTGCACTGTTAAAACTGATCTGTTTGCTTCAGAAACACTACTATGGTTCATATAAATAAGCTGCTAAGTAGCAATGGCGGAAATTGAAACACGGCTATATGGCACAGTATAAGTAATGTATAACAGATACCATTATGTTCTACTGAGCTTATCTGCTATCTGCTGTGTAACTTGAGCCTTTTCTCCTTTGAATGGCTGCCCCCATGGCTACACAATAGCTTATTTATTTAAACAGTCCATAAAGTACATATGGTGCCCAGTAACAAGCAGCTAAAATTAGTGGTAATATCTGTAAACAGACAGTATCTAGCATCAATACGTGGTGTGACATCAGCCTTAGTAAATATACTTAACATAATGCTTTCCACCCTTTTTCTTTTTACTGGCTTACACAACAGCAACACAAAAGGATTTTTCATGTAGACTTTAAAAAAAAAAAATCTATTTGTGAATCTGCAGCACCCCCTAGTGCTCATTCTCAGCTACATTAATTAAATGGTTGTGTCAGTAATATTCAGCTTAAGAGAAGGTTTAATGCAGTAACTTCTTATCTTTCAGTCTTAAAAAGATGTTAAGGGGTTAATATACAGCCCTTTTTATTTAGTGTGTGATTGTTTAAAAGTCTGGAAAATCATTTAGAGAATTTATTTCAATATTGTATTAAGTTACAACAGTTGGTTTTCCTAATTATTCCGAATGTTGAGACAAACAGCATCTGTTATATTGCAGATGAATGACTCTAAAGCACTTTCCATCAAAAGCTTTATCTGTTATAGATTATTAAGTCACTGTTATATTCCAAGCTCATTTTCCTGGCATGGAGCAGAATCAGTATTATGAATTAATAAGCACTGCTATCGCTGACAGATTCACATGACACCAGCCCAGGAGATATCATAAGAACTTTAAGAGGTTGCCCTTCAAACAGCCTTCTCCTAAATTTTACAGTAAGACATTGTTCATTATTTGTCAGAATAATGAAGAAATGCTTTAAAGTGATACTGACACTAAAAAAACTACTTTTAAAAATATTAATGTATGTGTAAAGTTACCTAGAGGTCACGTTTCTTGCTGAGAGTAATTGTTAGTTGAAGTTCATACACCTGACTGTTTTTCCAACTTGATTGTTCCATCTAAGCCTGTCAGTTAAAGTTTCTAATGCTGCACAAGTATGGCAGCCCCCTTATAGACAAACAGCATCAGGCATCAGGTTATTAAGATAAATGTAAAAAAAAAAAGGTATACTGTCTGGTGTCAGTATCTCTTTAAAAGATAAAAATGTATCATTGCTAAATCATTGCTAAATGAATCATTACAGAGTTTTGTACTAATAAACTTGTTACAAGATGTGATCAAAGCGTCCAAAACATTTTGTGAGATTTAATGCAAATCCTTACCTTCTGGGTTCAGTTCTAGTGGAAGAGCAGCAGAAAAAAAAATGTGAAAAAAGGAAGACAGGGTCAGAAATTCTCTATGTAAAAAGTTATGGTTCTCCTTTTCATTGACATGCAAAGGCCAGTGTTGCAATAAATGTACACTGTTATTTTACGCCACTCAGTAAAACAATTGAAACCAATGGGAACAAAGCTATATAAGTGCAAAGACGTGTGCAGGACGTTAATGCAATGGTTAAAGCTAAGCAATTTTCTTATTTGTCTTTGCTAACTACATATGTTTTTGCACAGTTTTATGTTTTAAATCATGGCCATGTCTATATCTCTTGATAACTTGAGCTAGTTTTTACATAGTGAATGACAATGAAATTAGCAGCTTTATAAATGTGCAGCACATCCACTAAACTGTATACAAACTACTTTAGAGGTATGAACAGTAAGGAGAAGGAATAGTAAATCACCAGTCTCAATATTGGATTGAGGTCACAGGAAGATACTCTATAGGGGTCATTTATTTCTGCAAGTACATTGAGCAAAGTGCAATTTTCAGGGCAAATGCCTTTTCTTATTTCAACTGATTTGTCAAAATATATGCAACTACGCATGCATGTTTTCTCAAATTAGACACAGAAGTGCACTGAAGTTCACTTGCTGTCATTTCCAGTGTTCGGCATGCAAATGACTTGTGCTCCTGATTCTTTAGACACAATTTAGGAACCTACTGACATCTGTTCTGTAGTAGCTCCAGGGTTCTCCTACAGCCATAGCTGCAGCAGAGCTCAGAAAGGAGGCAGGAAGGCTTGAGCAGCCCCAAGTACAACTATAGAGAAATACCTTTAAAGAATGGGAATTAAGGTGCAAATGGCAGCATACCTAAACTTATGGCTACAAATGAACCCAAACATCTCACTGATCTCATTCTAATCAAGGTTTAAAACTACTGTTAATGTAGGCTGCAATGCTTAAGTCTATGGCAAATCCTTTGTGGCAAAGGTGTATGCTAGCCGACATTATCAAAGTACTTCAAAAGTGTATTCCTCCTGCCTTGGGGTCTCTGAGTACTTGACTGGTGAAAGATGTGTACACAGTTTTCCCATTTCATGATTTTTATAATTTACTATCTCTTGAAACACATCCTGCTTTAAAATCAATTCCCCACATCCAGCGTTTTGCAAAATAATATGTAATCTGGTTGCTTATTCTGATTACCTGGAATGCAGACTGCATAAAACAGCTTGTTTTATACTGCATAGTCTATGTCATCTGCATAGTCTGCATTCTACCAAAATCTACCTCCTGTAGAATGCTTTGGCTTTATCCACAAGCCAAGTGGTGAACTTTACAATTTAACGATCTTGATAGAACCTGGCAATATGGCTTTTTTTACACTTGCTGCTCTGATGCCCAGCAGACTCAGGATTTGCTAGAATCTATTTAGCATATTTGCAGCTGTGTCCTTCAGATCTAGTACATTGTACAAGAAAGTACAGTAAAATTGAAGGTGTCCAATAGCATCCAGAATAACTCAATTATCCCAGTTGTCTTGTACCTACCTGTTGTGCCAACACATGATTGCATATCTTATTTTCTCCTCTTGAGATGACCCTGAGGATTTCACTTGGCATATGGTAACGTGTATATTTGTTTTAAGGATCACCCTACAGGATCAATACTAGTAGCATTCACCAAATAAGAAGTGGCACTAAGTAATCTGGAAATCTGAGATGAAGTGTAGCTAGCTCAGCCCAAAGAAAGATAACATTCTTTTATTCTATATGCTGTATGGGTCCAACTTCCTAAAACTGGTAAGACCACTTCCATAGATAAAGACCGAAACCACAAATAAAAATCCTGTTATGATTAAAGGAGAGGGTATTTTTTTGTAGTATTGTAGTCCTCTTGTATTTGTCTGTATGAATTTTGTGGTTACATCCACAGCACCCCCTGCCTCATTTTTTTAAATTTAGTGGTGAGCACAGCTTTCCCTTGTTTGCTATACTTTATACAGGTGCAGAGGCCAGCTCTATGATTGGAGCTACATTACCAGCTACAGTTTGGTGATACCAGGACAAACAATCACTGTTTTGTTTAAAGAGAAGCATTTTTGGTAGCTTAAAGCACAAATATCATAAATAACTTAGCATATTCATTTTAATGCGGAGGATTTTATGTTTCTGTATGAATTTTGTGGCCACAACCTTATTGCACTAATTGCCTAATGGTTTAAAATTAGAGGTGACTACAACTTTCCCTTTTTTTACTTATGTTTTTTTTTTTTTACCAATAAAGACCAACATCTTTCAAAATAAACTAACGTTGTCTTTATAAGAATATTAAAAAAGAGCATTTTGTAGAGAATGCCAGTTCACAATATAATATCAACAAAATTTGAGTTCTGCTAGCAAGTATCTGTTTCATTCTGTATTGAATGTAGACCTGGAAAAGTTGCTGGTCTGTCAGCAGATTTTACTATGTATGTTTTAATAAACTGCAGTGAACCTGTAAATACTGCATAACAATGATATTTGTAACTTTTCTTAACATATGCTTGCTTTTTAAATTTTTTTAAAAATATTTCCCATCTAAAAGAATACAGTCATTAGAGCACAAGTATGGAATAAGTTATCCGTAAACCCATTATCCAGTAAGTTCTATAATACATGCATGCCCTTTTCCTATTATCTTAACCTATTTAATTTTTCGTATGAAATAATAAAGCACCACATTATACTTGATGGTAAAAAATACAGCATAACTCTTACTGGGCTTTTTAAATGTTGATTTTCAGTAGCTTTAAAGGACATGCAAACCCGCCCCCCCCCCCCACACACACACACAAAATAATCAGTGAACAGCCTATGAAATCTTTAGATAACGCGGGTTGTTAAAAGTTTAACATTAAGGCTGCAGCATCTCCTTAATCACTTAGAATGCCTTCTCCTCCTCTAATCCCCTTAACCCCCTCCCTAAGGAAATGACTTTGGCTGTTGGCTAATGAGCATGCTCCGTTCATCTCAGCTCAAATGACTAAACACACCCTCCAGTCTAACAGCCAATGAAGAGATAGCATTGCTGATTCCCATAGAAACTCCAGCTGCTAGCCACCTCTGCTGAGCTCAGCTCAATCATTACAGTGCTCAACCCCAGCAGAACTTTATCAAAAAATGTTGTGCCTATGTAAACCTGCATTTTGCGTTGCATTAACTTTACAGCATACATATCCTGTTTGCAGATGTCAATGTTCCTGATGATGTGTCAGAGGGAAAATGGCTGCCAGGTGAAAGCTGTGGTTTGTGGGGGTATATGCAATACAAATGATGTGCCTAGGGTGGGGAAGATATGCCCAACTTATATACATGGTAGCAAAATGTAGGCTTTACATGTCCTTTAAGGAATGATGCCACAAATTGAGGAAAACTCCTCTCTGGAAAACCCCAGCTCCCAGCCATTCAAGATCCTATCCCTGTAATGCCCTTATTTAAATAACTTGTTTATGAATGATGTTTTATATTAGTATGTCTATGCTACACTTTTGAACACATGGTTTTCTAATTTAAGTAATATCACAATTTTTTTTTATTTACAAGTAAAACAAAGTATTTTGATAAAATCTGGAAGAGTTAATGCAAATACTTTACTCTTCCAACCTTGATTACTTATGTATACTGATATGTAATATTGATAAATACATAATATAACTAAGTAGACCTACTTTACACCTGTACATATATCACATACTTGGGATGGTGTTAGAGAACACACAGAGATTTTACACATAACTCATCAGAAATATGTTCAGTGAAATGTTTTAATTCATACAACTTTCTTAGCAATACTTTGTTCAGAATACTTGCCTGTAGGTTTACTGTAAGAAACCACCGCACTTCCTTCAAGATCTGCTGGAGGATAATTCCCCTTCAGGAACACAGAAGTACTTGCCGTTTTAGAAACTCCAGACTCTAAGAGAAAGAAAACTCTTTAAAATGAATATCATAATTAGTTACAACTAATTTTAGCCAGAAAAAAAAATCTATAGCCACTATAACTATACAGCAAATAGATCCTGCAACTGCCAGTGAGGTTACTGGGTGCGGTTCTGGATTTCAAAAATTGGTTCCATGCAGGACTCTACCTCATATACTTCAGCAAGTAACTATAAACAGCTGATGTTAGTAATAAGTAGTTTGTATAAATAGTTAAAAATAAATTGATGTGCTAATAAGTCAGTCAGTTCATTGGGGATCATCAGAATGTACCTTAAGTTACCTTAAGTTTAATTATTTTTTTGATTTAGTGTAGTTTGCCTCTACCTGGCTCTCTCTCAAGCCTCTCTGTACTGTCCTTGCTTGATACATAATGACATAAAAGGAGTAAGATTTTCTATACTTTACCTATGTTTCCAGGCAGTTTTTGTGAAAATTGCATATATTTTAATTAACTTTATCCTTAACATAAACAATTTACATAACTTTCGCTACATGACCAGGCCCCAATGATTTCTGGGACAGGGAAAACCTTCATACCTCTACCCTCGCTCCCCCCATGGGCTCTGCCCATTACCAGACCAGTTTGCTTAGGATAGCAGCAGTATTAGCTTGGTGTGACATCTCATATTTGTCTCTGTCTTGAGAAGGGGGGGTGGGAAGAGGAGCATGCTCATGCCCAGGGCAAGGAGGATTAAGCTAAAGGCAGGAAGTTTAATATAGAAGTCCATGTGTACACAATAGAAGGCAAGAAATGCAGCATTTCTTTTGACAGCACTACTATGAGGGTTTACTGGTATATTTAGATGGACCTTTCTGATAAGGCTTACTTAGTTTTTACCTTTCCTTCTACTTTAATGGGAATTTGGTAATGGTTATTCATGGCAATGACAGCACAGTAGCATAAACAGGGCAATGGCACCAGAAAACTTTGCAATGTGGTGGTTGAAGGACCCAAATTATTATTTTTCAAGGGGAGGTGACCAAAGTCCAGTTTCATCACTAGCAGCAATGCTGTTTTCTCCAAGTAATGATTAAGCAATAACAATTCCAAAGCAGAATGTCATATTCTTCGATGATTACTTACCTAAAGAGTCAAATATGAACTGATCTTGAGTAAGTGCTAATGGGGGAGGAGTACTTATTAGCAACACTGCCTTTTGAAGATTCAGTCTACTTCGTACACAGAACTATAATGAAAAGTAAATTATGGTATGTCATTCAAAATGATCCATTATCATCATAAAGTTCAAATGCTGCATGAGCTTAAACCTGTACTGTGATAAAAAAAACACATTAAAACAGAGATCATGACATAAAGAGGCAATACAGAGCTATCCTATAAATTGTAATCATAAGCTCAGTAAATAGTATTCAAACCTCCATATGTAATAATAGGCACTACATTTATTCAGGTGCTACAACTCTTAAAGAGGACCTGTCACCTTGAGACATGAGTAAAATATTTCTTTTCCATCCTTAGTTAAACCCTTTAGTCAGCTGTTTTTGTCTATATCTGAAACGGATTAGAAAATATCCTTCATGTAAAAAGGGCTTCATAGGCGCTGCCATGTTTAAACACCCCTTTGTTTTCAGTGTGTGGGCTGTGCCAAACTGCCAAATCTCATTCATGCTTAGTCAGAGTTTACTCTATGATAGACAAGCTCTATATAACTCATGTCACACCAGGACTTGATATTCTATGGGAATTATTTGAAACACCTTCTATTGTTCTATTCAGATTGTGTGGGCTACTGCAGCCACTAACAACTGCACAAACTGGTGATATCGTGAGAGGTCTGCAGTACTGATTCTACCCATGATGCTTTGCTCTCCTGACTTTCTGGAAAGTCAGGGCTTCAGTTAGTGTCTCATGGACATTTTGAAAAGTAGCTATAAATTGAGAATTAGTGAGATTTGAGCATAATAAATAGGGGTATGTGGTTTGTTTTAAAAGTTTTATTTTCTTCCTAGTGTTAACTCAATCATGACAGGTTTCCTTTAACAACCAATGAGATATTTGCTGTGGCAGCAAGTTTTGTATGTGTTGGTAGGTGTTTGGGGTGCTCTTGTGTCAATCTAACCTATATGCAACTAACTAATCATTGGTGCTTATCACAAAATTTAAAACCTACCTGTGTGCAAGGTGTGCGAGAGACCCCAGATATACACAAATAAAGTCATGTGCTGCTGGAAGTAGCATAACCATGACATGTGTCATGCACATTTCATACCTACTGATAGGTATGAAAAGTGTAAGGCAGAGTACTTACTTTGAGGTTTGCATGTATATATTTTAAATATGTAACTCTGAATAAAGACTTTGTTATTGTTATATGAAATTTTTAGTTACAGGATAATTTTTTGGTAAATTGGCTTTGCCCTTTTGTCCTGAGAGCTTATCCTAGTTTCCTTTGGCCTTGGATTGCCTCAAATATGTTTCCCATTATTAAGGATATATAAGGAGTTTTTGAAGCTATAAAATGTTTCAACACTTGCCTTTTCATTTTTCTCTTCTGTAAAGCTGAACAAGGGTTGGCCGTTTGTTTATAGAAAGAAGCAATGTTTTTTCAACACAGTGCAAGCCACACACACACACCAAAGATATATATCATGAACTAGGATGTGCATGTTAATCTACATAGACCAAGAAATCTTTGCAGGGTTTGAGGGTTTTGTGCATGTTAATCTACATAGACCAAGAAATCTGTGCAGGGTTTGAGGGTTTTAAAAGTAATATACTAGTTATAGAGAATATCAAGTCTCCCAATTGGCATTAATTTAGCATCCAGGTCTTTTTTTTTTTATAGGGAGACAATTTGATGTTGCAACAGAACTATGTTCAAAGGTCAGTCACAACCAATAGGCCATGTAATATATATATCTAAAATATTGACATCACAATCATATCCTGTCACTTCTTTTTTACATAGTACTATAGTATATGTAAATCAATGGGAATGGGCAGGGGCTCTGTTGGAACAATTCTGATTCTGTTCAAGGAATGAAACTACTGTAATTTGTGTTTCTCTCCCAGAAATTGTGGGAAGTCAGCTAGTGTATGCCCAAATGTAGCTGCATGAGGTGCAGAGATAATGGGTACTGCATTAGCCTAGTTTTCTGTACATAACAGAAGTGTTAAATTAACAAGTGTATCAGTGGACAATAGTATCTCTTTCGTTAAATGTTGCTCCTTTTCTAGTGACAAAACGTTATTTTTAAATGGTTAGCCCACATGTAAACCTGAAATGTTTAAGGGGAAGATTTATCAAGCGTTGAAGTGAAAATTCAAATAAAAAAAATAATTTTGGGGTAATTCGACTATCGAATAGGAAAAAATTGGATTTGGATGGAAAAAATTCAACTATTCAAAAATCTAAGTACCGTCTCTTTAAAAATGTCAAATTAGACCCTTTGCCACCTTAATCCTGCCAAATTGCTGTTTTAGCCCATGGGGGATCTCCTATAAACTTTAAAGGGGAATTAAACCCCAGGCGCTAACTTTTTTTAGTTTTTTAATTATTTGCCTTTTTTTTATCAGACTCTTTCCAGCTTTCAAACTGGGGTCACTGACCCCATCTAAAAAAACAAATCCTCTGCAAGGCTACAAATGTATTGTTATTTCTACTTTTATTACTCATCTTTATCTGTAGCTCACTCACAGCATAGCAGCAAAGTAAATAGTAGATACCACTATATGAAAATTTAATAAAGGCTAAACAAACTGTTTCATTAAGTCTTTTTTGTGTTTCTGGCTATTTATTTACATGGGGGTTTTGTTGGCTTTTACTAGTCTATTTCATAGTAAAATGCAAAGTGGATCGGCTCTCTTTCACAGCTGTGACAGACACAGCAGCAGCAGGCACAAGTGCAGCTATACATAGCTGTGGAAGAGAGCGCGTACACTTGTCTCCACCTGCCTACAAAATGCAGATGGAGTATGTGTAACCAGGACCTAAATACCCCCTTTCCGCAAGAGGCAAACGTATGCCATACCTTTACTGTTACAGATGGGATCACTTCTGACTCCACTTCACAGTCAACTGCTTGCTGTAAAAAATAAATATATATATAATATTTATTATTACTACTGCACCAACATATTCCTCATCTGTGTACTAAATCTCAATTTTTTCTGCTCAAGTTTGTAGGGGAAAAACTATAATTTTTCATGGGGAAAAAAAACGAATTCTTTAACCCAAAGTTGCAAAAAATATTTAATCAAAAAAATACAATTGCCAAGGTCATGTAGAAGTCCACAGCAGATGTCCCTAAAGTTACTTAACATTGTGATCTGTGCTGGATAATCCGAAAAATTTGTGGGTTTCAGAAGATAATCGGAAAAAGACGAGTTTTGTTGCTCAGATTTTTTACAGAAAAACTGATAAATTAGTTAAAATCATGAAAGGCAGTTTGGTTGAATTTTTTTTCATAAAAAATAAGATTAATTTGAGTTTTAGAAAATGTGCCCCTTAACCCAGTGATCCCCAATTGCACGTGTGCAATGTGGTTGCAACGTGGTTGCATATAAGCCAGTACTGCCAAACAGAGCCTCCTGTAGGCTGACAGTCCCCATAGGGGCTAGAAATAGCCAATATTTGGCACTGCCAGGAACTTTTTGCATGCTTATGTTGCTCTTCAATTTTATTACAATTTAAATGTGGCTCACTGGTAAAAAAAAAAAAAAAAAATTGGGATCCCTGCATTAACCTATACAAGCCAGCTCAAAAGAGTTTACAATTTAAAAGATTTATATAAATGGGTACATATATATATATATATATATATATATATATATATATCCATATTATATAGTTAGTCGTATTCAAACACTTGGCCGAACCAAATCCGAAAAATCATGTGACTTTTTGTCAGCTAAATAAGTTTTCAGTTGTGAAATCTAAATGGAATACCAAAGTGCATGAAAAGAAAGATATGACTATAAATCAAGAATAACATATAACAGTCTGCGCTGTGCTTAAGTGATCCTGACAAATGCTTAACAATTTCAGTTGCAAAAAAACAGAGGATTATAAAACAAAATACTCACAGATACAGAATCAAGGTCTGGCAACACAGTTGCTACTAAAGTTAAATCATCATCTTTTTCCATCTTTGGCAAGATATCTGAAACAAAAACACCAATTGTAAACAAATTAAAGAGTTTTCGTGGGGGTTTGAGGTGTGTGTGTTTCCTGCTTTTTTTTGCACAAAGAGAAGGTAGAAGCTCTATTTATAACCACATTGCAGCGTGCACATTTCCAAACCCATGTTAGTGAAATCATTTTTTCTCCCCCACAATGAAACCATTTCCCTGAAAACCCAGCATAATGTTGGACATGCTTCAACTGTGGCCATCTACCCTGAACTAATACATTCTATTGGCAAGGAACATAGTTTTTTTTTTTTTGAAAATAGACAATGTGCTGTTGCCAAGAGTTTATACATAAATGTGCTAGAGGTAATAATGCTAGAGTTGATAATCCTGGGGAAAGAATTTTGTAAATCTAAATGATATTTAAAATAAATTTAAACATACCTTGGGTTTTTGTAGCTTCCTTGATGATTCTTTGAAGTTGTTTCATTTCCACATCAAGATCTTCATAGTTTATATCCCTTGATTCTACTTTAGGCACTTGGAAAAGAGAAGGGTCTGTGCCTAAGTAAGAGCATTGTAGTTGCCCACTTTCACTGAGAGTAACTATGACACCTTTAAGATCCCTGTTTAAAAAGGACAGAGTAAAAAGTAACAACTAGAAAATATTTCATTCTATCTATAATACAATGTTTGAAGGAAATTGAACATTTGCATTACCCTTGACAGTTTTTCCAACTGCACTTTAAGACATGTCTTTAGCAATAGACATAATCTCAATCAAAAGTTTTAAAGTTTAAATATTTTAAATTTCTTTATTTGAAAGGTCTGCTTGTACTGAGATCTATGAAAGAACATGCATGATTTAATCAACCTGAAGTCATATTCACAGATTCACAGATATATAGTGTCTTTGTTTATTTTGTTCTTATATAAGTATACCTATATTACTGAAATTATTGCTAAGTCTATGTACACAGCACTTGTGCTTACTCTTTGTATTACAATGCAACAATAACAATTGTTGATAATGTTACCTGGTCCATCCCTGGTTCATTTTCAAGCATGTCAAGTAACAAGCAAACATAGTTTTCAAAACTGAATTAATAGAGTGCCAGAATTGTCAACTGAAACCTACTTACTGGAAATTGGCAACCTTTACAGCAACTGGGGTTTGAGAAAGCTGTGCTGCCCACTTAAGTGTCACATCCTGGTACACAAGCAACATGTTATTATGGTTTCCAACCAACATATTTATGGTTCCATCGTTCCCTGTGGGCATAATACAAAACAAAATTGTCAAAACATTAGATTTGAAAATAACTTAATGCTAAACAAGGTTCAGAAGGATTGTGCGTTTAACCATAAATAATCAGAAAACTACAAAGAAGGAAATGTCTGAAGGATATTCTTGGACACAATATCTTTATTCGACTCAGTCCGTGAAATTTCTTTGAAAACTTTTCAATAGCTATGTGCCCACAGGAAACAACTTCCAGCATAACAATCATTGATCATGAAGTTAAAAATGCAACTAGAGTGCAGCCAATTAGGACAAGGTGTATAGTGATAGTTTACACTTTTTGGTGTGGTCCAATATTTGGTCAAGTCCCTTCCAGCTTACAAAAAATCTACATGTACTGTATAGGAAAACATAGTTGTAGTAACTGTCTTATAGTTTCAGGGGTATTTAAGATAGCAAATAAGTCTTCGAGACCAGAATTGTATGGCTTTATGGCTGGGTCCTACTTCCACTGCCTTTGAAGCCACTACTAAGGTCTGCACCATAGTTTGGGAACCCAAAACTATCTTGGCTTGTGTTCACTTCTTTTACCCCAATATCCCAGTATCACATATGCCAGAGTGTTTATGACAGTCATAATTTATCTCCCAGGTTCCATCCTCTGTTCTTTAATAGGGTTTTTTTGCACTATTCCATGGTACAGGGTATTGTCAAATTTCCACACCAAGGGCAATACACTCCAAAGGCACAACACAAATTAAATTAATTGAAAAAAAGACATGATGAACGCAAATTTTTTAAAAAATTATATTAATTATATATTTGACCTTCAATGTAACAATCATCAAAGATAAAGATGATATAATATAGCAAATATCATGATATAATTACATCTTAAGTTTAACTGTGTAATGCAAATTTTGTATAAGGAAGTTCACCCGCTACATTAATCATTTGCTCAAATATCTGAAAGGAGGAACCAGACATTTTGTAGGGTTTGTATTGGTTATAGGTTATTTATGTTTTTGTTGTACAACTACGTATAAAGAAGGCATTTTATAAATACATGCCAACAATAATGTTTTTTCTTCTAAAATCAGACTGTAGTGTTTGCGATGGCCCTTCTTAAAATATGATTAGTTTATTCAGGACAAACTATATAAAATGAGTGAAGCTTGTTTGAGGATTATCGTAATATTGCCATTCATGTTACTGAAAGTTCAGGTTAAGGTGTCGGAAATATAACACACTTGACTTCAGACTAACCTGAACTATAAGGAAGGAAGCAGCTTGGACTGTAGTCAAGTTTTTTCATGAAGCGTATTTGCCCACTCTCTTTGAGGCAGAAGAAGTTTCGTTCCCCAAGGACAAATATAGAGAAAGAAGTCTGATTAAAGGATACAATGCTTATATCCAAAGCCTGTTCACCAATGTTCAGAATCCAGTCTGCCTGTAAATGAAATAAAAATAAAAGGACTGTAAAAATAAAAGGAATGTAAAGATTTTGTAATAAAGTGAGGTTATCTCCAGAGCAAAAACAGATTAGAGACTCTAGCCCCACTACTTATATTATTTAATGCAGATGGCCAGGGCAGGGCTAGCTGCACTTCATGATGATGTGCTCTGCTTCTCCTTCTGGAGTAGCTTACCTTGGGCTGCAAAGTACTTCTTTAGGCAGCACTGAGGCCCATGCCCATACACGTGCCCCTTAGCACTCTAGCACTTGTGCCCAAGGGGTAAATAACATTTACTCGGAATTTTCTTAACCAGTTTTTTTTTTTTACACCCTACCAAAAAGTGCAAATTGCAAGAGTTTTGGCCCATAGATTGTGGTTGCCATCTTTACAGCACATTACTATTAGAATAGGTGAAAATAAAAAAAAAAGCCTCTATAAAAAGGTTTTAGATGATTACTGGTCCTGGAATTTTTTTGGATATATCTGGCTTGTAAAATGGGATATAATCAATTGTATTAACCTGTAATTAAATCAAACATAAATATCTGGTGTTGATGAGCAGTAAAAATTCACAAATAATTAAAGTAAGCACTTCGCTTCAATTATCACTAGCTCAAATGACTAGAATATTTTTAGCGAGGATCTTGCTCTCTGAGACAATTAGAAAGAAAGGTATAGATGCCTATGAGTCAAGGAATTTAAAGACTGCCAAACAAATTTACCTCTGTCATTGTGTTAGAAGTTTATAAAAACTCCAGAATTTTATTATGGGAGCTACATTTAGAGTAGGCTTGCACAAATTAGATCAATATAAGAGATGCTAGGAGGAAATATTAAATCATACCAGTATACAAGCACTTCTTAAATATTGACATGACTGATGCTGAAGCAATTTGCATTAATTAATTATTATAATTCAAAATAAATGATTAAATGAAAAGGCTGGCTTGCTAAATTTATTATGACATACACATACATATACTTGATATTTTTCTCTGTGCAAAGAGACACTGAACTTGGAATGAACCTGTCAAAAATGTATGCTTAAAAAGTTCTTGAACTCATCGCTGTGCTTACTCTGTACAAAAACTAGCAATCATCTAGAAACATATTAAATACATAAAAAAAACCCGAGACCACGTGGTGATTAAGTGATAATCCTAACCAGCGCCAGGATTACGAACATAAAACAGTCTCCTGTATGCTGAAGCAGGAGAGAGTAATGAATACTTCCTTAAATATGATGTGGGGGAATATTTTTGTATTTTAACAAAATAGAGTCTTAGTCAAATGATAAACCTTCATTTGTGCATATGGCAGTGAGTACTTTATTGTAATTAAGCATGTCTGTAAAGAAGCTGGAGCAAGCTCACCGATGCTCTATTATTCCCATATACTGTGAATGAAATTCAGAATTCAACTAAGTATGTGCAGACTGTTTAAGGTAAACTCAAGGCTGAGTACATATTGTCGAAGTTGATGAGGAAGGGGTGGTTAATAGTAAATATTTTGATGTATAGTACTTTACATTTCCAGTTGCACAAGGTTCTTTAGTATATATATATATATATATATATATATATATATATATTGTGAGACACCAGCTGGAAATGTAATAAATGGTGTCTATATTTCACCTAGGTTTCTTACCTATACATGGTGAGGGGCTCCAGGGAATAGATATAGGGAGAAAAGCTTATGGGTTTTCTCCAACTTGTTTTGAATCTCTGTTCTGGGTACTGGAGTCCGGAGGCTTTGTAGTGCATTGGATGGGATGAAGCTTCCATTCCTAGGTCCATTCCGGTTTATGTACCAGGAGCATGTTCAGCCGACTGAACAGTAAAAGGGAGGTTTTCACTATTCAGAGTGTGAGAGTAAAGGAGTAGAGAGCAGGCTCCATAAAACCGATCCAGTTACAATCAGTGGGAGAGGTACTGTGGCTTGTAAGTAAGAATTGAATGTACCTGACTGTTTGGATTTTTGCCATGCTGAAGTAAGCTGTTTTTGTTTTCTCACTGGAACTGTTATTTTGCCAAATAAACAAGCAGGCCCAGTCCTGTTTACAACCTCCACTTGCTGTTCCCTTCATGTTAAGCAAGCTCTGCAGCCATTAATTGAGCAAATCCCCACATTATATATATATACATACATATACAGTCAGGTTACCGGAATATCTCCTTTGAAAAGAATAAAACCAGCTCTGAGCCAAAAGAATTCTGTACATCCACCTTGAATGTCAAAGTTTTTGGCCTCAAATACTGAGCACCTAGCCTGGATTCTGAAGCTATGGGCCTTTTGAGCATTACCTGTGGTTTGCTTTACTGCTGGACCATGTAAAACATCTAACTAAATATATTTGTTTTTTATTACCAACATACAGTATGTGTAGGCTCTATGTGGTTAATTAAAGTGGACCCTTCACCCAGACACAAAAAGTTGTATAATAAAAGTCGTTTTCAACTTAATATGAAATTCAGTTTTTTTTTTATTAAAGCAATGAAGTAGCATCATATAACCAATTTTATGTACAAATACTATTCTCTAAAATCAAACTAAATAAATTCTGTGGAGGTTATAGTAGGCATTTTAACTGCATTTCCGATCTGGAAAACAGATGGAAATTATGCTAATCCTATCAAAAATCTGGTTTAAGTGGGCAGTATGTCTGTAAAGCACCTGAGGACAGAGTGCAAATAATTGCAGCACAAATAAGAAACATGAGTGTAAGGAAAACCAGAAGGAAGTTATTTAGAGATCTGAAGAATATGATGGCACTTATACTATTCTGTCTGTAACTTAGGGGTCTATTTAGCATGTGGTGTAAAAAGTGGGGTGAAAATTACCAATGATGGTGTTCATAGCACCAATCAGATCTTTGCTTTTGCTTTCTAACTGTTAAAATCTAACTGCTGATTGGTTACAATGCGCAACATCACCAGTAACGCTTCACTGCACTTCACACAACATAATACTGTAGGTAGGCCCCTAAGTGTAAATGAGTTTAGTCTGGTTGCAGAAGTAGAATGTAGGCTCTGGATATCAATGAAAATATAGAGATTGTAAAATCATGTAAACTAGCAAAATTTGGGCAATAGCAGTATTGACATCAAACATTTATTTTATGTATTCAAAGATTTATTGTCTGAACAATAAATTATTTTGCAAGTTTCCCATGGGTGTGTGGGTTATTGTCAGTTTGGAGTTCAGAGCCCAATACGCTATTGCCCTATGGACACATAGGTGCCAATGAATGGCTTAAATAGCCAAATCTATTTATTTTCAAGGAATGTTATAAAGGTGAACATCTCCTTTAATTTGAAAGTATCTCCCCTTATAAATATAAAAGTTGCAGTTAACTGGAAAGTGAAAATAAAAAGTTTACTATATTAAGACTTTGTGGTTTTAACTTTTTTTTTTATAGTTCATGAAAAAGAGTCAGTGATGGACTTAAAATTAAAGGAAATCCAGACATAAAAGGAAACATATCCAAATGTTGTTTGTATGTATATTTTCATTTATGTAGCACTAGTACATGCAGCACCGTACAGCAAAACATATATTTATAGAACAAATGGGTCATTGCAATAATAAAATAAAATACAAGCAAAACCAAAAACACATTATTGGACTTAACCCCCAGGTGACTGTAAATCAATCAACATACAATATAAAAGTAAAAATAACAATTTGTATTAATCTGTTTTACACACTAACGTGATTAAAAGCAACCTAACCAATAAACTCAAAGCACTATAGGTTTAATCAAAGAGGCCCCTTGGACAGATACCCACTCCTTAATGTAGATAAACAAATATAGAATATCTTATAAATTAGTATATACCTGAGATATTCAAGATTTCTAAAAAAAATTGAAATGTGTTATTGTAACTGTAGATCGGATGTCTCCACCTATTGTTCCAAAGCCAAAGAATTAAGTTGATACAAGCAGCAATGTACACACGTGGTTGCAAATCCATGTAGATTTGAATGCAGCAGTACTTTGTATTTCACATCTAATCCCATTTGGGCACTATATCAATACTAAATTCCGGCTTAAACACAGTCCAGCATTAGCACCAGCATTAGATACAGTCCGTACAAGAAGATATAACCATCTGTTATATAATGCTTTCAATGTAATGTAATGTAGTTACATAGTAAGTTAGGTTGAAATAAGACGCATCTCCATCAAGTTCAACCTTAACGGAGAAGTCTACCCTCCTTGCACTAAACTACTCCCCCCAAGGCCACCTCCCCCCTGGTAAATGCCCCTAAATTGCTACTTACCCCCTCAGCGCAGGTCCTGTCCATTGAGTTTGCAGGAGCCATCTTCTCTAGTGCAGTCTTCTTCCTAGATTCTTGGGCCCTTGGCAGTGCATGCGCAGTAGGTGCATTTACTGGTTCAGCTCTATTGCGCATGCGGCGAAAGTCATGAAGTAGAAATTGGAAAACTTTGTGACTTTTGGCACATGTGCGGTATAGCTGAACCAGCAAATGCTCCTATTACGCCGCCAAACGCCGATAGATCCTGGAAGAAGACTTCACGAAAGAAGATGGCGCCTGCAAACTCAATGGACAGGACCTGTGTTGAGGGGGTAAGTAGCAACTTTGGGGCATCTACCCCAAAGGGGAGGTGGGCTGGGGGGAGGGAAGCCTACGGGGGGAGGAGTTTAGTGCAAGGAGGGTAGACTTCTCCTTTAAAGAATTCAACCCCTTATTAAAAAAAACCTTTCCCGCCAGCCCATTTACTTACCCCTCAGTGCAGATTAAGGGCATCGGAGTTCACAGCAGCCATCTTCTTCTCTTCGGAAATCTTCGGGTCTTTTTCTGGAGCTTCAGCAATTTCCGTGACTTTTGGCACATGCACAGTTGTTGAGAGTCGGAAAATAGTTCCAACTACACATGCGCCGATACGCCACTCAAATTCTCAGATTACCGAAGACCCGGAAGATGGCTGCCCTGAACTCAGATCTGCACTGAGGGGTAAGTGAAGACTTAGGGCATTTGCCTGGGGTAGCAGCTAGGCTGGGGGGTGAGGAGGGTCTATGTAGGGGTTGGTGAATTCTCCTTTAAGTCTATATTTAACCTGCCAAACTGCTAGCTGATCCAGGAAGGCAAAACCCCAATTTAAAGACTCTCCAATTTGCCTCAGAGAGTGAAAGAATTCCTATTTCCAAAATTGCAATAGGACAAGTCCCTGGATAAACAGTCACGTGGGGGTTATGTCCAATGTGGATTTGGTTTTGCTTATATAGTTCACAATATGGATCCACTGGGTTATTGTTTACATATCTTCTTTACCTGTATAGGATTGTGAAAATTAAATACTACCACATTAAGGTTTAAGGGTGAAAGTGTTAGTTTGTCAAAAACTAAAGTTAAAGTAAAGGCACACCTTACTTTGAACTCGAAAATAATTCTCTGAAATTAACTGCCCTAGTACTAGTAATAATGAATGTACAACTATGGGAGTATATAATAAACACTTCTGTAAAAGAAAAAGGGAAATGAAAGGGAAGAAATATCACTCTAGAGAGTTTTCACTTAATCTGTTCAGGCTAGAGATCTACATTTTAAACAAAACCAATTATTATGGGCTGTGATGCTGATTATATTTGCATGTACAGTCCAGAGACGCTGTTACTTTTTCTGGGTATACCTGAAAATTTTCCAAATCCTTTATAGCAATATCTCCCATAACAGCCAAGAGTTGTGCTGTTTGATAACTGCTTGTAGGAGTACCTCAGCTAATACTACAAATAACAAATGTATAAATGTTAGGTTAGATGTTATTTTCATAGGATACATAACCTAAAACTACAAAAATACAGTGCAAACTAATGAACACTTCCATATACAAATTGCGGTCACCCTTGTTAGAATTGCCTATTGGGAAAAGTAAATGCCTAACAATCTGATTGAGGTTTAAAAACCGAACTATTTATCATATGACTGGCACAAACTGTGCTAAAATATCTATCCTATTTTGTATTAATAGGCCAGAAATGCAATGGGTTGAACCTGTTAATGAGTACTGCTTGGCACACCTGTATTGTAATATATAGTTTCTGTCTAGTAACCCACATCAACCATCAGAACATAGCATTTCATGTTCATCTATTGAAAATAAAAATCTGATTGGTTGCTATGAGTTACTAGATCATCATAATAATTTATTTATTTAGTGCTAGTAAGATACAAAGCAATTCATTAATTTATAATATTACAGAATAAAATGGGTCAGAACCTACTAAAAGTAATTTATAATCTAGATGTGACCAAATGTAACATTTTATTACATTACCAAAGAAATATACAATATACAAAAAGTGGGGCTCAACATTGGGTAATTGGATAACTTGCCCATGGGAAGTTACCCATAGTAACAAATTAGTTATTGGCATTTTAAAGCCTGCTGCAGGTAGAACGATGAATGCAACAAATTGATTGGTTGCCATGGGTTACTGCCCATGGGCAAATTTGCCCAGTGTTAATAAATGACCCCCACTACTGAACATCATAAGTAGAACTTGTGCAAACTTTAAACAACTATAAAAGGGTTCCAGGGAGATATAGTTCTTTAACTACTGAGCTGCTAAATATTAGTGATTATTATTATTATTATTATTAACATGTATTTCTATAGTGCCAACATACTGTGTAGGAGTTAAATACAATCACAATCAATGCCGATAAAAAGGTGAGTAAGGCCGTATACAGAAAGAGCTTACAATCTAAAGGTAAGGGAGTTATACATAAGATGTGGGAATGGGCAAGATCGAATTAAGTTGGTGAGAAATGTGGTACTGTATGTAGTGTTGCATTTGGTAGGCTTCTCAAAAGAAGTGAGTTTTAAGAGATTTCCTGAAAGCAGAAAGTTTGGGAGAAAGTCGGACAGACCATGGGAGAGAATTGCAGCTCTTGCAAAGTCTTGAATCCGAGCATGTGAGGAGGTAATTAGAGAAGCGTTGAGTAACAGGTCAGTAGAATAGCATAGTAAGCAGATGGGTATACAGAGTTCAGAGATGTAGGGAGGGGCAGACTTATGAAGTGCTTTGAATGTCAGGGTCATTAATTTGAATTTAGTTCTGAAGGGTAGTGGAAGCCAGTGGAGGGATTAACAGAATGGCATGGCAGAGGTATATGAGCCTCATGGCGATGTTCATTATGGACTGGAAAGGTGACAGTCTCTGGAGGGAAAGGACAATTTAAAGACACTTACAATAGTCTAGACGTGATATGATGAGATTGTGATTAAGAATTTTGGCAGGATCTTGGGTGATAAATGATCGTATTTTGGATATGTTCCTTAGGTGGAAGTGACATGATTTAATAAGTGACTGGATACGAGAAGAGAATGACAGGGCAGAATCTAGGATAACCCCAAGGCACCAGGCCTGGGGAGACGGGTTGATAATGGAATTGTTAACTATGATGTTTCAGGGATGTTACTGGTGTTAGTTGGAGGAAAGAGAACCATTACCGTTTTAGAGAGGTTTAATTCAAGGTAGCGTTGTGACATCCAGGTAGAGATGGTGGACAGGCAGGAGGAGATCAGGAGATGAGAGATAGATCTGAGTATCGTCAGCATAGAGGTGGTACTGGAAACCATATGAGTTGATTAATTTGCTGAGGGAGGAAGTATAGAGGGAGAATAATAAGGGTCCCAGGACAGAGCCTTGAGGAACCCCAACAGAAAGAGGTAGAGAAGAAGATGCTACTCCATTGTAGGAGACACTGAAGGAACAATTAGTGAAGTAAGAAGAGAACCAGGACAGGGCCGTGTCACGAAGGCCAAGTGTCAAAAGCAGCTGAAGTTGTATTAGTTAAAAGGTCATTAGTTAGTCGGGTCAGGGCAGTTTCAGTGGAGTGCTGTGGCTTAAAACCAGATTGTAGGGGGTCCAGTAGATTATTGTCAAAGAGAAATGAGGTTAGTCGGTTGCAGACTAGGCGCTCAAGTAGTTTATAGATGAAAGGTAGCAGACAGATAGGTCGGAGGTTGTCAAGATTGGAGGAATCAAGAGAGGGTTTTTCAGGATGGGGGTGACAAAAGCATGTTTTAGTTGAGAAGGAAACTGTCAAGTTGAGAGTGAGATATTAAATAGATTTAAGACTTTGATTAGACATGAATTTTTATTGTAGAGAAGTTTTGAAGGAATTGAATCAAGTAGGCAGGTAGTGAGGTGGGAAGAGGCCAAAAGTTTTGAGACTTTTTCATCAGTGAAAGGGGTGAAGGAGCACAGGAGGGACTGGGGAGTGTGGATGGAGGGTGGTGGAAGTCTAGGGGGGTTGAGTAGCGTGATGTCCCTTCTGATAGTGTTGATTTTTTTTTCGTTTTTGAAGTACTCAGCAATATCTTGAGCAGAGACAGATGTGCATGGAGGGGTGGAGATGGGAAAGGAGAGTGTTAAAGGTGGAGAAAAGTTGTGCCGGTTTTTTAGAAAGGGAGTTAATGAAGTAAAGTATGTTTGTTTGGCTTGGGAGAGGCTAGTGTTATAGGAGCGCAGGGCAGATTTATAGCTCCAAAAGTCTGATTCTGAGCAAGATTTGTGCCAGCGACACTCAAATGCCCGTGATTGTCTTTGGAGCGCTTTTGTTTGAGCAGTATGCCAAAGTTGAAGTGGTTTGGGTCTAGCATGTTTAGTTTTTGTAGGAGCAAGCTCATTAACGGCAGTGGTGAGAGTGCTGTAGTAGACAGAGGTAGCCACATTAGGACAAGAGATATCAGAGTGAAGAGAGTCAAAGGAAAGAGAGAGATGTGGAGGTCACGCATGGAGGTCACGGTAGGTACGTGTTTGGGGAATAGCAGGGGTTGAAGAGGGAGTTAGCGAAAGTTGAAATGTGAGCATATTGTGATCATAGAGGGGAAATGGTGAGTTAGTAAGATTGGTGGTTAAACAGAGTCTGGTAAATATTAGATCCAGAGCGTTACCATTGGTGTGAGAGGGGGAGTCTGAGCACAAGGATAAGCCTAGAGAGGAGGTTAGTAAAAGAAGTTTAGAGACAGAAGGGATGCATCTGATACATTGTACGAACATAAGGATAAGCTGTTTGATATTGCATTAGCATTCAATCAAATTCTATAATCCTTTTTGAGTTTGAGAAAAAGCACCTGCAAACTATACAATGAAATGTTTACTTCAGTTTAATCTCATTTGGATCTTAAAGGGCAACTAAAGTCTAAAGTAGAATAATTTTAGAAATGCTGTATTTTGTCTACTAAATATAAACATGAACTTACTGCACCAGAAGTCTAATAAGACAAATGATTTATGCTTTCAAAGTTAGCACAGGGGGCTGTCATCTTGTAACTTTGTTAGACATCTCTGCAATATCAAGATTCTGCACATGCTCAGAGTGGTCTGGGCTTCAGTTGGGAGGTTAAGCTTAGGGATCGTCATAAATGATCAAAACAGCACAAGTCATAATATCTGCTATAGAAGCCAATACAGTAAGACTGGTTAATAATCAGAATATACAGACTGCACTGGGTCTGCGGATACATATATCTACACGGTCACTGACTGTTTTACAGGGAAAGAGACAAAGCTGCTGGCGTACTGGTACATAAGGTGGGGTCTCCCCCCTGCTGTCTGAAAGTACGAATGTTTCACTGCAGAGCAGTTATGGACCGTCTGACAATTCCTATCCCCAGCAATAAATGAAGGGAGAATTTCACTGCATACAGACAGGTTTCTTTAAAAAAAAAAAAAAAAAAACTTTTTTTAATTGAAGTATATTGAGATGGATTTATTTTTCATTAAAGAAAGTAAAAATGGGATTTTATTTGTTTGCCTTTACATTCCCTTTAACCACAAGTAGCAGCCACAAGTGCAATAACCCAAAATAGGCATGATTTTAAAAGGAGATTGCAAGTGAAAGCAGTGCTATTTTTTTCTGTGCACTTGCTCCTGGTACTGACTCTTGAAACAATGTTGCAGAAGTCAATCCTCTTTCAGGTCTTTTAATCAACTTGCTTCTGCTATATTGTTTCTGTGGTCAGAGCCAGCAGGACAAAGAATAGCAATAACTATGAACTTTGCATTTCGGCTCCAAACAATCTGGGCTTTATAAATATTTTAGCATTGTCACAAACTCAACTTAAAGGGATTCTGACATCTAATAAACAGTTACATTTTTTTCACCTCCCATTGTGTTTGTATTGAGATGTGTTTTTCAACTGTGTAGTAAAATATTCTTAAATATAAGCTCAATTACCAGAACAATGTTATTCAAAAGTACACATATACAAATACAAGAGGTCATCTCATATCTGGCCAGTCCTACACTCAACTTGCAAAAAAAAGGAAAGTCAGCGCACACCCATTTAAATAAAATATCAGGTGCTCATCCAACGGAGACTCCCCATTAGGGTCTCCAACAAATCTTAACACTCAATCAAAGTCATTGAGAGCACACCAAATGATATAGTCAAAATAGCAAAAATTGAGGTAAAAAATAAAAAAAAAATAGAAAAAGAAGCCCAACGCGTTTCGACCTTAAGGGTCTTCCTCAGGGGCAAAAAATACAAAAAAACAAAACAAAAATTGCCAACCCTTAAGGTCGAAACGCGTTGGGCTTCTTTTTCTATTTTTTTTTATTTTTTCTATTTTCTTTTTTTTACCTCAATTTTTGCAATATTGACTATATAATTTGTATTTCCTTTGTTTCTTCTTATTTTGTAATAAATTAGTGATTTCTTGACATCAGGTGTGCTCTCCATGACTTTGATTGAGTACTACACTCAACTTGCATCTGATTCATTAAGAATTCCATTGCTTCATTATACATTTTACAAAGGGACTAAGTTTTACCTGCAACTTACTTGCTGCTTTCAAAGTAAAACTCCCAAACACACTTGGGGGCAGATTTACTAAAGTCACATGAAGGATTCGAAGTTTGCTAAAATCTTTAAAAAGATTAGAATTCGAATGATTTTGAAGACCACTTCGACCAGTAAATTTTGAAAATTGGATTGAATCGAATGATTCAAATAAAAATCTATTCCAATATTCGACAGTCAAAGTACTTCCCCTTTAAATTTTTATTCAACTGCCTAGTTCGCCAGATCAAAGCTACCGAATTGGGTTTCATTATTTTTGATCTAATAAAAAAATTAAATCGAATGGTTAAAATAGTTTGAATCGTTCGATTTGAACGATTTTATCGATCAATCTAATTTTTTGTATTCGATCGTTCAACCAATCGAATTGCGGTAAAATTTTACTTCCCAGACTATTCCCAGTTATTCCCATGGTCGAATTCGAGGGTTTTTAACTCTCAAATTTGATCCTTAGTAGATCTGCCCTTGGTGTGAAGCAATGGAATTCTTGCTGAATCAGATGCAAGTTGAGTTTAGGACTGGCCAGATATGGGATGACTGAAGTAGTTGGCCAGCTTAAATATGTTGCAATATATGGACAAACAATCCCTGTTTTGTTTAAAGGGTACAGATTCGTACGATTTTCGGATCGTGTGTAGAGTGTCCCGACATGTGTCTTGCCATGCAGATTGTTCATTCAGTCAATCAGACAGGTTAGAAAATTTTTTTTTTTTGCGTGTATTGCCAATCTTCAGTGGGAGACTGGCGGGGCCTAGGGGCGCTGCACTTGAATCCCCGTAGGGTCCCCATCTCTCTCCGTCCCCTGTTGTTACCCCAACCCTACCTGCAGCCCAGCGTGGAAATTAGAAGTAAAAAATGGAGAATACCAGGACTACGCTTGTGCTCATATAGAAGGGGCTTGAGCCTTTTCTCTTTTGAATGGCTGCCCACATGGCTACACAGCAGCTTATTTATATAAATAATAATGCTTCTGAAGCAAACAATGCAGTTTTACCAGTGCAGGGTAACATTATATTTTTATTATTTTAAAACTATTTAATTTTTTGATGTTACTGGTCCTTTAATAATGGGTTGAGTGCAGAAAACCTCTTGTATTAGTCTTTGTGAATTCTGTGGTCAAAACCTCATTGCACCCCCACTTAACGTTTTTAAAAATTAGTGGTGAGCACAACTTTCCTTGTTTGTTATAGTTTATACAGGAGCAGTGGCCAGCTCATTGTTGTAGCTCCCACCCTTTCCAGCTATAGTCAGGTGATCCCACTGGGGACAAAAAAATGGTAACCAAGTGTGTTTGGGAGTTTTACTTTGAAAGCAACAAGTAAGTTGCAGGTAAAACGTTTGTAAAATGTATAATGAATCAATGTCATAAACTGGCAGGATGCCAAATTTACATTTCCAATTACTTGTAGCCAGCTTACATAATCATGTGACTTTACCACATGACTTTACCCCCCACCCAGCTTCCTGTGCCAGCAGTATTCCCTTGCTGACTGTTCTAAGTTATTTTTAATGGTAGAATATGTATTTTTTCACACTGATTCTCTACACTGCCTGCTTCAAAGTGCTCTCTTGCTGATGCTTAGTCCCCTATGCTTTTCATCTCCTATGTCTCCCTGTTCTTCCCTTCTCAAATGTATTAAGTAGGTGTAATAAAGCTAGATGCGTGAAAACATAGGTGCAAGCTCTTTAGGTATTGTGATTTTACAATAAACAGGCCTCATATACAGTTAGTATTGCACAAAACAGGTTTCCATTTTTTATTCTAGAACTGCAACCTGTAAATGAGATTTTCACAGTAACTCCACCCCAACTATTGAAGTCGGTCTCATTCCACTGAATGTGTCAGATCTTTCCAATTCCGTTCCCATTTTCCCAACATTAAAGAGAATTATGTCATAATGGTCTTTTCTCTCCTAGCCAGGAAGGGATATGTCTTTTATGACTATAATTATTGCTAGTTCAGCCACAACATTGCTGTTCCAGTATTCCTGCCCCTAATTGGTTACATATGCTTTTAATAGCAACATCTTGCTTGCACTTTAACAAAACTGTTAAGGGTTTAATATACATACATCCATCAAGTTCATCAGTTCAAATATATTATAATTTAAAAAAAAAAAAAACTTTTTGCCAAAAAGGAAAGAAATCCTTCCTCCATCCAAAACAGCAACCAAACCACTGCACACTCCATTAATTACGTATACAAGTATAAGATCTGTTATACAGAAACCTATTATATAGAAAGTTCAGAATTACTGGAAGGCCATCTTCCGTAGACTCTATTTTGATCAAATAAGTCAAATTGAAAACAAAATTTCCTTTTCTCTGTAATAATAAAACAGTTCCTTGTACTATGGTATAAATAATCCTTATTGTAAGCAAAACCAGTCTATTGGGCTTATTCAATGTTTACATTATTTTTTAGTCAACTTAAGGTATGGAGATCCAAATCATGAAAAGATCCCTTATCTGGAAATCTCCAGGTCCAGAGCATTCTGGATATATCTTAGTTGGCATTAAAGGGGTGGTTCACCTTCAAGTTAACTTTTAGTATATTGTAGAAGGGCCAATTCTAAGAAACTTTTCAATTGGTCTTCATTATTTATTTTTCATAGTTTTTTAATGATTTGCAATTTTCTTTTGTTTCTTTGCAGCTTTCAAATGGGGGTCACTGACACCATCTAAAAGCAAATGCTCTGTAAGGCTACAAATATATTGTTACTGCCACTTGTTATTACTTATCATTCTATTCAGTCCCTCTCCTATTCATATTCCAGTCTCTTATTCAAATCAATGCAGGGTTGCTAGGGTAATTTGTACCCTAGAAACCAAATTGCTGACACTGCAAACTAGAGAGCTGCTGAATAAAAAATCTAAATAACTATAAAACCACAAACAATAAAAAATTAAAACCAATTGCAAATTGTCTCAGAATATCACTCTCTACGTTATACTAATAGTTAACTCAGAGGTGAACAGCCCCTTTAAGTACAAAGTGCTGTTTTATTATTGCAGAAGAAAAAAAGAAATCAATTAAAAAAATTTAATTTGTTTAAAGGAAAACTATGAAATGAGGAGGAGATGGCCTTCCCGTAATACAGAGCTTTCTGGTAGAGTCCTGCAGCGGGTCGGGTACCCGTGGGTACCTGCAGGTTACCCGCAAAATCCCGCGGTACCCTGCTGGTTGCTCGTAGAATTTCTGGGTGCGGGTATAGAAGCGGGCCGGTGGTTCTGCAGGTTGGCTGGGTTGAGGGTCGGGGATCCTCGCTATAGCGATTTTTACTCCTTTTTCTGAGCATTTCTACTACTGATGATGTCACATCCGGTTTACAATGACAGCACTTCCTGTTTTACTCCTTTTTTTCTGATCGTGGGCACTTCCGATGAGGTCACTTCCGGTTTGCAATGACAGCACTTCCTGATTCTTGATGGTCAGTGGGTTGCGGGTTCAGGTTGCGGATCGCGGGTACGTTTCGGGTCGCGGGTCCAAGCGGGTAAGAATGCGGGTCGCGGGTCCGGGTTGCGGGTATGGGTCGGGTACGGGTCCCAAAAAATGGACCCGCGCAGGACTCTACTTTCTGGATAACTGATTTCCAGATAACTGATAAACAGACAAATTTAGAGGAGACCTAAACCCAAATGAATATGGCTAAAATGCCATATTTTACGTAATGACCTTATTGCACCAGTCTAAAGTTTCAGCATCTCAATAGCAGCAATGATTCCGGATTTCAAACCTGTTACAGGGGACACTATCTCCATCTAGGAAAGTGTCTGCAACACATATTCAGGGGGTTTTGAGCAGCTGTTGAGAAGCTAAGCTTAAAGGATAAAAGTAAAAACTGGGTAAATAGATAGAATAGGCTGTGCAAAATAGAAAATGTTTTCAATATAGTTAGTCAGGGGAAAATGTAATGTATAGCAGCTGGCGTGACTGTAAGTCTAACCTTACAGAACAGGAAACTACTTCTTGCTTTTCAGCTACTAATCAGCCTTATATTGTGACATTTATATTCTATGTGTACTGTATATTTTGAGTTGGTCCCTAAGCTCAGCAACACAGAGCATGTGCATTGAATCAGCAGAAAAGAAAATGGGGATCTACTGGGGGCATCTTCCGAGACACATATCTTTACTGATAAAGGGCTGTGGTTGTCTTGGGTTGGTACAGAAGCCTAAAACATAATGCATAACATTTCTAGCCTACTCCTTTAGTTAGGTTTTAGTTCTCCTTTAAAGTAATATATTTACCACCACTTTCTTTCCGGCACCCATTTTCTGCTGTTCTTTTTCCTTTCGGGAATCAGCATCCGTTGCAACGGCAAGCACCTGGTATCTGTTATAGGGAATGCAGAAGAAAAGATAAAATCAAAGATTAAAATTAAAGAATCAAAAATAGTAATAGTACATCAACACTCTTAATTCTCATTTTTCTACTTTTACATCTGGGAAGTAAACAGAAATTTGTATGCAAATTCAGGTTTTAGGGTTTCGATCCACAGTAAATTATATTATATATTATACTTACTTATAGCTTTCAACCTGCCGACTGGAAGAAACAGTAACAAAGGAGTCTGTTTTGGGACTGTAACTCAAGGGGCCTGGTAAAAGAAATCCTGGAAGGTATCGACCAAATGCATAGCTTTCCTGTTCAAAAAACATGAGCATCCCATCCATTGACTGGATACAAATCAAATCTCGCCCTTAAGAAAAAAAAAAAACTAATAAGGTTAAATGCAAACAAGAATCCCACTACCGGCTACAACCCCCTAATAATTATAACATCAGTTACATCTGTGAGATCTGAACAATTTTCAATCTACCTGAAAGGATAAAAAAAATTTCATGCTAGACACCATTTTATGGTCATGGATTTTTTTAGGCCATGCCCCTACTGGGTACTTGAAAGGTAAATATCAATCAAGAAGGGTGTAGTTGAGATACAAAAGAGTTTGGCTATAAAGATGGCTACACACTTGAAGACAAGCAGATCTTTACCCAATTTGCCCACTCTGAAGTGGGCGATAGGGGGCTGATCAAAGAGGCAATGTGGTCCTTGTTCCGATTTTTAACCTTATCCGACCAAGAGCTGGGCAATTTTTGGCAAGATATCAGTCAGGGAAACAAGTCGTAGAGCGGTAAATTCAGTCTGTCAGCACCTTTTATCGGCCAGCGTATGGCCACCTTAAACAATAAATATCCTGTCCAAGACAGTGTCTGCAGTACTGTACTTATAACTTTATAATGAGTATACACTGTTCAATGCAGACATAACAAAATTCTGCAAAATTTCTAGAAAACTGTAATATTTATTCAAAAACTCATCTGCTTTGATTTTGTAGGGTTTTTATAACTAAAGCAATGTTTAAACTTTAGTTAAACTTTATTAAACACAATGAATGAACGAGATGGATATTTGTTTATTTACACAGTTGCCTGTTAGGATCAAAGCGAACAGTAAAACCAATTCTACTTTGATCAAAATATTTTATATGTAAAAGATGAAAATAACTTTGTGTGTCTATGCAGATTCATAGGTTTGGTGCATAAAAAAAAAATTACCACAAAAGAACACATGTTAAAACGCCTGTGTCTAAGAGCCTTAACCCCTATTTAAGTCAGACTTGGCTGAATATTTGCATAAAATCATTACACAGCTTCACACACAAATACCAATTTTAGACCATTTCTTTCGTACACTTACATAAATATGCTCATATATGTCTCTGCCCTGGGCTAGAGAAGCTGAAAGCAGTTTGCTGCTTGTAACTTGCAGCTCAATCGCTTGTTGAGAACGCTCAGATTTAGTTCACTGTCTGTTGAGAAGGTTGCATTGCTGGTTTAGTCAGCAAATTTTTACAAATCCCGCTATATTTTTTAAAGGTGATGCACACCCAAAGATGATTTTTTTTTTTTTGCTAAATAAAACAATTTGAAGAATACATCAAAGTTGAATTCAAATGTATGTCTCAATTATTTTAAAGTTATTTCTTTTTTTATTTCTTATTATTTATTGTGTTTTTTCAACAAATACATACATAGTATCATCATATATTTCTCTAAGGAGTAAGATCTAGTATTATCTATAGTGTAACAAAACAAAAGACAAAACAAAAAGAGAAGAAAAAAAAAACGGGATTTTATATCTCCCATGGTAGCTAAGAAAAAAAAAAAGGAGTCCAAGACAATGTAGGTTTTATATTTTGGTCTTAGATAGCCAAAGATTATGTGCTTCTTGTATTATTTTCTCTCTCAGACCTCTTGGTACTGCTTTTTCATATTCTAGATTATTTTTTACTTCTTGTTGTATTTGGTGTATATTTGGAACATCCTCTTTTTTCCCAGTTTCTAGCTATTAGTAGTTTACAGGTATTTAATATTTGCAAGGTCAGCATTTCTAGGCTCTTATTAGAAAGTTTGTCATGTAGATTTAATAGCATTGCTTCCGAGGATAATGGAATATTTTGCTGAGTGACTTTTGTAATTAATGATCTTGCAGCTAGCCAGAGACTTTGTATATTATTACAATTCCAGCAGATGTGTAGCATATCTCCTATATCTTTGTTACATCTCTAACATAGATTTGAACCTTCAGGATACATTTTTGTCCTTGAGGGAGGTAGGTACCAATTATATAGAATTAGTTATTTCTAATTGAATAACAAAATAATAATGTAATTGTATTTATATTGCCTTCTCAGATTCCAGACTATAAATGTATGCTCTTTTAAAGTTAAAATTCAAGTTTCCACAATGTCATGCAAGCATCTATTGCAGATATAGGATCCTTAATCCAGAAAAGTGTTATCCAGGAAGCTCAGGTTTAGGAGAATCCCAAGCATGTTAAGCAAATAATTATAGTATTTCCTTTTATTCTGTAATAATAAAAAAGTACTTTGCACCTTCTTCCCAAGTCTGTTGAAACAAACAGAAAACATGCAGGGCATTGAGGGGCAGGAGTCTTGACTGGGGGAGAGATGATTAATGACACAGGTATGGGACCTATTATGTTCTTTACTGCAGTGGGCTTTGGCACTCTTCTATTGTGCCTTGGACTAGGATAAATTAAATGTGTATAAATGCTTTCCTGATACAATAAAAGTTTTTACCAGGTGTCACCCTTTAATATAGGCATGGGACCTGTTATCCAGACTGCTCATTCATTACCTGGTGTTTTCCGAATAGGGGTTCTTTCCATGATTTATATCTCCATACCATAAGTCTGCTAAAAAACATTTAAAAAACAGAAGGCTTGTGTTGCCCCTAATAAGGATTTATTATATTATAGTTTGGATTGAGTACAAGGTACTATTTTTTATTACAGAGAAAAACTTTTTAAAATTTAAATTATTTAATTAAATTGGAGTCTATGAGAGAGGACCATGTCATAATTTGAAGCTTTCTAGATACCTGGCTTCCAGATAGTGGATCCCATGCCTGTAAAGTGGTTAAATGGTATAAGTAGCTAGGTAAAGGAGAGGAATGAGTCATAAGAGAAACAAAAACTGATTTCAGGTGCAATTACATGTACAGGTATGGGACCTGTTATCCAGTATGCGCAGGGTTTTCTGGATAACTGATCTTTCCGTAATTTGGATCTTAATATCTTAAGTCTACTAGAAAGTCATTTAAACATTAACTGGGCTGTTCACCTTCCAAACACTTTTTCAGTTGAGTTATTTCAACAAGTGTATCGGAATAGGATTTATTATCTAAACTATTGGTAACATGAGTTTTGTCGATAAGGCAACTTTCTGTAACATACCCATTTCTGTAACATGACCATGCCTTAAAGTGGACCCGTCACCCCAAACAAATATTCAAAATCATATTTTATCACATTAGTCAAGCAAAATGAACATTAATTACACTGTATAAATTATTTTAATCTTGTTTTCTTCAGTCTGGGATTTCATAATTATAACAAGCAGGCAGGAGCCATTTTGTGGACACTGTTATTAAGGCAAGCCTTGCATCTCAGAATCTTGTTTGTGCAACAGAATGGGGGACCCAATGTCTTTCCCCGTGTCCTGGCTACACAATTAAATGGTTAAGAGAACTGGGGGAATGTGTGGGGAGCAGTGGCATCTAGGAAGTGCTGAATGGAAAGTGAAAGTAATTATCTGCCCCGCCTCTATGCCTAAGGCATAGATGAGTGGCAGACAATATTTGATTGACAGCTGAGATTTTTAAATGAGTTTAAAACAGCTATGAATGCTTTAATAAAAATTTGAAATTAGATTTCATGTTTAATTTGAAAAGGACTTTTATTATACAGATGTTTGTGTCTGGGTGAGGGGTCCACTTTAAGGCTAATAAAGAAATATTTCATAATTGGTTTGCTTTGCTATTTACAGGGATATATGCTAGCTTAATTACCATAAAGTACACTGAATTGATTTAAAGAATAAAATTGGCAAATAAAGAATTGTTAAAAATAGGACACTATCGGAAATGTCATCCCTCTAATCCAGAGATTTCTAGATCATGGGTTCCTAGATAAAATCCTGATGCAAAACTAGAGATAAATGGTCCAGTATGGCCAAATGGAAACAATGACAACATTCCCTGGAAAAGCTATTAACAATGTTTTCCAACTAAGTCACAAATTAGCAGATCAAAAAACTGATATAAATAGGCTGCACCATTATTTGGCTAGAAACTGAATAAAAAGATCTTCTTTGAAAGAGTACCAAAGTCAAACTTATCAGGAACTGTGTTTTATTCCAAGGTGCTTAGTACAAGTGACAATATGTACAAGACAGTGTTTAAAATAGTATAGTCTCATACCCACCACTTCAGCCTTTGGCAATATGACTCATTGACCATAAAAGCCAGACCATGAGTAATAGATGTAAACCCTGTTAGAAACTGGCAGACTGACAGAATCCTCCACCCAAACAACTCCATTAAGTCAGAGTAATATTTAAATGTATAGCTAAGAAATCAGATGAAATAATCAAGTTAACTGCAACATATAACTTACTGAAAACCAGAAGGTTGGTATACAATGGCAATATGCCTAGAAAAGTGCCTTGGGGATAGAAAGCGTTTTAGCCAATGCATAAAGTTATTCACCTGATCTGATTTTTACTGACAGGCAGGTATTTCATTCAGATTGGATCAGTTACATAGATCAAAAGAAAACCAAGATGCTGAGTAATAATTAAGTCTCTGCCACTGGGTGAACCCAGTTCCAAACAAGGATACTTTATAGTTGGCAAATATTTAGAGTAAACAGCATAACCACTGTAGCCACAGCAAACCAAAAGCAGTTGGTTTATGTTACAGTATAAGCTGCCATTTCTTTAAGGGATGACCTTCTTGCATAATAACTCCCTTTTCTGCAGTACTGTATAATTTTTGCCAAGCTATAATAATAGTGCCACCTTATTTTACCTATTATTGCAGGTTTCCATTTTCATCTATATATATATATTTTTTTTTTAACAAACAATGATTTTGTTTACCCTGGCTTAGCCAAGCTTTCTTATGTCTTCCACTCTGTCAAACCTCTGTACCTATACAAAGAGAAGTAGTAACTCATTTTCCAGCAGTCAATTTTTTTCTGCAGGACCTTGGTACTTATATAATACAACACAGTGATTTCAGCCATCAATAGTAAAGATTTTGTTGTTGCATCTCTACATTTAGAATATGAGGTCACTTTTAGTTTAATTCATTAGCAAATAATTGCATTAATAATTAAAAAAAAAACATACACCAACTTCAACTTGGCGTAAGATGTAATCCAGATTTGTATAGAGAAATTTGGTACTGAATTTAAAGTGCACAACAATGGCATATTAATGAAAAGGGTTTTATGAATTTGAGGCTTTTAAAAACTCCAATAATATTTTTTGCTCCACTTTACTCTACTTTTGTGAATTTCCCCCTTTATACCAAAAAGGCCAGTCTTAATGGCAAAGCTCAGTTCATCTAGCCTAATTTCAGTTTCTAGGTTATGATGGCCTTGTGTAGCATAACATTTCCATATTCAATGTCAGTAAATAATTTTATGACCCAGAATTAAATTGATAAAGGAACAACACAGTGTAAAAATAAAAACTGGGTTAATATTTAGGCTGTGAAAAATCAAAAAATGTTTCTAATATAGTTTGTTAGCCAAAAATGTAATCATAAAGTCCGGAGTGAATGGATGTTTAACATAACAGAACACAACTAGTCAGTGACTTTAAGGAGGGCCACATGGGACATACTGTAAATGATTTTGCTCTTGATCATTAGCATGCAGCGTGGATTCAAAATCAAACAGTTATGACCCATGTGGCCCCCCCACTCAAGTCACTGATTGGTTACTGACTGGTGACCAATCAGTGGAGACCAAGAGAGCTACAAAGCAGGAAGTAGTGTTCTGGTTATTGTTAGACTTCCAGTCACTCCTGCCTTCATATATAAAATTTTTGGCTAAATAACTATATTGAAAACATTTTCAATTTTGCACAGCCTATTTAGCCAGTTTTTGTTCTTACACTGAACAATATCTTTATTGAACCTTGCCAGGAGCCTGCATGGTCATGTTCATAACCCCTGTGTCTGGAAAACATGTCAGCCCTTCCCATAAAGAAATCATAGCGGGCAAACAAGCTCAGCTAACATGGAATCTGGGGTAAATACATTTGTGTGTATACACTCTTACCATTTGATTTTATTTATCAGGACTAACCAGGTTCACTTTCTTTCTTACAACTAGCTCCATATTGTATTATAAAGCTTCCCAAGAGGTTATAGGCAATATTTCAGAGGAATAGTTCTCAGACAACTAAGTACATACATGATTACTGACAAGTCCAGTTATTAGTGTTTCCATTTTAGCAGCACCTTACTGAGGTGACATGCATAACTCTAGGGTGATTGTATAGGAGTTTGTAGGGTCAAAATTAACAAAGTAACTCAACCAGGTTCTCAGATCTACTTAGCTATCTTGCAAGGAAACAACAATTACTCCAAAATAGACTGTTTTACTGTCTATGTGAATAAGAGTACCTTCTCAGTAGCATAAGGAATATGCCAAGATGAAAATCAGTTTAATTTTCAAGCAAACAATGTTTAGGGCATGTAGACATATATTGTTACAAATATGGAGTTACACAAGGTTTCCAAGTTTAAAAAAATATTTTCTGTGTGAAATGCCTCTTAAACAATGAAAAAAATGTGTTAACAGTCTACAAAACAAGTGAAGGTAAAATCATTGTGGAGGAGGCACACTTTGTTAGGCAACCCCAGAGAGCAAAATCACTGGGGAGAACAGTGCTGATGCCATGAGTACATTGTGCAGGCTTGCGGTGTGCACATGGACAGTACATGTACTCTTGAAATATGCAGGGTATTGTGGGTGCACCCAGTCCATGCATAGCAGAAGTCTGGGGTTAGTAATTATGCTCACTGGGCGACTATGATTTAAGTTTCATCATCCTTTGACACAAATAAAGTGCAAAAAAAATTTGCTTGGCAGTGAAGGGGTTAAATTACAGCACTACAAATTACAGTATTTAACCTTCAAACCACAGCTCAGCTGATAACTTTTTTCTTTCAAGCACCTAATAAAAGCTACTTGCAGAATTGTGGAAAAGTTGAGTACAGTCCCGTCTTATTATAAGGTTTCCTGTTACAACGCTATATGGTTTACACATATGTTATATTTCATTGTAAATGGGGAAAAAAGCTTCCCGTATAACACACTCTTTGTTGTAATGCCCTCCGCAATTTCCCTCACGGCAGAGCTTGCAATGAACTTAAAAGAATTCAGACAGATTGCTAGTCTTTTTCCGGTCCTTTCCATTTTTTTTTTACTTCTTATTACTACTTTACTCATGACCTCTTGTGCTTGTTTTTTTCATCTTTGAAATAATGTTTGATTTTTGCAGAAATGAAAACAATGTTTCTGTATACATTGGAGACTCAAAGCGAGTTTGGGGAACAAGGAACATTAGATGCATGCATCTCAAGTTGCAAAGATGTGATGCTCATACATGGATTATAAGAGGGTATCCTAACTTTTATTTACATCACCGATATTACATTTTCATGTAAAAGCAGTTAACATGATTTTTGTTTTAAAGGAAAACTATACCCCAAAATGAATACTTAAGCAACAGTTTATATCAAATTAAGTGGCATATTAAAGAATCTTACCAAACTGGTATATACATATTTAAGTAAATATTGCCTTTTTACATCTCATGCTTTGAATCACAATTGTGTGATGGTCTGTGTGCTGCCTCAGAGATCACCTGACCAGAAATTCTATAACAGGAAGAAGTGTGGAAGCAAAAGACAGAATTTTGTCTGCTAATTGGCTCATGTGACCTAACATCTATAGATTGTTTTTGTGCACAATAAATCCTAGGATCCAGTGGGCTGCCCTTATTTTTTAAAATGGCAATTTTCTATTTATGATTACCCAATGGCATATAATACAGAAAAGTATAATACAGGTACTATAAAAATGGTTTATTTACATGAAGCAGTGTTTTACATATGAGCTGCTTTAAGCAATATATTTTTATAGAGACATATTTTGTTTGGGGGTTATAGTTTTCCTTTAAATTAAATAAATAGGAAGTATTAACCAAAACTGGAACCCATAGGCAGAAAACTCAGTCTATCGGTCCTGTTATATAACACTTTTGAAATAAAGGATAAACATGGTATAAATAATATAAATACAAATCTTGTTGATGTGCATAGCATAGAAGCACTATATCTGTCCCAAAACCTAAGCAACATAACAAGTTTTAAAAGGTATTAAAGGAGAACGAAACCCTATAACTCCCTCCATTGCCCCCTCCAAGCTTCCTTCCCACAGTCTTTATTAATGTTAGCATTAAATCTGCAGAATTGCGCAGCAGAGTTCAAAGTGGCCATCTTCTGATCTTCTTCTGTTGGATGTTAAAGGAGCATGCACTGTGCATTCTATATAGGTCCTGAATCTGCATCTACTGCGCATGCTCCTGCAAGATCCATATTGCCAAATGACAGAGGATTGGAAGACGGACAGAAGATGTGTCTTTGAACTTTGCTCAACTCTGTATATGTATTGCTGGTCAACAGATAGGGAGACTACTGAGCAGAATAGCTCTTGCAGGGAGGGAGCTTGGAGGGGGAGGTGAAGTAGAGTCTGGCAATGGGTAGGGTTATGTTCTCCTATATGTACGTTCTGACCAAATTATATGCAATGAAAGTTGATGGTTATGTAATATTGGCCACATCACTAGTCTTTATACCTCCACCCCCACATGATGGAGGGTATGGAGGCTACTAAAAAACACTTGTTAATTTTAATTTATACAATCAACAGAAAATTTAACTTTATGGTCTTGATAAAGTAATGTTTCTTAACTACTTTTTTTTAATTTGTCAGTCACTTTTATGGCAATGGGCTTCTATGTTGCCCCCCTCAAATGCATACACGTGTTTATTTGAGGAGGAAAATGTCTAGCCTAATATTTAGACATGGAGTGATTGGATGAATCTGTGTCTGAGTTAAATCAGAAAAATGCCCATATATAGAATATACTTTGCAAGTCAGTAGTGAAAGTTTTTCATTCTTGAATGTACTGGTTGTGAATAATAATGGGGTACTTACTACTGAACTGTATGCAGGATATCCTTTGAAAGAAAACCAACCGTTAGACTACTTTTATTTGACAGTTATAATCCATAGTAAGTAAAAAGCTCTGTTCCACAAAGCCAATATACAGGTGTGAGAAAGATTGGACAGGATGATTAATTGTGTCAGATTACATGTGATGAGTTAAAAATCATATGCATGATAGAGGATATCCAATGCCTTTATTGTAAAGTGGATCAATGGATATACTAAAACACTAATTTTTTATGGTATTGTTCATTTAAATGTTTGAAGTTGGATACACTGATTAAAGAGATTACAACCAATGGGACTAAATAGAGATTATGATTTATAGGTTTGTCTTTAAATGCAAATTTGTTTTTGTATAGGATTTCAAATCTGTAAATATAATTGCTATTGAAAGCAGTACACTATTTCTAGTTCTCTGCACAGCTTGTCCCGACTATTGAAACAATGAAGTAAAAGTCAGTTCCCCACAAGACAAGACTCCAGCTACCATAATGGTGTGCATGCTTCTTTACAGGTCCCTTCATCACATAACATTTTTCAGTGCATGCTTAAAGAATAAAATATAATAATTTAATGAAACAGAAGCAAGTTTGCAAGCGTGTTCCTTAAAGTAGAAGAAAAGGTATTATTGCATCAAGCTGCAATACGGTTAAGCCCTTTCCACCCACTTGAACTGCTAGTTTATTTTCACAGAAATCACCAGCTTGGGCTACCTCCATAAGTTACACTTTTTTGTAATATATTACAGTTGTACTTTAAATTATGGGCTTATATTCCGGGCCCAAGACAACCACAACCCTTTAGTAGGGAAGATCTGTGTCCCTGAAGATGCCCCAGTAGCTCCCCATCTTCTTTTCTGTTGAATCAGTGCACATGCTCTGTGCTGCTATAACCTACTGATTTTAGGGAACAACTCAAATTATCAGTACACACAGAATATAAATGTCACAGTATAAGGCTGATTAGTAATTAATACAGATTATTAATAAATGGCAGCACAGAAACCCGTACAGTCCAACCTCATTATCTGCATGATAATTAGTGATGACTACTAAATTTAGCTTCTGAACAGCTGACCAAAGGACAATGAGCATGGGAGTGTTGCAGACACTTTCCAAGATGTTAACAAGTTTGAAGTCCCGGATTATCGCAGTTATTGAGAAGCTGAAATTTTAAATTGGTGCAATAAGTACATTTTTAGCCATATTCTTCCCCCAAGATTGACAAAAAAGCGTTGCAGAGACATGATGCCTGTATGCTATAGACAATAGCACCCAAACAGAAGGATTGTTAACTCTGACTTTCCCTTTACTTCAAACCAAATAATCCAGATGAATCAAAGGATGTCTGATAATACAGTGGATGGATACATTGCAATGGTTTTCATTGGTAACTGCCTATTGCCTTTTTCTGTAAACTGAAAAACTGAGGAGTGTTAAAGAGCCCTCTTGTGGTCAATAATGTTGTAGCGCATTCCAAAAATGTTTCATTATACCAAATCTGGATTTTCCATTTTTGCAATCAAAATTTGTTTTAATCAATGAAAATTACCAAGATGCATTCAAAAGGCTGCAGTTAGACATTCAAAAATCCCTTTACAATCCTGAAACCAACACTTGGAAGATGTGTCCTTACACAAAAAAATTAAATGTTCTAACGTACAAAAACATGGTTGAAATGAATATGCATGAGTTAAAATATTGATTACTAATGGGATTGAGACTTGGATTATTCATCTGCTTTTAAAGAAGTACTGCATGACTTTATTATGTTCTCTTGGAAACAACTAAAAGTTTAATGCTGATTGAGGAAGCAGTGTCCAAGGCTAACTAAAATAAACAGAAAATTAATTATCGTTAACCTAAGTATTTCAGGGAGCTTTAAATATCTTGTGCAAGGCTCAGCAAATAAAAAAAAAAAGATCTGTATAATGAGGTTTCCTGCAATAGCAACAGATTTTTTCTATTCCCTCAATGCGGCTCATTTATAAACAAATATATTTGTGGCACACCAGTAACCTGAGACAACCAACTGTAAAATTAGCTTTATCAGTCAACTGTAAAAAAATAAATGGAAGCAAATCTCTAACCGATTTGTCAGGTACCGAACTAATTTAAATATGCCTAGTACATAAGCAAATGACCCACATATGCTGCTTACATACTTAGATAGATTAAACTAAACAAGTCAATAATATTAGACAGGGGCTTCTCCTGAATAAATAAAGATATATTGTATAATACAGCTCTTTCTTTGCCCAAACTATTTGTCCTTGTAGCTCATTCCAAAATATAGATCTGGAATGCAATAGCCATTTACAATGAAAAGAAGCAAACAAAGGCAATTTGCAGTAAGGCAATCCTAATTAAAGGATCCTAATCGCATGGAGTTTCACTGGATTATGCCTAAATGTGGCTATTTTTCAAATGTAAATTTTCTGAGAGAACAGGATCTTACATAAGTTATACAGATAACATTATTTTGTCTGTTTTTATCCATGCAGATATATTGCATAAAAAAGAAAAAACTTCTGTGATTTTTTTTTAAAAACAAATTACATGTATTTTTATAGTTTCTGTGAGGCAGGTACCCAATTCCTGCAAACAATAAAGGGAATGTAAAGGCAAAAATATAAAATCCCATTTTTTTCTTTCTCTAATGAAAAAGAAATCTCCAAATATCTCCAATATAGAATTAAAAGATGTCTACCGTTTTTATACTGTATGCAGTGAAATTCTGCTTTCATTTACTGCTGGGTATAGGAATTGTCAGACGGTCCCTAACTGCTCTGCAGCATACTTTAAAACAGCAGGGGGAGCTTTGTAAAACAGCCAGTGACTGTGTAGATTTTTGTATCCACAGACCTAGTGCAATATATATATATTTGGATTATTAATCAGTCTTGCTGTATCGTTTCCTGGCAGATATTATTTGACTTGGGCTGTTTTGATCATTTATGACGATCCGTAAGCTTAACCTCCAAACTGAAGCCAAGACCACACTGAGCATGTGCAGAGTCTTGATATTGAAGAGATGTCTAACAAAGTTACAAGATGACAGCCCCTGTGCCAACTTTGAAAGCATAAATCATTTGTCTTATTAGACTTCTGGTGCAGTAAGTTCATGTTTATGTTTATTATACAAAATACAGCATTTCTAACATTATTCTATTTTAGACTTTAGTTCCCCTTTAACTATTGATTAAACAAAAAATCTTTTTTTTTCAGGCCATTCTTCAACAGAAGAGTATCCATGTTTTCTATTTACAATCCCACTGCCCCAGGCCACAGAGGCACTGAATCCAGACTGTTCTCCAACCTAGTCTCATGGCCTGGCTGATAAACTGAGCAATTATCAGCTCCACTCTAGCTCCCTTGGTCCCTCTACTAAACCCAGTAACCTAGAAGTAATCCCGTATTGACCAGATTAATAAAAATCCTTACTAAATTACACACAATATGGGGAAACAATCACTCTCCAAGCAGACCTAGTACCTGCATAGGCAAACTCTGAGTTGGATAAAATCTCAAATAGACAAGCAAAGTCCTATACAGTTGTGTTCATAAGTTTACATACCTGGGCGGAATTTATGATTTCTCAACCATTTTTCAGAGAATATGAATGATAACACAAAAACGTTTCTTTCACTCATGGTTAGTGGTTGGCTGAAGCCATTTATTGTCAAACAACTGTGTAGTTGTGGCTGAGGCTCATTATCTTCTCAGATGGTAAAGCTGCCCATTCTTCCTGGCAAAAAACCTCCAGTTCCCATAAATTCTTGGGCTGTCTTGCATGAACTGCACGTTTGAGGTCTCCCCTGAGTGGCTCAATGATATTGAGGTCAGGAGACTGAGATGGCCACCAGAACCTTCACTTTATTTTGCTGTAGGCAATGACAGGTCGACTCAGCCTTGTGTTTTGGATCATTGTCATGTTCGAATGTCCAAGAACATCCCATGCACAGCTTCTGGGCTGATAAGTGCAAATTTTCCTCCAGTATTTTTTGTATTTCTGAAGTTATTTGTGGGTTTTTCCTTCTATCCCGAACAATTTTTCTGGCAGTTGTGGCTGAAATTTTAATTGGTCTACCTGACCATGTTTTGGTTTCAACAGAACGCCTAATTTTCCACTTATTAATTAGAGTTTGAACACTGCTTATATACCTTTCCTGTTTTATAGAGTTCAACTACCTTTTCCCGCAAATCTCTTGGCAATTCTTTTGCTTTCCCCATGACTTCGAATCCAGAAAACATCAGTGCAGCACTGGATGAAAGATGCAAGGGTCTGTCAAGAGTTCAGAAAGTCATTGACCTTTTATAAACACCCACTAATTACAAGTAAACAGATCACAGGTGAAGATGGTTACCTTTAATGGCCATTCTAACCCTTTTGTGTCAAGTTGTGTGCATGTTATCAGGCCAAATAACCAGGGTATGTAAACTTTTGATCAGGGTAATTTGGGTAGTTTATGAAGTGATTATGATTTAAAAATAGTAAACACGGTTGTTTGCAAAAAATGGCTTCAGCCAATCACTAACCATGAGTGAAAGAAAAGTTTGTGTGTTACCATTCATATTCTCTGAAAAATTGTTAAGAAGTCATAATTCTGCCAGGGTATGTAGACTTCCACTTCCACTTGCCAAAACTGTTTTCCCCCATTCAACACCAAAGCAAGTGTTACCAAAGTATAGTTTTCACATTTAAAAATCAACACTAGAAGAAGCTTCCAGAAAAATGAAAGGTTTAGAACTAAACTCAAACTTCTGACAAGCAAATCTGACCTAACTCTAAAACTTTGATGAAAAACTGCACACAATGTTTAAAGGGACCATATACCAGTCAAGTTTACCCACTATTCTACGAATATGTAAAGACATCCATATGGCTTGTGCTCCAAGAGAAGCTAAGGATATTTTACAAGAGTGGGAGAATATCTCCACTGGCAGAAAAACAGAGAACTTCCCTTTGCCACGAAGCAAACACATGTGTTTGAGGACCACATGTGTTTGCTTCGTGCCTTTTTAAAATGCACCTATACGGTCTTTGGATTTAATTTGTGGAATTTTAATTTTTTTCATTTAGTTAAACTTTGAGGCAAAAGGAAGGCTTACAAACACAATATAGATACAAGACTATTTAAAAAGAATTTTATTTTTAATAAAATCACTTAATTTATCAAGTAGCAATAATCATTGCGATCAATGCAGAAATTTCTGCCGACATTTTTATATATCCCATGACAATAAAATGTATGGCAACACCTCTACAAAATAACACAAGTGGGATTATCACTAGTTTCTATAACTCCAATCTATGATACATTTTCTTGTAATGGCTTAGTGCCGAAGACTCTCATCCTGTCACTGTTTTTCTCATCTCAAACAAAATACCGTAATTCCAAAAAAGATGACTCTTATTCTTTTGAATAGCTTAGGCCAAAGCGTATACTTCACATTGGCCAGTTGAGAGCATCCCCTGTGCTACATGAAAAGTTTAATTTGGTGAAAGTAAAGAATTGTTTCCAATAAAAAAAAAAAAAACTTCACATGGAAAATAATGTGCAATTGTTTATAGCAAATTACCACATCATCATTGCTTATTTAGGTAATGCCATGAACCAGTTACAGAAACTAGTGCACACATATTGGCAAAACAATGCTGTTGCTCTAGTAACAATAAGTTTGCTTCACAACAATTTGTAACAGTTTCGAAATAGCTATGACATTGTATTTTAATGACAAGATGTATAATTGTTATATGTTGGTTGTGACTGTTCAGTAACCCTTTCAGTGGCAAGCTCCTTAAAAATGTTTAATTCCTCACAATAGACTACTATTCTGTGTAAAGTTTATTTTCAGTGTAGTTTTCATTCTGTATTTAGTTCAAGAACATTACTTTGTTTAATAATTGCATTAAGAAGGTAGAGTGCTACCATCAAGCATCTCTTGGTTGATATTCTATATAGACATAACAATATTTGCATAAATATAACCCAAAATAATAAGAGCAACATCAAATTAATCCTGGAAGCCTTTTGGAATATTTGTTTTGACAATCATATATATTATATGTAGAGTCATGAAAAAGTTTTAGAACCCCTCCCAACATGCAAAATAACTTACTTCACTTTCAACAAAAAAAAAATAACAGTGGTATAACTTTAACATCCCATGAATGTCTGAGTACTGGCGTGTTTTCTGAACAATTCTGAAAATTTTTAGTGAAGCAGTATTCAGTTGTATGAATCAAATGCATGTAACTGATTAATACGGATTACTGCCAAAACTAAATTGGCTGCATTAGCATAATAATCCTTGAACTTCATAGGCAGGTGTGTCAAATCATGAAAAAGGGTATTTAAAGTGGCCAATTGCAAGTTGTGATTCTGTTTGAATGTTTGACTCTCCTCTGAAGAGTGACAGCACGGAATCTTCAATGCAACTCTCAAAAGATCTGAAAACAAAGACTGTATTATGTTTAGGGGAAGGCTACAAAAAGCTATCTCAGAGGTTTAAACTGTCAGTTTCAACTATAAGGAATGTACTCAGGAAATGGAACTCCACAGACACAGTTGCTGAAAAACCCAGGTTTGGCATGCCAAGAAAAATACAGGAGAAGCATATGTGGAGGATTGTGAGAATTGTTACAGACAACCCAAAGATCACCTACAAAGACCAGCAAAAACATATTGCTACAGGTTCCATCATGTTGTGGGGCTTTGTGGCTAGTTCGGGGACTGGGGCCCTTGTTAAAGTTGAGGGTTGGATAAATTCAACCCAATATCAAATTCTTCAAGATAACGTTCAAACATCAGTCACAAAGTTGAAGTTACACAGGGTTTGGATATTTCAACAAGATAATGAACCTAAACACGCTTCAAAATCTACAAAGGCATTTATGCAGAGGGAGAAGTACAATATTTTGGAATGGCCGTCACAGTCCCCCGACATGAACATCACAGAAAATGTATGACATGATTTGAAGCAGGCTATCCATGCTCGGCAGCCATCAAATTTAACTGAACTGGATTTTTTATGGATGAAAGGTCAAAAATACTGCCATCCAGAATCCAGACACTCATCAAGGGCTGGAGGAGGCATCTAGAGGCTGTTACATTTGCAAAAAGGAGGCTCAACTAAGTATTGATGCATAAAGTCTGTTGGGGTGTCCACATTTATGCACCAGTCTAATTTTGTTATGATGCATATTGCATATTTTCTATTAAAGTGGACTTGTCACCCCAAACAAATATTCAAAATCATATTTTATGACATTGGTCAAGCAAAATGAACATTAATTACACTATATAAATTATTTTAATCTTGTTTCCTTCAGTCTGGGAACTCATAATTATAGCAAGCAGACAGGAGTCATTTTGTGGACACTGTTATTAAGGCAAGCCTTGCATCATCTCAGAATCTTGTTTGTGCACCAGAATGGGGGACCCGATGTCTATCCCCATGTCCTGGCTACACAATTAAATGGTTAAGTGAACTGGGGGAATGTGTGGGAACAGTGGCATCTAGGAAGTGCTGAATGGAAAGTGAAAGTAATTATCTGCCCTGCAGAGTGGCAGACAATATTTGATTGACAGCTGAGGATTTTAAACGAGCTTAAAACTGCTATGAATGCTTTAATAAAAATTTGAAATTGTATTTCATGTTTAATTTGAAAATGACTTATTTTACAGATTTTTGTGTCTGGGTGACGGGTCCACTTTAATCCAATAAACTTTATATCACTGCTGAAATACTACGGTTTCCAGAAGGCATGTTATATATTAAAAGGAAGATGCTACTTTAAAAGCTCAGCCAATGCGAAACAAAACTCCAAAGAATTAAGAGGGGTTCCCAAACGTTTTCATATGACTGCAGAGAACAAATAAAATATATTTGTACCACATTTTAAAATACCTTTTACTCCTCCAAAGGGCCCGTGAGTCATGCTGCATGCTGTTCGCTGAAGATTGTGTTCATACATCAGTTTAATCTGATACTGATTTCCATGTTCTACATTCCCCAGTGTACCTTAAAAGAGTGGAGAACAATAATTAAAGACATACATTATGTGGTATATATTCCCTTGCTTATTTCAAAATAGATGTATACAGCACTATAATGTTTACAGAATGCAGTAAAAATTCCAGGACATAAAATTTAAAGGGATACTGGCGTGCAAAAACATGTTTTTTTCCAAACGCATTAGTTAATAATGCTGCTCCAGAAGACATCTGCACTCTAATCCGTTTTTAAAAAGAACAAACTGATTTTTTCAGATCTAATTTTGAAATCTGTCATGGGGCTATACATATTGTCAGATTCCCAGGTGCCTCCAGTCATGTGACTTGTGCTCTGAAAAACTTCAGTCAAGCTATACTGCTACACTGCAAGTTGGAGTTATATCACCCCCTCCCTTCCCCCACCCCAGCAACTGATCAGCAGAACAATGTAAAGCTAACTAGATAACAGCTCCCTGTTAGATTGCAATAGTCAAAATCCATGTCCCATTGCGACTCCTTCAGTTACATAGAGTAGGAAAAACAATAGCCTGTCTAAAAGCCGTTTCATAGTGTAGCACTGGCTCTTTCTAAAAGCACATGAACAGGCAAATGACCAAGGATGGAGGCCTCCACACCAACATTACAACTAAAAAAATATATACTTGTTGGTTCATTAATTAAATATTACATGGTAGAGTGAATTATTTTCAGTGAAAACAGCGTAATTTAGAAAATAAAAACTACACCATTAAAACGATGACAGAATCCCTTTAAGTAATTTTGTAGCACATATTAAAATATGTTTTTTTAGAAAACCACATGTGAAATATTATGGCTGACACACTTCCACTGCGTCCGCTTATGTGGCATAGAAAACGATACCACTTTATAGTAAGTTATTTCCATAGTTAAAGAAGTCTGCCTTCTCCTCCAAACTACAAGTCTTTGGAAATTTGGTAAAAATTGCAAATTTTATCAAACATGGACTAAAACTTGAACATTACAGCTCTTATCTCTCTCAAGTTCTTGTGTGCAAAGAAAAAACTACTTATTCCATAGCAAAAGACTGTACATTCATGGTCTTCTACTGTACAGTTTTCACAATGATAAGAGAAGAAACCGGCAGACAAGCAATGAAATGACACGTTTAAAGATATACCCCATTTTTCAACATTAGTTCACTGAATAATACTTGTGCTGAATAAAGAGTATAAAGAGTGCTTTTCAGTGTATAGATGATTTGTTTTGATTACGTTTGTAATAAATTGATTAATTTACTATGTTTGTTTTGTTCAACGTGGTGACATAAGTTATTCTGTGTGCAGTACATTATTTATCTATAATATACAAGACACAAATATCCTATAAACGATATCCTAATACATGCTGTTTAGAGATGTTATTAGGTTTTTAATGTTTTAATTTGTACACTGAGGTTACAGATAACCCAGAAATTTAGCTCCCTGCTGGGGCTCTTGCTATATGCATTGGGAGATGTAAGTGCTAATGAGATTTCTTGTGTAAATGATTCAGAAAAGTCTGAAAGATGAGGGAATTATGAGAAAGAAAATGTCATAGGTGACAGCAGGTCATAAATGTCAATTAAAGGTAAAACAAGGCAGTAGAGTTAGTCCTGCTGGACATGTGCTGGACAACTTGAATCATAGATAAAGTAATATAAAGCAGCCAGGAAAGGCTGGGAACTCATCCAGTTGAGATGCCATGATTGATTTGTTGGAAAGAGACAAGTTTCCAAACCTTTCTTCACTAGATATTTATTTGGTAATAACTATTATGCAGACAGCCTAATGCAGCATAACACAGTTAATCACGTACTGTAATCATTCTTTTACGCTGCATAATTCACCAGTGGCTTACTATAGTTCTCAGTCTATAATTACTATATTGTAGAATTATTGGTGTTACTTCTTGTATACATTCCCGAAAAAACCATAACTCTATTAAGAGGGTATAATAATAGACATATAGATTCCTTTATTTGTCACACACAAAGTTATACAAGTACAACCTGTAGTGAAATATACCTTGATCATTCCAAAATTGTGTAATTTTTTTTTAAATAACAATATATCCATAAAAAATACCCATACAATGCATTAAACATTACATTCTAAATATATAATAATTAAAAAAGTAGTGCCATATTTTCCACACAGATGCACTGTGCTTTTAATAGAAATATATACTAAATGTAATACTGTGAAACACTAACAATTTCCATAAATTTGAGTATAATTGTATAAACAATACAAGGGTAAAAACATCTAAAATATAAAAAAAAAAATTCCTCAATATCAAAATAATTGTAAAAATGAAAAAGGCTGTGTTTGCATATCATGATTAGGAAGCCTGAGGATAACAACTTTTTCTAAACCTCCCTGTTCTGACCAGAAGACTCTGGTAAATCAAACAGACAATTACAAGGATGAGTTCTATCTTTAATAATTCGGAATGCTCTAACTCTACATCTCCTTACCTAAATATCTTGTAGTGATGGTGAAGTCAATCTAGTGCAAATTTCTGGAACCCTAAATATTTAAAACAATTCAACCTCTCTGCTGCAGCCCCACCAATAGTAAGAACTCTGCTAAAGTCCACCACCAACTCCTTAGTTTTGCGGACGTTCAAATAAAGACAATTCTCTTCACACCATGATACTCAAGTTTCCACCTCCGCTTTATAAGAGGATTCATCATGATAGGAGATGACATATCCTTGTGGAGTACCTATATTTAGTATGATAGTATTAGTAACACAACTACCAACTCTCACCATGTGATCTTCCCATTAAAAACCCAGGCACACAAGCGACTATATGAAACTATTGTGTTAAAGGCTGAGCTACACTCAATAAATAGTAGCCTCAAACAATTTCCAAGTTTCTTGTTCATGTGGACAAGAATACAGGTAGTCCCCATGTAACGTATGAGATAGGTTCTGTTAGTTTGTTACTTTGAATTTGTATGTAACAAGGAACAGATGACTTTACTTACTTTAAATGCAAATTAGACAGAAGTTTGTCTTAACATAAAGTATTTATTTTTACCTTTCTGTGCATTCTGAGTGAAGGCAGTAAAAGAGGCGTAGGGAGCGATCCACAGCAGACAACACATGCTAGAAGGAGTTTGTGCTGGTGGTTTTTAAGAAAAATGCTAATAAATTCCAAGCAAACCACAGTACATTACTGTAATAGCCTCCATTTGTAAGTATGAGTTGTTTGTAAGTCGGATGTTTGTAACTATGGGACTGCCTGTATTTTGTAAAGGCAATGGGACTCTGTGCCTTCCTTAAAGGGGTGGTTCACCTTCAAGTTCACTTTTAGTATATTGTAAAAGGGCTAATTCTAAGAAACTTTTCAATTGGTCTTCATTATTTATTTTTCATAGTTTTGTAATGATTTGCAAGTTTCTTATATTTCTTTGCAGCTTTCAAATGGGGGTCACTGACACCATCTAAAAACAAATGCTCTAGAAGGCTACAAATGTATCGTTATTGCCACTTTTTATTACTTATTCTATTCAGTCCCTCTACTATTCATATTCCAGTCTCTTATTCAAATCAATGCAGGGTTGCTAGGGTAATTTGTACCCTAGACACCAAATTGCTGACACTGCAAAATAGAGAGCTGCTGAATAAAAAGCTAAATATCTATAAAACCACAAATAATAAAAAATGAAAACCAAATGCAAATTGTCTCAGAATATCAATCTCTACATTATACTAAAAGTTAACTCAAAGGTGAACAACCCCTTTAAATCTAATAATGGAAGAATATATCTGATCTGCTTGAGATGCAGTCAATTTATTGAATAAAGTTTGTGCGTATGCAGATTAATAATTGGTGATAAAACACTGGGAATGTGCAGTAAACAATCATTTGTAATAAGTCTTTGTATGAACAATGAGCTTTATTAAAGGGGTTGTTCACCTTCCAAACACTTTTTTCTCTTCAGTTGTTTTCAAATTGTTCCCCAGAAATAAAAACTTTTTTCAATTACTTTCCATTATTTATCTTTTACTGTTTTTCCAAAATCTAAGTTTAAAGTGGACCTGTCACCTAGACACAAAAATCTGTATAATAAAAGTCCTTTTCAAATTAAACATGAAATCCAATTTCAAATTTTTATCAAACCATTCATAGCTGTTTTAAGCTCATTTAAAAATCTCAGCTGTCAATCAAATATTGTCTGCCTTAGGCATAGAGGCAGGGCAGATAATTACTTTCACTTTCCATTCAGCACTTCATAGATGCCATTGCTCCCCACACATTCCCCCAGTTCTCTTGACCATTTAATTGTGTAGCCAGGACATAGGGATAGACATCAGGTCCCCCATTCTGGTGCACAAACAAGATTCTGAGATGATGCAAGGCTTGCCTTAATAACAGTGTCCACAAAATGACTCCTGCCTGCTTGCTAGAATTATGAATTCCCAGACTGAAGGAAACAAGATAAAAATCATTTATATAGTGTAATTAATGTTCATTTTGCTTAACTAATGTGATACAATATGATTTTGAATATTTTTTTGGGGTGACAGGTCCACTTTAAAGTTGAATGTGTGTCTCTGGTGTTTGAATCTGGCAGCTCAGTAATTTAGGTGCAGACTCTAAACTGATACAATTTTGCAACATTTGGGCTAGTCCAGACGGGGAGATTCGGGGGCGATCCGTCGCCTGGCGACTTCTCGCCGCGACGGATCGCCCCCGAATCTCCCCGAATAGCTAGGCACCGGCGAGGCTTAAAAGTGCCGGCGCGTGTCCACACGGAGCGGCGCGATTGCCAAGCAATTTGGAGCGATTTTAAAAATCGCGCCGCTCCTTGTGGACATGTGCCGGCGCTTTTAAGCCTCGCCAGTGCCTAGCTATTCGGGGAGATTCGGGGGCGATCCGTCGCGAAATTGATACATTTCACAGCAGCATCTCTAGAGTATTAGCAACTATTGTATCAATTCTAACAGCTGCCTGTAATTTAACCCAGAGATTCTGCTCAGCAGGGACAAAGATAAGAAATGTATCCATTAAATGTATCAGTTTAGAACAGTTGGGGGGGGTCAGCGAACCCCCCTCCCAGAGCTGCTTTAGAAGGTGAAAAATGACACTTTGCGCTTCAATATTAGAAAAACGGTTACAAATAGAAAATAGACAGTAATTGGAAAAAGTTGTTATTTCTGGTGATCTACCTGAAAAGACCTAGTTGTTTGAAGGTAAACAACACCTTTAAAGGTCACCTTATGACTAAATGATTGGAATTTACGGCAGAGAGCTAAGGGTCCTAATATACACAGCTTTTGGTTAGTTTTTACTCCTCATTTCTTTTTTTAAACAACCTTACACTGCAAACATCAGTCATACAAAGGTTTTGCAATTTACTTACTTTAAATATTTAAAAAACAATTACCTGACACAGAATAAACACAAAGCTTTCTGGGATGCAATACAGCAAGATGGAGAAGTTCTGTTCCACTGTGAATAAAACAAAAATGTTAAACAGTAGCAATTCAATCACCACTTTAAACCAAAACCATACATTTCATATTCAACCATTATCATGTGTATGTCTGAGATGTAACGATTTGCAGACAACCATGCTGTTGCAGAGAATTTCCAATTATAGCTGTTTAAGAATCCTTTCAGAGAAATAATCTCAAAAACCACAAAAACAGAAAGCATGATTTCTATGTAAGTCTATGCTATGCTAAATTTGCCAAATATATGCTAAACAGTTAAATGACAAGGAAAGGCAAAAAAATAAAATCCCATTTTTACTTTCTTTAATTAAAAAAAAATCTATCTTCAATATACTTTAATTAAGAAATGTGTACCGTTTTTTTATAAGAAACCTGCCTGTATTCAGTGAAATTCTCCCTTCATTTAGTGCTGTGGATAGGAATTGTCAGACTGTCCCTAAATGCTAGGCAGGGAAACAATCAAACTTATGAATAGCAGGGGGAGCCCCCGCCTTACTTCCCAGCTATGCAGAACTCCAGCAGCTAACAAGGGAAAATTGTGCTCACCACCAATTTTTTAAAACCATTAGGCGGGGGTGTAATGAGGCTGTGACAACAAAATACACAAAGACAAATACAAAAGGTCCTCTACACTCAACCCATTATCAATAGATTTAAGACATTGAGACATTTTGTGCATACAGCTACTAAAAAATGCCTTACCCTTTAAACAAAACAGGGATTGTTTGTCCATATATTGCAATATATTTAAGCTGGCCAACTACACCAAAGTCATCCCATATCTAGCCAGTCCTACTCTCAAATTGCATCTGATTCATTAAGAATTCTATTACTTCATTATACATTTTACAAAGGGACAAAGTTTTACCTGCAATTTACTTGCTGCTTTCAAAGTTAAACTCCCAAACTTGGTTGCCCTTTTATAAGACACCAGTGGGATCACCTGACTATAGTTGGGAAGGGATGGGAGCTACAACAGAGAGATGGACAACGCTCCAATACAAACTAAAATGGGAAATTTGTGCTCACCACCAATTTTTAAAAACCATTAGGTGGGGTGTAATGAGGCTGTGACCTCCAGCAGCTTGCAGTCAGCGACTGTGTAGAGATTTGTAATGGATTTTATTTCTGCCTTTACATCCCTTTTAATGTTTCCAACTCCAGCTGTACAGACAAAGATAATGGAGCCAGATTTAAACAGATAAGCTGGGATTCTATTTGGAGGATTATTTTGCTGCAGCCACTGGTTCTGCAGAGTTGGAGAAAGTTTGTATTAAGCAATACAAAAACTATAAAATCCACATTAGATTATAGGGCAACACAGGACCCAGTGCAGTCTGTATATTCTGATTATTAATCAGTCTTGTTGTATCAGCTTCTGGCAGATATTATTTGACTTGTGCTGTTTCTGATGACCCCTAAGCAGCCCAGACCACACTGAGCATGTGCGCAGTCTTGGTCTTGCAAAGATGTTTAACAAAGTTACAAGATGACAGCACCTTGTGCTCAACTTTGAAAGCATAAATTATTTGTTTGATTAGGCTTGGTGGTGCAGTAAGTGCATGTTTATTTTTAGTATACAAATTACATAATTTCTAGCCTTATTCTATTTTAGACTTTCCTTGTCCTTTAATACAATTGCAGGTACAAATATAACGCAGTACTGAGCTTTGAGAATACCATTTTGTTGTAAATCCCACTGTGATAAGGTGCGCCAATCAGCATGAAGAATCGACACGTTTGCCTAATCACTTCAAGCTTTCCACATGCTTAACAAGCTTGCACTATGTACAGAGTTCATTAATATAGACATAAAAATGGCAAAAATTGCTAAATTCCATGCAAGTTGCAGTTATAAGTTTTCTTAGTCAATAAGTTAGCATTGGCATGCAGTTCAGTAGGTGCAAACCAGTTATATGTATAGGAGCAACACCTTAAGTTATCGATAACACCTTTTTAAATTTGATTTATCTGCTATACAGAAAATGAACTACTGAGCACCTCCTTTTCCTCTCATTTTAAGGATGTAATGTACAGTTTCCTAAAAGGGTACTTTTAATAGTTTTGAAATAATCAGGTCACTTACGACACAAATTTCCCCACTTCCACTTGAAGCACTGGATCTCGCAGCTGTACTTCAAGCAGCAAATCTTCAGCTTGCATCCCATCTCCAGGTTTTAATGGATTAGGAGAGAATATGCGGAGGTAGCCACTGAAACTGCCCACTATTATTTTATCTGAGAAAATAAAAATGAACTAGTTAGGAGATCTTTGCCAGTGTATGCATGTAAATAAAAGAGTGGTACCAAACTGTGGGGCTGTTGTTCCACACAAGGAATTCGGTGGGAATGGTGGGTAGACTGAAGGTCAAAGGACTTAATCAGAGCCGCAGCCAATATTTTACTTTGGCCAGCATATCACTCTTACCAAGGTTCCAGAGGGCAGGGTTTAAAGGAAATACCCACTGAAAACAAATTATTTAATTGAAAGTTTTCTTTCATTATTTTCATAACAAAAGAAAAAGTAATTCAAAGCCACTTTCCCTTTCCAATAGGTATCGATTAAAAATGTTACCGATTTCAAGTACAGGTATAGGATCCGTTAGTCAGAAACCCGTTATCCAGAAAGCTCAGAGTTATGGAAAGGCCATCTCCCATAGACTCCATTAAACTGAAATAAGTCCAATATTTTTCTCTGTAATAAGAAAACAGTACCTCGTACTTGATCCCGACAATTGATTCTTATTGAAGGCAAAACAATCATACTGTGTTTATTTAATGTTTAAAACATTTTTTAGTAGACTTAAAGTATGGAGATCAAAATAACGAAAAAGACCCATTATCTGGAAAACCACAGCAATCTGGCTAGCAGATCCCATATGAAACTGCAGTTGAAAGAAGTTCTGTCTGTCCTTTTTTCAGGATTTCATTTGACATTTTTAATTAATGCATACTGGAATGTTGATTAGAATTTAATTTTCTTCAATACTGCAAAAATTCTATTAATTCTTGCCTGCCCTAGTGTGTATGAAAGGGAACCCTCTTTAAACCTCACATAAACCTTCAATGTTCCTATACCCTAATTAAAAGCATTTATATTTCAAATTCCCCAGTAGAGGGAGCATTATAGCAGTCCTTAATATCATTTTTTGCTGAACTCTTCCTGCTCCCTAACTGAATGACAATATAGCAAGCTGTTATAACAATAACAAGAAACATGATATTGAAACAACTTAAAAACATCTCAGCAGTCCTGTTTCAATGGTTGAGCACAAACCTTGCGCAGAATGCCAGCTCATGGCAACACATGTCTGGCAACACATAGGTTGATATGCTGAATATGTAGCCTGCTTTTCCACATAGATCCTACAAATAGCCAATTACAGTACTTATGTGGCACCCCCAGGAACATTTCATTCTTGTCTTGCTCCCCAACTCTTTTTACATCTGAATCTTGCTCAAAGATACAAAGTGATAATATTAGCTTTTTCTACAGGTAAACAAGAGTTCCAAAGAGTTTTCTATTTATGAAACATAGGTCTATTGCAATTGTTCTGGTTACAGATAAACATTAACATAACCTCACCTATGCAAGAAATGCCTCACTATCTCAATACAGATACAAATTAACAAAAGCAGATAGGAAGGCATTGAAACATGATATCACCCTACCCAAATTAAGGAACATAATGTCTAACCCAATACTGTGTAGGGCTTTTGCAGCTCTTTACATGTAAAGCAATATGATGACTGTGATCCTTCCAACAAACAATTCTATAAACTGTTGATTAACATATTTTTTTTCAGACACTTATGTACATATATATATATATATATATATATATATGTGTGTGTGTAAAATGTATAATGAAGCATTAGATTTCTTAATGAATCAGATGAAAATTGAGAGTAGGACTGGCCAGATATGGGATGACTTTGATGTAGTTGGCCAGCTTAAATATATTGCAATATATGGACAAACAAATCCCTGTTGTTTAAAGGGTAAGGCATTTTTAGTAGCTGTATGCACAGAATGTCTCAATGTCTTAAAGGAATTGTTCAGCATAAAAAATAAAAACGGAGTAAATAGGTAGGCTGTGCAAAATAAAAAATGTTTCCAATATAGTTAGTTAGGCAAAAATGTAATGTATAAAGGTTGGAGTGACTGGATGTGTAACATAACAGAACAGAACACTACTTCTTGCAAACTCACTGAACAGTTATGTCCCATGTGGCCCCCCTTCAAGTCGCTGACTAAGTCAGATATAGAGAGATGAAAAGCAGGAAGTTGTGTTGTATTCTGTTATGTTACACATCCGGCCTTTATACATTACATTTTTGGCTAACCAACTATTACAAACATTTTTTATTTTGCATAGCCTATCTATTTACCCAGTTCTTATTTTTACCCTGAACTGTTCCTTTAAATATATTGATAATGGGTTGAGTGCAGAGGACCTCTTGTATTTGTATATATATATATATATATATATATATATATATATATATATATATATATATATATACACATACACATACATACATTACTTACAATAAAATATACTTATACAGCAGAATGCAAAAACATTTGTTCATTAGGCATACCATGAGCAGTTCCGCTGTTATCAACATCAGCAACACACAAACAACCTTGATCGAACTCTTCTTTCTCTCCTAGGGAGGCTGACCACCAGTCTCGGGCTTTGAATAATGACATTTCTGCAACCCCTAAAAATAATAATGTTTATTTTAGATTAAGCTTGTATTTTTGCATAAGCAGTTCACTAGTGGGGTCCTAATATTGTAATCTAGGCGACCACATATAGAGTATAACAAACTTAATGGTGAAAAACTAATATACAAACGTCAAACACTAGTTCTGTCTGTCCTATGACTAATTCTTTTTGACCAGGTTTGCAATCAAAGCAAAGAACATACATGCATATTTTTTTTTGTGTAGTTAACATTTGGTTTTGCAAATCCTACAATGAATTATATAATATTAATTAAATCTGCCTTACTAAATGTTATGAAAATGCCTTTTTACTATTAAAGCGATACTGACATGATCCTATAAAAAAAAAAAACACAGGAATGTGCAAGTATCCCTTTAAAGGGATTATTTACTGAAAACCAAACTTCATCCCAGCGCTACGAAACAAGTTGGCGCTATAGAAATACATGTTAATAATAATAATAATAATCTCATATTTTATTAAAAAAACCATGACCAAACTCCCTTGCCTGATATTGGCTTATTTATTAATTTTAAAAACTCAATTTAACGTAATACTTGCTTGTCTAATACGGATAAGACAAGCAGACTTATTACCAAATTGTTCATGCTTTTTGCCTGAAGGCCCACAAAAAAATTCAGATTTTTCAGGGGTAAACACAGCACAGACCACAAAAACTTCAATTTGAGATAGGCGCCTCTCCCACTGAATAAATCTGGCCATAGATGCAAAGATCATTGCCAAACGAGCGGATCCTTCCCCGATATACCACTAACTGGCGGGGTAATCCGAACGATCGAATTACGACTAGTGCAATGGACTTCCGACAGTTTGGTCGGAAGAAAATCCAACCTTCCCGATCGATATTGTGTCCAGATATCGGGAAGACCCGTCGGAAGCCCCCATACACGGGCAGATAAGCCGTCAAATTGGTCCAAACGACCGATATCGGCAGCTTTATCTGCCCGTGTATGGCCAGCTTTACACAGTACCTCGACAGGTCTGAGATGGCAGATTTATGGATTCAGGCTTTTTGCAGCTTCTGGGAATAATAAATGCCGAAAATTTTGCATTTATTTCCTCAAACAATTCAAGTTTTCTATTGAAAAAAACACAAATTGTTTTTGATATTTCTACATTCGAATTTTAATAAATGTATTCAAATATGAACAGAAGTATGGGGAAAGGCAGAAAACTGCTAAACAGCATCTATATGCATGCAAATATGTTTTCATACAAGTAATAAAAATATCAATGATTTAGGCGTTTAAAACCTGAATCATTACATAGTGATAAGTGTCACTGGACAATGAGAAGATTAGCATAAGACAGAAGTAAAGTGAGAAATGTCCTTGCTGCATAAATCTCAATAATCTACTTAGCCATCAGTGTCCAGAATCTTCTTAGCTATGCTTAGCAGCTGGGAGGAGGGGAATATGATCCATCTAAACAGCATATGTTTGACTATACACATACATACCGATAGCACAGTAATGGCTTTTCCAAAACAAATTTTTACCTTAATTTACATTTTTGTTAGTTACAATTTGTGGGTCATTAAAGATAAATTTAAAAAAAAAAAAAACTTTTCCTTAAAATGATGAAAATTTTGAACCTCTTTTAAATTGTTCTATGTGAAATAATAGTGACTTGTATGGATCAAAAACTACCAGCAGTCAAATTTCAAAGCATCACTCCAGACATTAGTATACTTTGTACTGAAGTATACCGATGAATACAAAATGGGTACATATGTCTTTCTTCTCCAGGCTAACGAACTGAAATGCTTTGCTAAAGTTTGCAGTTTAAAGAAAATAAACTATTTTAAATTGCTTGCATGAAGGGGGTAGTTCACCTTTAAGGTAACTTTTAGTATGTTATAGAATGGACAATTCTAAGCAAATTTTCAATTGGTTTTCATTTTTTTTTTATAGCTTCATAGTTATTTGCCTTTTCCTTCTGACTGTTTGCAGCTTTCAAATGAGCGTCACTGACTCCCTTCTAAAAAACAAATGCTCTGTAAGACTACAAATGTATTGTTATTGTTACTTACTTTTTATTTCTTATACTTCTATTTAGGTCCTCTCCTGTTCATATTCCAGTCTCTTATTCAAATCAATGCATGGTCGCTAGGGTAGTTTTGACCCAAGTTAACAGATTGCTTAAAGGGATACTGTCATGGGGGAAAATGTTTTTTTTTTTTTCAAAATGCATCAGTTAAAGGTGTCGTTCACCTTCCAAACACTTTTTTCTGTTCAGTTTTCAAATTGTTCCCCAGAAATAAAGACTTTTTTCAATTACTTTCCATTATTATCTTTTACTGTTTTTCCAATATCTAAGTTTAAAGTTGAATGTTGGTGTCTCTGGTGTTTGAGTCTGGCAGCTTAGTAATTTAGGTGCAGACTCTAAACTGTTACGATTTTGAACATTTAATTGATACATTTCACAGCAACATCTCTGGAGTATTAGCAACTATTGTATCAGTTCTAACAGCTGCCTGTAATGAAATCCAGATTGGTTTACCAAAGTACATGGTCTATATAGGCCCCAAACTTACATCGACAATTAGCAAATCATTTTAAGGTGCAAAAAAAACACAAATACATTGTATAAAGTTTGTCTATGTGTGTATACATTTTGCAAAGGGCACAACACTGTGTGTTTGTAAGCGTTTGTAAAGCATGAACACCATTTTCAGTTGTCCAATATGACAAGCACCATAAATGAGACACAGCTAAAGCCACTAAGAACGTGGCTGTCTTAAAAAGGCCAAGTTTTTATTGTAGTAAGACATGAAAATTGTTCTATAGTCCTCTTTTAAACCAACAGAGCCTGGCCAAAGGAATGTAGGATGTAGATACGTAAGGCTCGAAGAGACTAAAGCTGGCCATAGACGTAAAGATTCACTGATCATCGTGAGACCACGATTATCTCGAAAAAATTGTACGATTATTCAAATTGTCCATCAACTAAAAAGACCATTTCAGGTGATATTGCCAAAAAATCTGAAGGGTAGCTGCCTGCTGACCCTGCAAACATAGACAGATTGCACTGGGAGCGATCCATAGTCTTACAGATGTTGGACGATATACGATCGTTTGAATCCCAATAACCGCATGATAATTTAAAGGATTGGTTGGACTCCAAAAATCGTTTGTTCGGCAAGAGAAATCTTTGCGTCTATGGGAAGCTAAAAGGTGGATATACACAGGGAGATCTCTCCCCGATATGCCCACATTGAGGTGGGTGAAATCGGGTTGACCCGAACTTTGGGCCCTAGGGCCCAATGATTGGATCTTAATGCATCCCATATGGGCAACAGGATTTTTTAACCTACCCGATCAACAAAGCCCATCGGATGGGCCCACACACTAGCCAATAAGCTGCCGGCAGCTTTTATCGGCCCGTGTATGGGGGCCTTTAGCCCTAAAGACTTGCAACTGTAACTGCAGTCAATGTTGGCTCTACCAAGCACTTACTCGAGGCAATGAATTTCAAAACTACACGCCTGCAACTAGACCGGATAAGGCCTGATTGCTGCATTTCCTATTCACTTTAAATAGGAAGGGGGTAGTGATGTGTTTCAATTATTTCTTAATTTGCTCTTTTTTAAATAAAGTAATTTGTAATACAGTTATCAAAAGGTGGACATATTATCAGAACAAAGTACTATACAAGTGATTAGAACTGTGAAATTCTACTCTATAAAGCTGTAAAAAAATTGTCCTTTGCCTCTTTGACAGATGGGATAAATAAAATAAGAAAATTACAGCAAGGCACTCTTTTGTCAATTTCTAAATTAATTTGTACTGTATTGTATGTATTGTATTGTATTGTTTTGTATTTAATAATTTAATAGCACCACAGGTGCACACAGTGCTTTGCAAGGAGTAAATGTGAACAGGGGTACAGTATAAAGAAATAAGACAGAAAATAAAAAGTAAAGGTTTACATCTTAGATAACATAGCAAATATTGCTCCTAGGCCATAAACCTGTGTAGTTGAATGAATGGTGACATTCATAACTACAAGTAAAAGCTTGATTAGGGAAGATGACATCTGATACATATTAAATTTAGTTTTGGAAGAGGATGAGTCTTAAAGGGAATGGGAAGGAAAGCATTTCTGATTCTGTGTAATAAAATGTGCACATTTCAATTATACACAAATTAGAAAACATCTACTGTTATTCCAGTAACAGTGATTTGGAATTTTTCCCTCCTTTCCAGGTTTCTGTTCCCCTGCCTGTCAGGACAAACACCAAACATACTGCTCAGAAGCCTTCAGCACTGCTTGGACCACCAGCCAACAATAAAGCCTAAAAATTACCATAACCCTTTAGGAGTGCAAAGAAAGAGGTAGTTAGAAGTAGAGGGACCTGGAAAAGTGAATTTGAAAAGAAAGGGGCCTCGTTTATTAAAGGGGTTGTAAACTTTAAATTAACTTTTAGTATGATGTAAAGTTTGATATTTTAAGGCAATTTGCTATTGATTTTCATTTTTTTTATTATTCGTAGTTTTTGAGTGATTTTACTTTCTATTCAGAAGTTCTTCCATTTTCAGTTTCAACAATCTGGTTGCTGGGGTCTAAATTGCCTTAGCAACTATGCAATGATTTGAATGAGAGACGAAATTTGACTGGGGGAAAGCCTAAATAGAAAGATGAATAATAAAAAGTAGCAATAACAATAAATGTGTAGCATTTCTTTTTTGATGGGGTCAGTGACCCCCATTTGAAATCTGGAAAGAGTCAGAAGAAGAAGGCCAATAACTCAAAAAATATAAAAAATTAAAAAATGAATATCCGTTAAAAAGTTCTTCAGAAAAAAAAACCATACAAAAAGTTAACTGAAAGGTAAACAACCCCTTTAATGCCCAGGAAAGATATACTAGAGTACTAAGGGGAAATATTGGAAATATTCCAGAAAACATTTTTGTACTGGCTATAAGGAGAATCCAACCTGTAATGAAAAAAAAACCCTCCCCCCAAATTCCCCTAATTTTTACTCTATATTAAAGAGGTAGTTCACCTATAATATTAACTTTTAGTATGATGTAGACACTGATATTCTGAAACAATGTGCAGTTTTTTTGTTTTTTGTTTAAATGTTTTATCTTTCTGAGAATCAGTTTCAGATTTCAGCAGCTACCTGTTTGCTAGGGTGTAGTTTAACCCTAGCAACAAAGCAGATGTATGAATGAAAGAATGAAACATGAATAAGAAAGGGTCTAAATTAGGTTTGCACTTTATCTAAGATCCGGTTCAGCCAGGATTTTGTCTTTTTCTGCAGGATTCGGATTTGTCTGTGTGGACTGAACCTGAATCCTAAATTAGGATTCGGATTTCGGTTTGGTATCGGGCCAAATCTTTCATGAAGGATTTGGGGATTTAGATGAATCCCATAGAGTGAATTAGGTGCATCTCTAGTCTAAAAAGAAAGATAATTAATACAAGGTAACAATAAAATTGTAGTTTCGTAGGTTTTTTGGCTGTGGATCAAACGGGTATATAATAAAAATGAAGACCAACTAAAAAGTTGCTAACCAAAGGCAATTTTATAATATATAAAAAGTTAAAGTAAAGGAGAACTACACTATACTGCAAGCAGAAACACAGCCTGGATGCAACCTGCAGGGAATTGGTGGAACGCAATTTGATGTGTTTTTCCCGTGTTCAGCCCTGTAGAAGAATGAATAAAACTTCATTGAAAAAAACAGGCTGAATTTATTCCTGCATTCTCCCTTGGTGTGCATGTAAGATGCACCAAAGATGAACACAGGAATAATGTGTATAAGAGGCCGAAGCATAAACAAGATTTTTTGTTTCAGGCAAAACATAGAGAAAGTAGCTGTTAGAAATGCTAAGAGTACAGCTATGATTTGGGGTACAAGATTTGCCATCATTTTGCAGGTAAAAAATTGAGAAAGTATATAGTAATTGTTAGGCATGCTAAGATGACAGTTTTTGTAGTAGTCAGCTTTATTTCTCAGAATCTCTAATTATAATTCTATTATCAGTTTTAATTGTGTTCATTTTAACAGCAATCAAAACAGTGCTACCCATTCCAGTTCATTTGCAAGGGATGAAGCATCACGTGTCAGTTCTGATGATGGGCAACCTGAAGAGTGTGCCATTACTCTACACTGTTAAAAATATATGTGTGTCTGCGTTAAAATCACTCATATAGGCTAATGCCAGATTGGACATTTTTCGTGCCATTCGTGTCAGTTGTTTAGTCGATCAGAAAAGTAAGAAGATTTCTGTTGGCTAATGATAATATATCTATATGTATTTCCTATCTGACTATATCAATGGATAAGGGTCACTAGTATGTCGTACATAACTTTTGTACAATTGCTGTCATGGCCAGAACATGGTCTGATTTGTTCTTTTGCTACTTTATTTAATCTGAAAGGTTAGTTACAGATCAGAAGATTGCGACATGCCAGATGCTGTGCAGTCATTTAAACTGGATAGGGCAAAACAAATGTCCTGTTTACACAGAAGATAACAGATAAACTCTGTGGAATACAATCATGGCTCTACACAAGACTACAGAGTCAAAACTTCTCTCATATAAAACAGGCCAATGTTGCCAAAAATACAGGTCACACACAGACTTTACATGTAAATAAAATACTTTCACTTTTTTATGTTACTGGCCATTTCAATGAATGCAAAGCAAATCAGGGGGAGTATTGACATTTGATTGCCACAAGAAGAGGTAAAAAAATACCGCATGAGCCATAAATTCTTACATGATGCTATAAAATATTGTTTTTTAAAATATGCCATGATAAAGGACACTAAATGAATGATATTGATGTGTAAGCCAGGCAATGGTAACTGCTTGAACTGTTACCTGAACATAGTTTGAACAGCATAACAAAACTGAAAAAAATGCATACAGACCCATAGATGCTCTGCCTTACGCGTTTCATACACCCTGGTACTTAATCATAGCCTATGATTAAGTACCAGGGGGTATGAAACGCGTAAGGCAGAGCATCTATGGGTCTGGATGCATTTTTTTAATATATGATGAATAAATATTGAACATTTTTAACATTTAAACTGGATGCCTTTGGAGTAAAACTTTTTTGGAAATTTATTGCATGTGCCCTTGAGGACTGGGGGCTGAACTCTGGAGAGCTCATGACCCTTGAGACTGGTCTAGGCGGCTGTTTGAGCGTTTTGTATTATAAAACTGAAAAAAAGCCATACATGATATGAAAAAAGCACGTGATTTTTTTTTACTATAGTGAAGAATAGGCATTATGTGCATTATATAACTGCAGCATAAAAGCAAAATGTTAGCACTGTAAGGGATTCTGCAAGAATGTGTTTTTTTTTTTTTTTGCCAATAACAAAAGCAACCACATTATACACCTTAAATGAAATCTGATTAGTGCCATTGTCTTCTAGAAAATTCTGCATAGTCCCTATGATCAGGTGAGCACCGGATTATTAGAATGGAGTATGCTGTGAACAAATTGCATACATCATTATAAGGGATGCCAGGTGTTTCAAGCAAAAATTGTAATGAAAAAAATAAATAAATGAAATGAATATAGTTTTTGCATCTATTTACACCTTCTCAAAACTTATGAAGCGCTGACTTACGAATTATGTTTGCAATTACTGCCAAGCAGAATGTAATCAACCAAGCATACATTTGTCTCTGTTAATCCAGTAGTGAACTTAATCTCAATGGGATTTCAGCAGGCATTTGCTGGTAAATTAACAAAGGAAAGAAAGGCACGCTAAATAATGGAATTGATCAATCCCACAAGCGAAAAAGATGTAGGGTGTATGCACATAAAAAGCAGACAGAATATGCCACTAAAAAAAATCTCAGTACGATTGTGATTGTAATGTATAACAAAGCAGCAAACTAACCTGTTGCTCACTCAGTGCCTCTTGCCCTCTGGCTAACAGCTTCTGATGTCACTAGGTGTAGCTTCACGCTCCAGGCCAGCTACCGTCTTCCACTACTTACCCTCGTTCAGAATGCAGCGTACCCAAAGCCGTCGCCATCTTGGCTAGGTTGCCAAGGTAACAAGTACAACCAAACGACGGCTGACGCACGGCACTATGGGAGTGGTAGTCTCAACAGTCTAATACTATAGACATGCTGTACGCATGCGCAATCCGTGTACTACCTCAAAACCGTCCTGCCCTTCGTGAAACAGTCACAGTTTTCTTATGTCAGCCATCCGACCTGGATTATTATTGTTATGTCTCGCATAACTTCATGCTCTTCGGCTTTTTCTGTCCTACTTCTGGAGATCTCTCGCGAGTTGAGACTGTGACGTCACCACCAGA
>CM044441.1:61650367-61698073 GCA_024363595.1 Xenopus borealis | reverse complement strand
TTGAAGTCTATGGGGTTCGCGAACCGTTCGCGAACCGTTCGTGATTTTGCGCAAGTTCGCCATCCCTACCCCCGAATCTCCCCGTCTGGCCTTGCCCTTAGTCGCCTGGCAAGTGGCAACTAATCGCCTGTTCTTCCCCCGAACTCCCTTGGAGTGTCTTCCCTTTCGCAATAATGATAAGTCGCCTGCACTAAACTCATGCGGTGCTTCGTTTAAAGAAGTTGCCTTACAAAGAAACTTTAGGCTACTTCGGAAAACGAAGCGCTGCGTTTGCTTAGCATAGACAACTTGTTCTACCCCGAACCGCCTTGACGTGTCTTCCCTTTCGCAATAATGCAAAATTGCCTGCACTAAGCTCACGCAGTGCTTCATTTTCAGAAGTTGCCTCACGAGGAAACTTTGGGCTACTTCAGAAAACGAAGCACCACATGTGCTTAGCGCAGACAACTTTTCATTATAGATGACGGGAAGACACGCAAAGGCAGTCACCCAGCAGACAGGTGATTAGTTGCCAGATGACTAAATCTCCCCAAATCTGCCCGTGTGTTGCTACCCTTAGAGTTAGGGTTGACACCTTTTCTTGAAAAAAACACCAGCCTTCCTATATATTTATCTTTTTTCCTATTAAAGTGGTTGTTCACCTTTGAGTTAACTTTTAGTATAATGTAGAGAGTAATATTTTGAGACAATTTGCAATTGGTTTTCATTTTTTATTGTTTATGGTTTTATAGATATTTAGCTTTTTATTCAGCAGCTCTCTATTTTGCAGTGTCAGCAATTTGGTTTCTAGGGTACAAATTACCCTAGCAACCCTGCATTGATTTGAATAAGAGACTGGAATATGAATAGGGGATGGACTGAATGGAATGTTAAGTAATAAAAAGTGGCAATAACAATACATTTGTAGCCTTACAGAGCATTTGTTTTTAGATGGTGTCAGTGACCCCCATTTGAAAGCTGCAAAGAAACAGAAGAAAATTGCAAATGATTAAAAAACTATAAATAGTGAAGACCAATTGAAACGTTTCTTAGAATTGGCCCTTCTACAATATACTAAAAGTTAACTTGAAGGTGAACCACCCCTTTAATAATATTGGTATCAATCATCAAAAATACCGGCTAGGCAGGTAAAATACTAGCCAGGTGGCAACCTTACTTAGAGTTAATACTTATGCAGTTGGATATAACAGCTTCCACTCCAAATATTTCCAGTGAAATTCCATTGTATTGTTGATGTGTCACTCTTACTATGCTGCTGCTTTGTGCCTCTGATGCTGCCGTTTTAAAGGGATACTGTCAATGCATCAATTGATAGTGCTGCTCCAACAGAATTCTGCACTGAAATCCATTTTTCAAAAGAGCCCCCAGTCATGTGACTTGTGTTCTGATAAACTTCAGCCACTCTTTACTGCCGTACTGCAAGTTGGTGTGATATCACCCTCCTCCCTTTCCCTCCCCAGCAGCCAAACAACAGAACAATGGAAAGTTAGCTGTAAGTGCTTACCCAGGTGGCTTGCGGGGATGTCCGCCACGTCGCTCTGTTTCCTCTTAGTGGCAGTTCTCTTATGGTGCTCTTTTCCTGGTTTTTACGCGTCGCGAGCATCATGTTGTCATTGCAGTTTGGCTCGAATTTTTAATATTTAAAGGGGCTTTTGGATGGAATCATTGCCCATTGTTAGGTCTACTTTTTAGTATCCTGGGAGCGATTTCATTGTGTTTTGATTCCAGTTTTGATCCTTGCCTTCCTGATTATTCTGAACGCTACCAATCCTGACCCTTGCCTGCCTGACTATACTGAACTCTAGCGATATTGATCCTTGACTGCCTGACCTTGCTTGAACTCCGCCTATACCAACCCTGGGCTGTCTGACTATGCTTTTGGTAATGATTATGCCCCTTTGCTTGTCCAGAACTCTTGTTGGCTTCTCTCATATTAAGACCTGTTGGCATCTGAGTAGCTGAGGGCTCCTCCCGAAGCCAAAGGCAGAAGCTGAGCCATGACCGGGAGCCTCACACTTGTTCTGGATTTAGGGAGCCAATCGTGACACATTCAGTTACATCAAGTAGGAGAAATAACAGCCTGCCAGAAAGTAGTTCCCTCCTAAAGTGCTGACTCTTTCTGAAAGCACATGACCAGGCAAACTGACCTGAGATGGCTGCCTACACACCAATATTACAACTAATAAAAAATACACTTGCTGGTTCAGGAATTACATTTGAAATTGTAGAGTGACTTATTTGCAGTGTAAATAGTTTAGAAATAAAAATTATATCATAAAAATCAAGACAGAATCCCTTTAAGCTTGGAAAATTGGTGTGTTTTTAACTGTGTTATTTGGGAGGGTGGCTATAAAGTGTGCAAATTCAAATTGTTTTTTTGTGGTGAGCTACACACTGCAGGCCACTGTGTCCTACTTTCTACATGTGGGGTACATTGTTCCTGTCATGAAATGCTGGGGGCCACATATTGTGCTAGTCAATTTCTTGGGGTCCTGAGGTGCAGCTACTTTCTGTGCTTGTCTTAGAATGTTGGGGTTACACTGTGCCTATTGTGAAAAGCTGTGCTGCCCTCCACTGGACCCACACAGTCTTATGTGTCGTAAAGAAAATGTAAGGTCACACAGACACACACTATACTGCTGTGAGTAGAAAGCCAACAGTGTGTGTACAAACTGGCATGACTCTTGCTTGTCCAAACTTCGCTTAGGACTGCCATCAGATCTGTTTTGAACTCGATACTACAGTATTTTAAAGGATTGTCCAAAAATTCACCCAATCATGACCATGTGATGTGTAGCCAGACCAAATACCCCTGACATGATCATACAGCCTTTTTTGGCTGGGTCCTGGCCCCTGTCAACTCTAATCCTTCTTGTAGTTTTGACATTACTGCCTGGATTACTTTGGATTAGTGAATTGGCTGCTTTTTGTGCAATATGTGTTCACAAAAGCATTAGCTCAAGGTGCAAAAATGAACTGTTTTTGGTTGTCTTCATTACCAATTTACCTAGCACGTTGCATCCCTCTACTGCCACTAGTGATGTGCAGGCCAGCACGGGACCCACAGGTTCTGGCTGACTTCTGCACAATGTTCACTCCTGCCTGAGACTTTATAGTGCCTGCATCCACCTCCAGTCGTGGATTTTTATACATTCACACCTACATGCCCTGCCTCTTCCGTGACTTCAGAGTGGGGCAGGCGCGGGTCTATAAATAGGGAAGTGCACCAGGTTAGGGTTGGGCAAATCACTATTTGCCACCATTCTGAATATGTTTTTCTGACCTGAAGGAGAAGGTCCTCCTTGGTGACGTTAAAGAGGTGGGAAATGGATAGGCTGGTGATGTCTTGGGGGAGAGAAATGGATGTATTGGAAATGTAAGCCATGGAAATGGAGAGGGACGGTTTAAAAAGGAGATTTTATCAGCAAACTGCTTTACAGATAGGAGGATAATATGGGCAATTACAAATCACTTACAGCTCTACTTGGCCTGCAGGGACCTTAGAATGTTTTTTCTTTTTAAGTAAGCCTTTTTTTGTAAAATTCCTTAAGATTACTCTTAACATCCCCCAGTATAACATACTGTACCTTTATCCCTGTATTGAGTCTTTTTTGTTTTTTTCAGAAATGTGCAGTAGGCACCCCTTGAGGTCTTCATAGTTGGAGAGAGAAGGAGAGTCCATTGGGCAGAGCTTTATGCTAGACAAGGAAGTAACTAAAAGAGCTGACAATTTTACTAATTCTTTAAAAGGAAAAAAATAAATATATAGTAATTATGAAACAGTATTTTCATATGAGTATAAAACTGATTTTGTAGGATGCATCATCCAGATGCTGCTGCAGATGAAATGGTAGATTATGGGATCTGTAACACTTTAATCCATTATTCAAGCACAGCTTGGCTACTGAGCTTTAGTGTACATAGCAAGGGTGACCATCAATATAATCCTTCCACAGTGCAGTCCAGACCATTATGCTTTTTTTGTAATAGTGAGTGGCAAGCACCCATTAGCTGGGAAGGGTGAGCCGGAAAAGAGACAAGAATAATAACCTCTCAATGAGTTTGACCACTCTACCCACCTAGCTGCCCATTTACGGATTTTTTTACTAACAGGTTGATTTGTTTTTTAGGATTAGTGTTTGAACGTGTGTCTCGGGTTGGCACCAGTCACAAACCCCCTTTTAGGCTCACCTTGTTCCATTGTGAAGTAGTGGATTCTTGGACTTGAAGTGCTTCTGTTTTCTATAGTGGGTAGTGAACAGTTTTATGAAAGCAGACGGACCCCAGATTGTGTCCAAAAGGGGCTATAGTTTCTCTTTAGGAATAGTGATGGGCGAATCTTCCCCGTTTCTCTTCGCCGAAAAATTTGCGAATTTCCAGCGAAATTCGCGGAAAAATTTGCGAAACGAAACGAGTCGGGTTTTTGACGTGCGTCGTTTTCGTCACGTCAAGAACGACGCGCGACTCGGCGAATTTTTGCTGGCGTTTCGCTAATTTATTCGCCAGCGGCGAATCGTGGGAATTCGCCGCAAATTCGCCCATCACTATTTAGGAAGCATTATTTAAAGCTTTTTAGCTGCATAATATCAGCCACTAGATGTCACTTTGTTCCCACCAAAATAGACTACAATAGTTCTAAATTTCTTGACCATGCTCTTCATAAGAATAAGCATCATGCACCAAAAGGCACCATGGTAATTACTCTGGTGCAATATGCAAACGAGGCAGGCTTCCACAACGCAGGGATTCATAGCCATGGCTTTTAATGGCATATTATAGGATGATGAGAATGAAAAGGGTACAGTCAAATTTTGTTTTCCGTTCATTATTTTTCATCATAATTAATTGCTTTTAATATTTTTTAAATATTGTGCTTACCCAAATGTGTGCACATTTCAAGTGCCCACCTTCCCTCATCTTGGGTGGCGTCACATAGCTCATTCTTCAAATTTTTCCTAATTTACTTTATCACTGTTGCCATCTTGGATTTTTTTTTTCTTTTCTCATATTCCATGTTGTCATTCTGGGAATTGTGACTTGAAATACACAGTATGCAATAAGATTGTCACAGAGCACTCTAGATAAACTGCACATGTACCATGCATGTGGCTCATACTGCTCAATGTTTGAGAGGTTTCTTGCACCCACTGCCTGTTTCAAATCCTACAATACAATCTTGGTGGAGTTAATTTACACAAGCCATTCCCTGGTATTAGTCTTGTGACTTGGTACTTAATAATTGTCTGCCCTTACCTCTATCACACAGGAAAGTTAGAGGTATTGTCATTCTTTGTACTGTTCCCTACCTTATTTCTGGCTGTGTCCCAGGATCAACCAATTGCTTCTAGCTGTTCTATATTATAGTGCTTCTGACACTAAAAATACTCTTCAAAATATTAATGAACATTATAAGTTGCCTATAGATCATGTTGATGGGTTAGCACGAATAGGTCTGCTTTTGTAAGCAATTGTTACTTGAAGTTCACCAACCTGACTGTTTCTTCTAACCCTGTCAGAGGTTGACTACTGCTGCACAAATATGGCAGTGGCCTCATAGAGGAACATGGAGGATGAGATACTGTAGATAAAGTAAAAGCATGGGGCAAATACTTTTTGGGCTACATTATAAACAGCAGGGGAAGACTATATTATGATATATGTAAACAATTATTTCTGGTATCAGTATCTATTTAATGTGAAGATCTTTCCCAGTGACTTCCCAACAGTGACTACTTAAATACTAGACTTACACTGAACCCTTGCCAGCACTTAGATCTACATTCTGTCAAGTAAGGCAAACCCCAGGGATGTAACTGGATTTTTTTTTTTTTTCAAAAATGTTTATTACTTTTCGGATACATAGGTTACATGTGTTATAGTAGCATTTAATAACAATTGTTGAGTAATTTTCAGATAATCATAGTAGACATTGTCAAATGCAATACTTGCAACAGCATATTTATGTCATGTAACAAAATAAAGTGGGTAAACAAAAAAAAAAAGAGAAACAAATAAACAATATTTGAACAAACAGTTCGAGTGAAGAGTACTTTTACAATACGTTATGTGTCCATGGTAAAACCATTACCGTTCTTTATCACATCGCTACTAGGTATATTAAACAAAACATTGCTCAACAGAACCAATTGGCTTCCAGTCCATCCACCCTCATCCAGATGGTAAATATTCCTAGGAATGGCCTTTATCCTGGCCTTGAGCCATCTGTTTTGCATCTGTAGTTTAACCATGGTGACCATATTTTGTGGAATAGATCAGCTTTATCATTAAGGATGTATGTCATTTTCTCCATTACCATTATAATATCCACCTTTTGCTTTACTAGTTCAAAATCCAGCATAGGAGTACGCCATAACTTGCTATAACTTGTTTGGTGGCGCTAAATATGACCATCGTTAATTTAAATTGTAATTTAGTCAGGGTCTCAATTGGTTTATTAAATAATGCTTCATATGGATCTTTCATCACCCTGCTGTTAAAAACGTTATCAATCATATTATAAGTGCGGGTCCATAGTCTTTGCACTCTGGGGCAGTCCCACCATATGTGACCCATTGTGCCTGATTCATTACATCCACGAAAGCAGTTTGGTGGATGTAACTGGATTTTGATCTATGCATTCTCTTATGCCTAAAACAGCCACCTTTGGCTTAAAATCTGACTCTCAGCTACTTGGGTTCTGCCAAGACATATCAAAATAGAATCCAAAGACTACCATATCAAGGGAGCAACTGTAAATTCAGAGAAGGAACCAATAAGTATTAAACTAAACCTAGACAGGCCAGGTCAGAACCAGCTAACAACCTTAGCATCAAATTTAGAAGCAAACTCGTACACAAAAACAAGCTGGGGTCAAAACGAGAAATCAACAAAAGGGTAGGGACCAGTGGAGCAGAACACCAAGGAACAAGATAACTTGATCTACAATGGGCAGTCAGTAAGCTCATTGCTGGGGATTATATAGGCAGACTATATTGGGGTTTGCCTTACTGTGCTTAGTGAACTGAACCTTCTGTCTGACTGTGTGCCCCCAAGAGTATGGTTTCTGCCTATTTGCCTGAAAGTAAAGTTCCTAAAGGCTATTACCCCAGTACTCCTGAAGAAAAAAATATATATTTTCTGAAAAAAAAAAATGTTTTGTGGATTCTCAGTCCCTTTCTGAGAGTGGAAGGTGGTAATTAGAGGTATCCTATACAGGCAAGGTATAGATAGGCTAAAATTGAAAGTAATCATTGATTTTGTCTCCTTTAGACTGTTTTGGCAACTTATCTGCCCATGTGTGGGGGTGTCCGATGGGTCTCCCCGATCAATATCTGGCCACAAATTGGCCTATCAAACGAGCAGGTTTGATTTTACCTTTGTATAATATCATGGGATTAACCCTATATAGTCCTGCCATTGGTGGGCATATAAGGCAAAGATCCTTGACAAACAAGCTAATCTTATTGTGTATGACTACCTTTATTTGTCTTCCATCAGAGACTGCCTATAAAAGCCCTTAACTTTTATTGTTTTTAGGTTGGTGTTCCTGTTCCATTGTTCCTGAAGATGGTATTCACCCTTGCCTTTCTGACCTTGTCTTAACCTTTAAGAATTTAAGACTCTAGACAATATAATATGTTTACTTCCTGTGCTGACCAGTGGTCTCTGACATTCAATTGTGTTTTGGCAAGGTATACTTTCAGCTGAGCTTTAAAGGGCAAGGAAAGTCTAAAATAGAATAAGGCTAGAAATGCTGTATTTTGTATACTAAACATAAACATGAACTTACCGCACCACAAGCTTAATCAAACAAAATATTTATGCTTTCAAATTTGGCCACAGGGGGCTGTCATCTTGTAACTTTGTTATACATCTTTGCAAGACTAGACTACATACACATGCTCAGTGTGATCTTGGCTTCTTAGGGATCGTCATAAATGATAAAAAACAAAGTAAGTAAGGCAAGGGCTCCCCCTGCTGTTCATAAGTATGATTGTTTCCCTGCTAGAAGTTAGGGACTGTCTGACAATTCCTATCCACAGCACTAAATGAAGGGAGAATTTCACTGCATACAGTCAGGTTTCTTATAAAAACGGTACACATTTTTAATTAAAGTATATTGGAGATAGATTTCTTTTTCATTAAAGAAAGTAAAAATGGGATTTTATTTCTTTGCCTTTCCTTGTCCTTTAAGCATCTGACAGATGGTCTCATATTATCCTCAATTGTCACTCAGGCCGTGCTGCAGCAACGTTGGCCCAAACCATAATATTTCCATGACCATGCTTTTTCTAGTTGGTGTCAGGTTGTTTTCTTTGGTTTTCACCAAACATCTTTTGGCAACTGGCTAAATAACTGTAACTTTGCCTTGTATGTCCAGTACACATTGTGTACTAGGTGTTCCTAGACGAAATGTAATCTTGCCCTGATGTTTTTTTTGGACATAAAATGTTTCGCACAGTCACACCTCACGTGTAAATCTAATTGTGTAGCCTTTTTATAATGGCGGACACATTCACTTTGAATTGATTCACTGGGAGAATAAAGAAACCCAATATTAGCCCAACTATAAACACAATTTTGATCCAATGATTGTCGTAAATTGTTGCTTGGATTAAGTTAATAAAATATTAGAAAAACAATCACCTTTCTCAATTTCTTTTATATGTAAAATTCATTAAAATCCACTATTATTGAGACCTACAATTAAAAAGGTATATAACCGTTTATAAATGCATATGCAAAGTGCTTTTATTGCATAATATAAAGAAGAATACATTGATGGTGTGAATTAATTCATCAATAAAAAACTGTATATAAATGAATAAAAATATATAAAGTGGTTTTGTGCTCAAATATGCTAGTAGGTAATAAATAGATAGAATAAATTAGACCTGGAATTAAAGTGACAAGGTGCTAATTGATCCATAGGCAGTGGAATCAATTAAATTAAAAAAGCCTCAATTCATTAATTGTAGTAGGGAAAAAGGAAAATATAGATGGTGGAATTGTCCCAAAAGAGCTGTTTATATTCATTTTGAAATTAATAGTGGCAAGAGCTCCCTGTAGGTCCCATGATGAATTTCTTGGATTTCCTTCAGCATCTTCATTCTCCAGGGTTGAAGTTGTTGGAACGGCCTAGAGTGGCAAGTGGAACTCTTCTCCTCTTGTTGATGATCCCTGGACAACGGTTAATGGTTTAAATCCATTCCTAGACACATAGACATCTGTAACCTTCTTTTTTTTCCTCAGCTTTTTCATTTGAGGCATGGTGATTTCACGTCAGCAACAAATAAAAAACAAACCAAATTATTATAAATGTCTAAAGTTTGAGTAAACTGTTCCTCCAAAATCCTAACTGTAAGGGGCAAATTTACTATTATTCACCTAAAATCCCTTGAATTCCTTCAAAATTCGATAAGCATTCAACTATCGAATGCTTATCGAATAGTTTTAGCCTATTATTTCCTCGATATTCGATTTCTCAATGAAATCGTATGATCGAATAAAATCATCCTTTTTCTTTTGAGTCTCCGAAAAATTTGTACGATTCGAACGATCGAGGCGCTCGATCGTACGAATGGTATTTGAGCAGGTGTTTGCAAAAGAAGCTTATGGGGGGATTCCCCCCATAGGTTTCTATTGGTATTTGGTAGGTTCAATCTGGCGAAGTAGGCATTCGAATAAATTTTAAAGTTAAAATCCTTCAATCATCGAATATTCGATCATTCGATCTATTCGATAATTCGGTATTCGATGATCGAAGTGGCAACATTTGCATATTCAATCCTCAGAAAAAATCATTGGATCGGTATTCGATCGAACTTGGATCCATTCACGTGAATTTAGTAAATTTGCCCCTAATTGTTTTCTATTCATTTAAACTAGTGGTGGGCGAATCTATTCATCAGACGCGAATCTGTGGCGAATTTCCGCTTTTTGCTGTTGGTGAATACATTTGCGAAACTGGCACAAAAATTTGATGCCAGCGTCTAGTTTGACGGTGTCAAGTTGGACAAAATAGGCACTCTGTAAAATGCGTCAAAATTCCCGAATTTTTTGGCAAATCGGAACAAATTCGCCCAACACTAATTTAAATCTGATTACAATGTAAGGTATTTTAGATATTGATCACTGTATGAGGATATACTTACAGTACTTTTCCAAATACGATATTTGCACTTATAATTCTCTAAATAACACAGTGAACTAAAAAAATGTAAATGGTGCAAAAAATTTGCATGAGGTGTAGCTAATTTTTAATTGCAAAAGGGTAACTCGAAAAAATCTTAGTGATCTGTGAAGGTGTGAGATAGCAGCACAAATTCCTGAAATATGTAAATAAATTGTCTCTTTACTGCAAGTGTAAAACCCATCTCAAACATGGGTGGATAACATAGGCACTACACTCCACTATTGCAGTTAATCAGTCAGATCTTTGCTTTCATTTTATATCTTATAATAATCAGGTCCAGATTGAAATTTGAAATAGGCCCTGTCATTTCAAGTCCCAAACACAGCAGAGTCCCCCACAGCAGCTTCTCTTGAAGCAGTGCCTCTTTCTTTATATGCTAAAACAGGTATGGGACCAATTATCCAGAATGCTCAGGACCTGGAGTTTACAGATAACGGATCTTTCTGTAATTTGGATCTTCATTCCTTAGGTCTACTAAGAAATCATGTGAACGTTAAATAAACCCAATAGGCTGGTTTTGCTTCCAATAAGGATTAATTAAATCTTGGGATCAAGTACAAGGAACTGTTTTATTATAGAGAAAAAGGAAATCATTAAAAAAAATTTGGATAAAATGGAGTCTATGGGGGGAATTCACTAAGCGGCGAAAATTCGCTAGCGTTGCCTTCGCTAATGTTTGCCGCACTTCGCCAGCACTACGCAAATTCGCTAAAGTGCGAAGTTACGCTCAGGTCGGCGAATGGTAGCGTAGTTGCGCTAGTGCTACTTCACCAGGCAAAGCACATTTACACTAGTGATGCCTAATTTGCATACGGCACAAATTTCAACATTTAATAGAAGTATATGTTACAGCCACTACATTCCACTACACAAGCCCAGGAAACGTTTAATAAAAAAAATAAAGCTGTCCTATTGCCCTACATGTGCCCCCTGTATAGTTGAGTTGCCATATATTAGGAAATGTAGGGGGGAAGGAGGGTAACCCCCCCCAAAAAAAATTCGCTCTTTTTCAGACTATCACCCTAGAAAGGTAAAACACGCCAGCGTTTTTTTGGCACTTGGAAAAAATTTCCAATTTTTTTTTTTCAAGCTCCTATCTCTTGTATTGAACTTCGCCAGATCTGACCTGGTGAAGTAACGTCTAGCGTAAGTGGTAATGTTCAGTAAAATGTCATCTTAGTGAATTTGCATAATTACGATCCTTCGTCAGTGCACAACTTCACCTGGCGTAAGGGTGCAAAATTTCGCTAGTCAATCTACTTCGCGTTAGTAAATTTGCGACGTTACAAATTGGCGTCACACTGGTGAATTAGCTTCGCGCTTAAGTGAATTTGCCCCTATGGGAGATGCCCTTTCTGTAAGTCTGAGCTTTCTGGATAACGGGTTTCTGGATAACCCACACCTGTCCTCCCTTTCACCAAGGCATTTTTCCTAATTACTGGCGTATTCCTCATCAAGTTTGTTTAAATATATAGAAAGAAAGAATACAGCATTGTGAGAGTTTTCAGGATTATTCAGAATACTTCATTTTCCAGTATGGGGTATTTCCAAAATTTGGTTCCCCATATCTTAAATCATTTAAACATAACATAAACCCCAATATGGTTTTACTCAGCTTAGTTAGGATAACATATAAGGTATTGTTTTATTATTACAGAGAAAAAGAAATTATTTTTAAAAAACATTGATGATTTGCTTAAAATGGACTCAATGGGAGGCAGCCTTTTCTGTAATTTAAAGCTTTCAGGATAACAGGTTTCCGAAAAAGGGATCCCATACCTGTCCTACCAAAAGTTGTAATTTCATGTCCAAATCATGCAAAGCAGGATATTTGTAAAAGTAATTTTACTCCAGAATAGTAACCAAGACGCAATTAGGTAAAATATGATTGGTTGCTAGGTGTTACTAGCCCTGAGTAAAATGTACGCACTCTGTGAATTATTTTCCATATAAAGCAGCTAGTGCTTTCAGAATTTGATTGTTTCTATTACATGCTATGCACGTTAGCCTCCTCTATAAATGCTATAAATAAAACCAATGTTGTTGATTACTGGATGCACATACACTGATATGCTATTTGTATCTTCTTATATAAAAGCTTTTATGACTGCCTTTCCTATATGTCATATCTAGTTATGTTTTTTGTCTTCTCCACTAGAAAAAAGAGTTGCGGTGATTACTCGAAGGAATGTCACAACAGGTGATGACATCATTCTTAGCGGTATTTCCGGGACACTCGTTTTTAAATATGTAATTAAACAATTATTTATAGAGATGCACTTGAGTCATACAATGAACTGTTCAGTCACATACAAAGGCAGGTCACACAGACAATTAATGTTTTAAAGAACCTACTGTATCTAGTCACATATTCCAATTCTAAACTTCAACAGAGATTTATAATACATTTCTACTTTGAACATTTTTATATAATTACCCTAATTTTTAAAAGTGCCTTGTTAATGGAAATATAGGTGAAATTTGTTGGACCTACTGAAATACCACTAATCCTATGGGAGAATTAAAGAACAAATAAAGTCTCCTTTATGAGGGATGGTGATCCAGTATATTAGACAACCCCCAATGAATGAAAGGGATACTCTCATGGGAAAACATGTTTTTTTTCAAAACACATCAATTAAAGGGGAATTCAGGCCCCAGGCGCTAACTCCAACCCCCCATGCATGTGATTGAACTCCGTGAACTTTGTGCACATGCGCAGTAGTACCAGCATCCTACTGCACATGTGCAGCCCATCGCCGTCATATCCAGGAATAATTGGTTAGAAGAGAAGATGGCCTCTGTGAACATTGCTGGAGGGGACCTGCATGAAGGGATAAGTAGAGACTTAGGGGCAATAGCCCGGGGGGGAGATGTAGGCCGGCAGGGAGGGGGGGCCTACGGGGGGTGGGGGGGTTAGTGCCCGGTGGGTTTCATTCCCCTTTAATGGTGCTTCTCCAGTAGATTTCTGCACTGAAATCCATTTCTCAAAAGAGCAGACAGAGTTTTTTTTATTAAGTTTTGAAATCTGACATGGGGCTATACATTTTGTCAATTTCCCAGCTGCTCCTGGTCATGTGACTTGTGCCAGCACATTAGGAGGGAATTGCTTTCTGGCAGGCTGTTGTTTTTTCTTCTGAATGGAACACAGTGGGACATGGGTATTTATTATTGAGTGCTGTTCTTAGATCTACGAGACAACTGTTATCTTGTGTTAGGGAGCTGTTATCTGGTTACCTTAACATTTTTCTGTTGTTAAGCTGCTGGGGGGAGAAAGGGAGGGGGTGATATCACTCTAACTTTCAGTACTGAGAGTTGTGGAGTGCTCCAGTCCTTAATTAAAGCTCCCAAATGAGGATGTCAGGTGCTCAAACTGGATGACCTTCGCCTGCCCTTCAGGTCCAATGTTCCATATGAAGTAAAGCCAGTAGCACACTGATGTACAAACAGTCGAGTGATGCACATGGGCTAAATAAATCACTCAACTGTTTTCACAAGGACATTGGTGTGCTACTGGCTTTACTTCATATCTTACTTGCAGTACAGCAGTAAAGAATGATTTACATTTGTCAGAGCACAAGTCACATGACTTGTGGCAGCTGGGAAATTGACAGTATGTCTAGCCCCATGTCAGATTTCAAAATGAAATATAAAAAAATATGTTTGCTCTTTTGAGAAATGGATTTCAATGCAGAATTCTGCTGGAGCTGCACTATTAACTGATGCATTTTGAAAAACACATTTTTTCCCATGACAGTATCCCTTTAAGGCAGTGATTTTCAACCTTGTGCCTCCAGCTGTTAAGGAACTACAAGTCCCACAATGCAATGAAGGAGTCTGACAGCCACAGTCAGGCAAATGCATTGTGGGACTTGTAGTTTCTTAACAGCTGGAGGCACAAGGTTGAAAATCACTGCTTTAAGGTGCCAACTTACAGGCATTTTCTAGGGATCCCATTCACCTAGCTGAGTCTGACTAGAGCACAAGTGATCCCTTGGGAAATAATGACAGAAAAGATCCCCTTTAGAGAAACATGGTGAGATGAAATTAACCATCTGTGCTTGCGATCAACATGTAGAGGCACATTTATCATGAAGTTCCAAATTTCGAGTTTTTTAAAGCTCCCTTAAATTCGATTGAATTCGAAATCCAAACTAGGGAAATTTGTTAAAATCAAATTGTAAAAACTTGAATTTGATCAAAAACCTTGAATCTCAGGAAGGCCGCAGACATCTCCAAATTCATCTGTTAACCTCTCCCATGGCAATTCTGCAGGTTTTAGATGGCAGTCACATTTGTATTCTTAAAGGGCCATAGTATGATAAATATTACAATTTGATGCTTAATAAATCTGCCCGTAAAGTAAAAATAAGGGAGAGCAGGCTCAGAACATACATACAAAGACAAGATAAAGCCACAAACCCAAAAAAACTCAATGTTCAAAAAACATTTTTCAAGCTATTAAAAACAAGTTATAGCATCATAGCAAAAATTGGAATCGCATCGTCCGATATTAAACCCCAGGCGGCAAATTCACTAAAGCGCGAAGCGTCTAGCGCTTATTCGCCAGTGTGACTTTGCCAATTTACTAACAGTGTCCCTGGTGAGAATTCGCTAGCAAAGTCGTTAGACTAGAGTAAATTAGGCATCGCTAGCGTGAATGCTTTGCTTGACGAAGTAACGGTAGCGCAACTTCGCTACCGTTTGTGTCCCTGGGTGCAACTTCATATTTTAGTGAATTTGTGTAGCGCTGGCGAAACTATGCCTGGCGAATGTCGGCGAACCCAACACTAGTGCATTTTCAGCGCTTAGTGAATTTGCCCCAGGTCTTTAATGATAGGCCTAATATTAAGGCTTCTGATTAAAGGGGCCCATAACCCAAAGAATATGTTCAAAATCCTATTTTATCACATTAGTCAAGCAAAATTAACATTAATTACACTATATAACTTATTTGAATCTTGTTTCCTTCAGTCTGGGAGTTCATAATTATAGCAAACAGACAGCAGCGATTTTGTGGGCACTGTTATTAAGGCAAGCATTGCATCATCTCAGAATCTTGTTGTGCATCAGAATGGGGGACCCAATGTCTATCTCCATGCCCTGGCTACACAATTAAATGTTTAAGAGAACTGGGGGAATGTGTGGGGAGCAGTGGCATCTAGGAAGTTCTGAATGTAAAGTGAAAGTAATTGTCTGCCCCGCCTCTATGCCTAAGGCATAGAGGAGGGACAGACAATATTTGATTGACAGCTGAGATTTTCAAATGAGCTTAAACCAGCTATGAATGCTTTAATAAAAAAATGAAATTGGATTTCATTTGAATCATCCATTTGAATTAATTGGATTAATTTGAAAAGGACGTTTATTATACAGCTTTTTGTGTCTGGACGAAAGGTCCACTTAAAATACTTGAGGTCCATGCATCAGGCTATGTGATTTCTGTTTTTGCTCTGATGAAATTTGGCCTTCTTGTAATGCAGCCTTTTCTGTAAAATGTGTTTCTGAATAAATGGATCCCTTTAATGATTTGGAACCCACAGCGACCTGCAAAATGACCAAAGGTTGAGAAGGTTTAGACTGAAATTTGGCCAAACAAAGGGAAATGCACTGCCCATAGATAATAATGTAGTCAATACAATAAATGGTCATTTTCACCCAAAGTATAGGACAAAGACATTATACTCACAGTTCACCCCAGTCCATGGGTGCAAAACATTGAAGCAGGAAAACTGTAAATTGTGAGTGTTTCTTCCCAAAAAATAATGATAACCAATTGAAATAAAAATCAATAAATTTATAAGCTCAAGTTTATGAGTAAGCTTATGTGTAAGTGCCCCAACAGGCACGAAACGCGTTAGGCCATTTTTTTGTATGTTCCAATAAAGATTGATTTTTATTTCAATTGGTCATCTTTATTTTTTGGGAAGAAACACAATTTCCAGTTTCCTACTTGAAATTTGGCCAACCATTGCAAGGTAGGGTTTGGTGTGGGTCAGACTAGGGAACACTGCTCGAGAAGATTCCTTGTCTTGGAATCAGAGGGACACACAGAAGTAGCGTATAGAGTGAGAGGATGCTGGTACAGATTGGGTACGGTTCCTACAATGGCAACATTTAGTGGGTTAGTTTTGGTTTCAGGTTAATGATTTGTCAGGTTCAGGTTGAGTTTTTCCTGACCAGCACATGACTTGAACCCATACCTGTAATAATCTATTTTTATTATGTCCTTTGTTCAATAAGCATTATAAAAGGATTTATCTTGAATAAAATATTTATTTTTATAGTGAAAATATAATGTGTAAATATTTATGGTTTTGGGTGTTCTATCTTTTTTGGAGCACATCACATTATCCACCGTGACTGTTTATTTGGGCTAACACTAAAGCTTCAGGTGTGTCTGTATAATAGTTCAATTCATTCAATCTTTGAGCAGAGCTGATGATGCTTAGTAATGGACATAAGAGTTTTCTGACAAAAAAACTAATCAGACAGTCAACATTTGTTAAATTAGTACTTGTTTACCAGTAAAGCATGAAAATTACACAGAGTCAGGAATGCTATGCTAAGTGGACTTCCTCAGTGACAGCTTCCAGCTTTATCATTGCTTATTATACTAGAAGTGTTTGGGGATAGGAAATTCCTGCCTTTCCTGCGCCATTACAGCCACATATTATCTCTAGGAGTATGCAACCACATAAAATACATATCATACATGACTAGTGTTTAAGCAATGCTTCCTTTTAGCATATTAATTAATGCCTTGTCACCTTGTGTAGGGATTGCAGCGTTGCATAAGGCAATTATGCTGCTGTTTATTTCCTTGCCATCTGTCAGCGAAGTTGGAGCTGGGTGACAGGGCGAGTTAGTCTCAGTTTTGGTTCCTGGTATTCTGCATCAGCAGTCCTCGTGATAATTTAAAACTGGTGTTTCTATTTCCTTTCCTGTTGAATTAGAAGCAGATATGCATGTAACAACTTCATATACTGTACTCTATGGTATACTGTAGTAATTATACCTGATCAGTATACTACAAGTTGAAAAAAATCTTATTAGGTACTGTGGTTAAAGCATAGAAGATTTGCACCCTTGTTTAAGAAACTTAAAAGATTTATGTCGGCATTGTGTTCATTCACTTTTCATGCAGAGAATACTATTTTTTTTACTCAAGAAAGCTTTATTCAAACAAGCACATATGTTTACAGAGTAGTTAGACCACCTGGTCTCAGATACAGTCGTTTTGCACATTAGGGCTTACATTTCAGTACTCTGTAAGTGGACAGTGTATTTTAGTGCCTCTCTCAATGACACGCATCATGCATTCACAAACATCCTAATCTTTAGGTTCATTACCCTCCCTTCCCAAGGCAGACCAGTGCCGCCAAAGCACTAGATATTTTAGTAGTTGACCTCTTTTGTCCAGGATGGTACGTTCCAGATTGGCCAGATCGTTCATAGCTTTTGTCCATTCCGAGTGTGTCGGGGGTGAGGGGTCCTTCCAGTGCAGTGTGATAAGCCTCCTGGCCTGAAATAAGGCTTTTGTAACAAAATGCTTAGTGCTAGTGTCCAGAGTTACACCCAAGTCAATAGCGAGTAGACAATTCCGTGCATCACCCTTTCCCCAATCAGGTATTTTGGCGGACAACCATGAGGTTATACCAACCCAGTATGTTTGAATAATGGGGCATTCCCACATTGTATGCATTAACGTAGCTACATTTACTTTACACCTTATGCAGTTAGGAGACTGGGACAGTTTCATAATATGTAGTCGTTGTACAGTATAGTAAGCTCTATGAATTAGATATAGTTGAAGCAGTGAGTGCTTATATGAGTGTGCTACTATTTTGGGGGTGCCCAGTACCCACTCCCACTGCTCATCATATATAACCCCTAGGTCAGCTTCCCAAGCATTCCTTGCCTTAAGGTCTGTATTGACATATGCTGGTTTGCTTAGCTGCTTATATAATGTAGATATTTTCTTTTTGTGATTAGTTTCCAGGAGGGTATCTACTATTGGGGAGTCTGCGATCTCTATCCCTTTGTCTTGAACAAGTCTAGTCAATATTACATTCAGCTTATGATGTGTCAGCCATTGCGTGCTAGGGAGGTCCCTTTCCTCCATCAGACGTGGCATTGATATAATTTGATTATCAGCCCAAACGTCATTTAGGGTATGTATATTAAGGTCCAGCCAGATTCTAGGGGGGTTCACCTTGGCTAGTGCTGGGAATGCTGCGTTATTCCATATAGGGGTTTGTGGGAGGTAGGCCACATGATTCACCATCCTATGTGCCAGTGACAATACCTCACCCTGAAGCCCTAATAATGGTGAGCGGGCCGTTTGTGGCTTTTTGATCAGTACCATGTGCCAGACTGCAGCCGGGTAAGACAATACCGTGGACCATGCATGATGAAGTGGGGGGGATAAGTCCTCATGCATCATCGGTAAAAAATGTGTAAGTTGGGAGGCTATATAATAGATGTACAGATCTGGGAGTGCCAAGCCCCCCCTGTCTCTGGGCCGCATTAGGGTAGCTAAACGCAATCTAGGCCTTGAGGTGCCCCAGATAAATTTGCCGCAAAGGCTGTGTATTACCTTAAACATTTTTTTTGGGAGAAGGATTGGTGCGTGCCATAACATATACAGCCATTTTGGCAAAATATACATTTTAATAAGTTGAACCCTCCCTGCAGGGCCTATCAGGCGGGACTCCCATTGCTTAAGTTTAGCTCGAGTCCACTGGACTAAAGGGTCCAAGTTAAGCTCTGTAAACCTCATTATAGGTAGTGCCACCTGAATGCCCAAATATGTGATTGAGTCTGCAATTACCAAAGGGCAGTCTAGGAGGTGCTCGCCCTCTTTTTGTTTATCAACCAGGAGCAGCACAGACTTGGCAGCATTAGGAAAGCTGTAATTTGGGAAATAAAAAGCCTTTTATTCACCGTATCCTCCTGAGTCGTGGTGTGCGTGCCAAGTGGAAGTTTTGTCAGCATTAGTCCTAAGGCCTGATAGATCTCCAAATTTGCTCGTCAATTCAATTAAGTGTGTCAGTGACTGCCCCTTGTTCCCTAGATATACTACCGTGTCATCAGCATAAAGTTGGATTTTTTCCACATGTGTACCTTGCTCGAATCCCTTAATATGAGGATGGGTCCGGACTGCCTGGGCAAATGGTTCTATCGCCAAGGCAAATAAAAGGGGGGAGAGGGGGCAGCCCTGACGCGTCCCCCTGCCTAGCGCAAAGCTTGATGTACTCAACGAATTGAGTCGCAGGGAGGCCGTAGGGTATCTATAGAGTAGTTTTGTCATTTTAATGAAGTTAGGTCCAAAGCCGAATGATGTCATGACCTGCCACAAGTAGAGCCATTCTACAGTATCGAATGCCTTGGCTATGTCCAAGGCAGCTATTGCTCTGGAGCCCTCGTTGTCATGCGGGAGTGAAAGGTTGAGATACAACCGTCTAGTATGTAGACTAGTAGTTTTCCCTGGGATGAACCCTATTTGGTCGGGGTGAATAATTTGGTTTATGACTTTCCCCAACCTTTTAGCCAGTACTTTGGCGTATATTTTCACATCCGCGGTTAGCAGGGATATTGGGCGAAAGGATTCACATAGCTGCGGGTCCTTTCCTGGCTTGGGGAGTAACACTATAGCTGCCTCATATAGGGACTGCGGGAATTGCCCTATGTCTAGGGCTTCTTTAAATAATTTCAATAGTTGGGGGGCCAGAGTCTTGGCGTGCCGTTTGTAGAATTCGATGGGAAGCCCATCCGATCCCGCAGCCTTTCCTTGCGGAAAGGAGTCAATGGCTTCCTGAATCTCTAGAGGTGTTATGGCAGAGTCGAGGAACTCCCTATATTCTGGGGAGAGGGTTGGTAGGTTGAGAGACTCTAGGAAGGCTATAGTCTCAGTCTCATTAGCTGTATGCTTGCTAGTGTATAAGTCTTTATAAAACTCCACCAGCATCTCTTTAACCTTGTCAGGGTCAGTATGGAGTGTTCCCTGCTTGTCTTTGAGAGCTGGTATGGGGGGAGGGGAGGTGTGGGACTTTGCAATATGGGCCAAGAGGCGCCCTGCCTTGTCCCCATATTCATATAGGTTTACCTTGCTAAAATAATGCTTATTTAACGCCTTGGACTGTAAGGCTTGCGCATAGCTTTCTTGCGCTTCCTGGAGCTTCTTGAGATTGTCTGGTGAGGGAAGTGTGACTGCCTGACTCTCTCTATCTAGCACCATTTCCTCCAGCGTCTGTATAGCCTTCCTAGACTGCTTTTTGTATTCCGCTATCTCTGAGATAATGGTATTCTTTACATACATCTTAAAGGAGTCCCACAGGGGCAGTGTTACTTCACAATCACCATTCATTGACAGGAATTCTTTAATGATTCCCTCTATCTGCTTGTAATTATCCAAAATATTTAACCACACCGGATGGACGGAGGGTCGGGGCCGCTCCATTTTTTGTGGTAGTTCTAATCTGAGCTGCATAGGGGAGTGGTCGGAGATGCCCCTTGGGACATAGCTGCTGGACTTGACATATGGGAGTATCTTAGTATTGATAAAGGCCATGTCTATGCGTGATAGAGCCTGATGCGAAGCTGTATAGCAGGAAAATAACTTTTTCCCGGGGTTGGCTACTCTCCATATGTCTATCAGCGCCATGGAGTCTATAATTTTAGTTAGGCGGGTAGAGGGAGGTATGGACCTATCAGCATGTTTCAACAATCTGTCCAGGTTAGGAGACATGACTTCATTGTTGTCCTTTGGCTGTTCGGCTGGCGCACTAGGACTCGAGGCGGGTCCTTTGGCCTTTTGGGCCTTGCCGCCGCCATCTTGCGTGGATTCGCGGGCAAATTTCTCCAAGCGGTTTGCCACCTCCGTCGCTCGTTTCTGTGCCCGGTTCTGGCCCATTAGTATTCTCTGTGGTGGGGCCTCTTCTGTGGGTTCATCCAGCTCAGCACTGTCACCGTAAGAGTGGGTTCAGCAGGGTTATTAGCTGGGTCTGCAGCGGAGCTCAAGAAAGTGCGTGCTTTCACATCAGTGACCAGACCACGCCCCCCAGAGAATACTATTTTTCACCATAGGCTGTTGCTGTGTCTAATTAGAGATCAGGGAAGAAACGTGTTACAAAGCAACATACTGTAGTGTGAGATATAGTATATGATTTCTTCCAATACAGAGAGTTTGTTCTACTGGCATCAAGGCTTGATTGTGATCTCTAGAGAGAAAGTTTAAACATTTAGGGGGTCATTTACTTTACATTTTTTACATGAATCTTTAAAAATATGTGGTTTGCTCTGTTTTTTTAAAAGGATCTAAAAATTTGAGATTTATGAAGAACCAACAGAGCATGATACCTCTAGTCCGCTAAACCACATATGGAAAGGAACTAACACATCACACTCCACATCTTACATATACAAATTCACCAGAACAAATTTAGATACACTAGAAAATGACACTTCTTTTGGGAAATGGACAGATATAATCCTAAACTCCTCAATGTCAGATATTGTGAAACTTCACTCCCATTCTATGCACATAATACCATCCAGTCAATACCAGATTATGACTTTACAATTACACCAATCCTATTTGACCCCGCTACGAAGGTTCAAAATGGGACTACTACCCAGCATACCATGCTTGAGATGCTCAGCGGCTAATACCTCCCAAATTCACTGTATGTGGCTTTGCCCAATAATCAAAACCTTTGGTTAGAGGTATATGTATACTGGTATTTGCTGACTAACCAAAAATTCCAACCTACTATTGAATGGGTTGTATTTAGCAAGCTTCATAGCACCCAACATAAATCTAGGGCTAACAAAGCCTTTGCAGAAAGGCTAGCCGCAGCCACTAGAAAAGCAATACTACAGGACTGGCTATCACCCACTCCACCTTCTCTGAATCTAGTAAAGAGCAAACTACACTTTTTGTTCCACATGGACTGACTGGAAGCATCCTTAAACAAAATGTCCAATACCAACAAATTTTTTGACACATGGACCACCTATATCCTAACTTACCCTAAGTTTTTTTTTCTTTCGCGGTATTCTGATATTTAAGGGCAGAGTTCAGCGTCGTTTTCCATTTGTACTTTTTGTATTAGGATTTTATAATAACTGTCAAGCCATTCTTAGTTTTAGAGTTTATGAGTTTAGTCATGGTTTCTAAAACCACAAAAATGAGACTGTTGCTAAATAGCTCCATAATAGTCAATGGCAGATGTCCCTTTTACAATTGGAAGATGTTTCTTGCCTTCATCATCTTTGAAGGTTTCTGGCATTTAGACGTTGGCTTATTGTGCCATTAAATCAGAAACAATGGCCATGATGCCTTTCTTGGAAAAATGCTGCATCGTGGGGAAAAAAAACATGAGTGAATTGCATCTGAAAAATGAACTTTCAACACTTCACTGTGTACCCTACATATAGATCTTTAGTAGTTGTATAAATGTTATGTTTCCAGTTGTTTTATCATTGCCTGCTATGTAACTGTTTCTTGCTGACATACATTCTATGTGTTAAATGTAATGATACAGTTGAACTTATTAATATTACTCTTGTGTTTATTTCTGCTGTTAGAATATGGTGACCTCTTGCTCTGTTACTACTTTTGTGCTGAAAATTGTCACCACCTTAAACTTTCTTACCCCAAAGGAGTCTTATTTCTTCTCCTTCCCCTCTTCTCTTTTAGCTATTGTATGCCAGCCGTAGTAAATATAGCATATAAGTCAGCAACTCTGTCTTCCAGTCCATCAGTCATTTGATCTGACAAAGTTAAACGAATATTTAAAGACCTTTCTTGTATCATTTCCAGATCCATAACATCTGCTCCTGTCATTCTGTCATGTTTGTCATTAGACACTGACCTGTTATTATGCTGGATGAAAGCCATAGCTCAATTGAACTTTAGGGCCCGCAAATAAATAATTTAATATGTTGTACATCTGATAAATCTTATTTGCTCTTTAATGAAAATATACAAATATTTTTACTAGCATGTTTTTGCATGCATGTTGACTTTTGGTTTTTGAAAGTAAATATGATTGTTTTGCCAATATGTGTAGAGCAGAGCAATATTGTAGAAAACAATCCTGTAATCCTCAATGGTGGGCCCCACATTGCAAGAAAAAAAGAGGTTTCTGCTAAACATACCTGTGCTTATTCAAAAGATCCTTAGGAATACATATTTCAGTAGAAATAAATATGGTTACGTTGGAGAACTCTTCTAGTTGATTAAAAGAAGGAGGGGGTTCTGCCATTTTTAGGTTATGTCTCTGTCAAAAGTAATACAGGTATGGGATTGGTTGTCCACATACCCATTAACCAGAAACCTCTGAATTACGAGAAGGCCATCTCAATAGACTCCATTTTAATAGACTCAAATTTTTACAAACAATTAACTTTTTCTTTGTAATAATAAAACAGTGCACTGTACTTGAGCCAAACTAAGTTATAAAAAATCCATATCAGAGTCAAAAACAGCCTATTGGGTTTATTTAATGTTTTAAATATTTTCTAGCAGACTTAAAGTGGACCTGTCACCCATAAAAATATTCAAAATCACTATTTTATCACATTAGTCAAGCAAAATGAACATTAATTACACTATATACATTATTTTAATCTTGTTTTCTTCAGTCTGGGAATTCATAATTATAGCAAGCAGGCAGGAGCCATTTTGTGGACACTGTTATTAAGACAAGCCTTGTATCATCTCAGAATCTTGTTTGTGCACCAGAATTGGTGACCCGATGTCTAACCCCATGTCCTGGCTACACAATTAAATGGTTAAGAGAACTGGGGGAATGTGTGGGGAGCAGTGACATCTAGGAAGTGCTGAATGGAAAGTGAAAGTAATTGTCTGCCACGCCTCTATGCCTAAGGCATAGAGGAGTGTCAGACAATATTTGATTGACAGCTGAGATTTTTAAATGAGCTTTAAACAGCTATGAATGCTTTAATTAAAATTTGAAATTGGATTTCATGTTTGATTTGAAAAGGACTTTTATTATACAGATTTTTGTGTCTGGGTGACAGGTCCACTTTAAGGCATGGCCAAATTACAGAAAGATCCATTATCCCGGTCCTGCACATTCTGGATAACAGGACCCATACCTGTATCATTTGAAAGGTCTAATGGCGGGTCCTTGTAGCAGTGCTGGACTGAGAATCAAAATAGGCCCTGGCATTTCAGGTACACAGAGGCCCAATCATCCCACTTAGAGGCCCAAACAGCCTCCACCAGCCCACTAAATACTGACTTTCTATTGCAACTTATAGCAGCCCATCTGGCATTTGCCCTAGCCTACAGATTGCCAGTCCGGGCCTGCCTTGTAGTGATGGTCCCTGGGTATATATAACCCTTCAGTTGTAATCCTTTCCTTTGTGTGGATGTATTGTGTACTGCTGTCCATATTGTTTTAATACCATTCTGAACTTTCACAGACACACTTTATTAGTGTATCTTATTTAAATAAGCTAATGTTTATATACATTATGCATGTATTTTGAATTCCCAGTATATCTGTTAAAGTAATTACTCTTGTTTACCAAATACTGTTACTGAAATAACTTGCATGGTCTAAATTTAGTAACAGCTCATACAGCAACTACTTTGAGTGGGATCATCTTTAAAAGCCTGTATATGTGGCATGTTGATAGGAAGAGGCATTTTATCTATGTCATATCTGAAAACAACTATATGGAAGAAAGTGTTTGGAAGGTGAACTATCCCTTTTGCTAATTGGAGCAACATTCCAGAGGATATATAGCAAAGCAAAATCTATGTATAAGTTATTCTGTATTGAGAAAGCCAGTTGGATGGTGAAACGTCTTCAAGAAAAACACAGCAAGTCCAGCTGATTTGACTTATTTCTATAGATATACCAAGATCTGGATGAAGGAGAATCTTCACAAACATATCCCTTTTTAATTTTTTGAATATGCAATTTATGTTACATTAGTAAAATGAATAAATTAATAACTATGCTTCATTAGTACCTAGATATGATTTATGGCCAAATAAATAATAGGGGGCCTTGCCTTAAAGGGATATTTACAATGTTCTACCTTTAACAGGAATGTGTTACTATGCATTTATGAAACTAGTAGATTCTAATATAATGTTTGTCTAGAGCCCCATGCCCCTCCCTCAGTGTTTACATTTGTCTTCATCCTTTTGGAATTTCCCCATCCTCCAAGCCTGGCATTAATCCCTGAAACAGCTGATGCAGGAGCTGTGTAACCCAGAAATTAAGGTCAGTAAGAGGGAGGGGCTGCGGAAAGGCAGGAGGTGCAAGAGAAACATACAGTAAATATTGGGTAAATATGGCAAAGCTATATGTAGTAGTACTCCTATTTCACATTTTTCACGAGACCAAAACAATTGTGCAATAACCGGGAAAATGTAAAATCGGAGAAATGTATTATACATAATATACAGGTGGGACCACAAAAAAGTGTTGAAATCAGGGGGTGTAAAATTGAGGTTTCACTGTAAATAAAGGACAAAGAGCATATAAAATGAGGGAAAATTTTAAATCAGGTGATGTAAAATTGAGGTTTCACTATAAACAAGGATATAGGGGCTGATCAGGTACCAGATTGCTAAGTGAACTTAAACCCAAAAAGTGGATACACCTATGCCATGCAGTAAATATTCCCATCACCATGGGGCAGATTTATCAAAGTGTGAATTTAGAACTCAAAACAGTAAAACTTTTACTTTCTATTCATTCCTATGGGTTTTTAAAAGCATAATTATGAAATGGTGAGCTCCATTGATGGATACAAAAAGAGTTTTTCTCTGGTGAGTTCTAATTTCACATTTTTATAAATCTGTCCCCATTTCTTCACAGAGGGGACAAAAGCACTAATGGTATAAGGCAGTTTTGTCATGGGTTAAATATGTATGCTGGTTTAGACAGAATGCCTAAATCTGCATATTTGCAAACTCTTTTCGCACTTTAAGATTAAACCTACTATTTCTTTATCTCAAAAGAAGTCCTAAGGGGTCATTTATGAAACTACGGTCTGGCTTTTTGGGGCTCAAATTTTTTCATGGTTTTTTGAAACTCAAATTTTTAGAGATTTATTAAAAGACGATGCAGCAAGAAGCCTGGATCTGAAAATACGTCATCTCAGACCTGTTGAGGATGTGTATATGTCAGTGGTAGAGGTCCCTTTACTATTTTGTAGTTTCTGTGGTCTGCTCTGGAATTTGCCTGAAAATCCGACCAATTCAAGCTTTTCGGCAAAAATCTGAAAAATTGGCTTTTCAGGGAAAAAGTCCAAAAAGTTGAGCAATTTGGAAAAAAGCACATGATTCAGTGGATTTTATCAAGTTTTTACCCGAACCAATGAAATCAAGCTTTTTTATTGATAAATAAGGTAAAATAGAGTATGGGAGTTTGGTTGCAATAAATAAAAATTTTTGTAAATAACCCTCCTAGTGTTGTCTGACAATATCCGTTGGAGTATATGGTAATCGAAAGTTTGATGTATGGTAATTTTTACATAGCTATACACTGTAAACATATTCCCCATGAAGCACTACTTCTCTAATATTAATTTTGCCAGCTTATTTTGTGAGACTGTCAATACCCATTATTATTTGTTTTGCTACTATTTGTATTTAATTGCTGCAGTGTGTTTCTGTATAATAGAATCAATTGGAAAATGACTTGTCTGACTTTCTATATGTTTGGTTTTAGGCCACTAAGTAGCACCTTTTTTTTGTGTAAGAAAGGCATTGCTTCTGTTTCTGTCTGTCATAGCTACAGGTTTTACATAACTATAGCAAATGACCCGGTGTAAGGATTCCGTCCCTGGCACTGGGCCTAGTTATGTGACTGTGCGTCAGAGAAAGCCAGGCTCTGCTAGCAGATTAGTCAGTCTATTTATGGAAACGCCCTTATGTACACAGTGAGCTATATAAGCTCGAGGCAGACAAGCAGATTTTTTCTTTTCTCTGTTTAGCTGCCTCAGTGAATTTTATGGTAAGGACCTTCTGGCAATGTAAACAAGCCCTTTGAAGGCTGTCTGATCTCTGGGAGCAACATTGCATGTACTTGTGCAACGATATGAAAAAAACATATTCTAGTTTAAAACCTAATGAAGGCAGAGCCCCATTAGCGTATGAAATATGCCAAAATTATATGCGGGTTACAGTAATAACATCTCTGACATGAATTGTGCTTAACATAATGAAAATGCATGTGTTCTGTACAATCTGTTATTTACTAAATGTTCTAACCTGTTCTATCGAGGAATTAATACATTTGCGTACTGTACATACGTATATATGTATTTTTTAAAAGAATTTTAGCTTATTCTGCATGCTGGTTGTATGCATTTGCCTTACTACTGAAGCCACTACACAAACAATAGAATTCAGTATTTATGAGTATCAGGAGATCGTGTACTATTGCCTTTGAGATATAAAGTATTGTAATGCCTAAACGTTTGTTACTGATCTACAAACACCCCCTTCTGCCCTTCCACATCATGTGATTTAAAGGTAAAGTATCCCATCACAAGGTAAGTAAATTAAGCTCTTTATGTAGTTTTATCCTTTTCTTTTGTGGAATATCAAATATTATGTTAACTGGGTCTTGTTAAAGTAAATAGATGGTTAGTTTTTAAAGGGGGGGTTGACTGTTATATTAAATTAGTATGATATATTTTGACATATACTGTAAAAATATCTATGGTGTTTATATAATTTGACTTCTTGTTCTGTCATGCTTGGAGTTAAGCATTATTATTATCTTGCTGATGAAGCTCTTTCCTACCCTTAAATAGATGTTAAATATAGTTAAAAAAAAATGAAATGGTAGTTGCAACTTGTACTACCTATATCATACGTTACAGTTAATTTAAGATGCACTTCTCCTTTCAAAGGAGACTTTTGTTGTCAATGTTCCCTCTAATTGCTTCCGGTGCGCAAAAAGCAAAAAAAAATCTTTTATATGTACATTTTGAACTTGTGTGCACAGTTTTTAATAACTGTGTACTCGGGTCAGAATTAATACAAAATGTATTTTCACCCAAAATTCTTTGTGCTTACCACAATTTGTTGTGTGCAGTGACCTCAAAACATGTGTGCATGCATGAGGCACACCTTAGAAGGAACATTGTTAGCTGTCCTTCTATATTAAGTTGAACTATTTGATTTCTTTATAAGATGAAATGTTAAGGACTATTTATTGAACACCTTGTCTAAAATGTGCAATGCTTGTTAGGTAATCTCAGGTGACTTAAAGTGTAGTAATGGATTTTAAAGGTGCATGATTGATTTTGTACATGATTCTTTTATCTGTAATCATGTTATGACATAATGAGGGCCATAACAATGCAGTCAACTTATTTACCTAGAGCAGTGGTTCTCAACCTTCCTAATGCTGCGACCCTTTAATATAGTTCCTCATGATTGTGGTGACCCCCAACCATAAAATATTAAAATATTTTCGTTGCCAGCCCAGAGTGGATTGTTAGGAAAGTACAGGAGACAGCGTGGCGGAATAGTACGTCATAACATTTTTGCCACACCCATTTTGTGGTCACACCCCAATTACCATGTTAATTTTACAAAATTTAAATGGGCAGGGAGAGCTGTATAGCAGTCCCTACTAAGGGGATATAGAAAGTTGTAGTGCAACTGGCTTCCCTACACAGGTTATTGAACTACAACTCCCAGCACCAACACCCGGAGAGCAACAACCTTGCCACAGGGCTAGTGGGGAGAGAGACGAACCTGTTCCTGGAACCCCTTAAGTGACCCCTGTGAAAGAGTCGTTCGACCCCCAAAGGGGTCCCGACCCCCAGGTTGAGAACAACTGACCTAGAGCAACCTGCATTGTGAGATAACAATACTGCTAGTTTCGATATGCAAAGAAATGAAACCTTTAGTGAGTGGAGATTCAAACTGAATGTATAAATACTGAGATAAAGCCAAATTTATTTCCAGCCCTAGTAACTTAGTAATAAAATTATCTGGAAATCCAATTCCTGCTGGCTTCATTTTCACATTATTGAGGTGTTGCTGCTCTGAGATAAAGTCTATAGTGAATTAACTAAATCAGTATAGTTACTTAGTTAATTTGGGTTAAAAAAAAAGACAAATACATAAAAGGCAAACCCTCTATATACCATCCAGTGCATAAACATACACATACCATAGTATTTTTGCCAATTGCTGTCTAGTTCTCCTATTTAAATCTACAAACTTGCAGCATTATGTATGGAGCTTATAGTTTTGCAAAATTTAGCAAAGATTTACAAAGACTTACTAAGGGTCAAAGTGAATATTCAAATGCAAAAAGTCCAAATTTCGAAGTAAATTTTTTTAAAAATTCGACCATCGAATAGGCTACTTCGACCATTCGATTCGAATGGTCGAATAGTAAAATCCTTCAACTTCGAAATTAAAGGAAAACTATACCCCGAAAATGAATTTTTGAGCAACAGATCAAATCAAGTGACATATTAAAGAATCTTACCTAATTGGTGTATATATATTTAAGTAAATATTGCCCTTTTACATCTCTTGCCTTGAACCACCATTTCATGATGGTCTGTGTGCTGCCTCAGAGATCACCTGATCAGAAATATTTAAACTCTAACTGTAAAGGGAAGAAGTGTTGAAGCAAAAGACAGAACTCTGTCTGTTAATTGGCTTGTATGACCTAACCTTATAGTTTGTTTGGTATGTTTGTGTGCACCGTAGGATCCTAGGATCCCAGGAGGCTGTCCTTATTTTTTAAAATGGTTATTTTCTATTTATGATTACCCAATGGCACATGCTACTAAAAAAGTGTATTATTATGGAAATGGTTTATTTACATGAAGCAGGGTTTTACATATGAGTTGTTTTAGTTAATATCTGTTTATAGAGACCTACATTGTTCGGGAGGTATAGTTTTAAGTACTGTCGATTTTTTTTACTTTGACAAATAAAAGCTGCTGAAGTGCTATGTTAGCCTTGTATTTTATTCAAAGTAAAATCGTTTGATTATAAAATCGAACGATTTGAGCGATTTTATCGTTCAATAAAACGATTTTACTTCGATTGCAGGAATGCTTAATTCGGTGAAAATTTTTAATTCGATGGTCAAATTTCAAAGTATTTTACACTTCGAAATTCGACTTTTAGTAAATCAGCCCCTTATACTGCCCACCCCAAGGTCATTAATAAACAAGTTAAAAAACAAAGGACCAAGAACTCCTGTACATGTAGAGATAGTGGTGCCTGGTGCATGGGCCAAACGATCCAACACATCAGGAAAAAGTTCACTCACAGGACTTAGATGAAAAATAATAAAGGGGAATTTAGACAAGGCAACCACTAACATTTCGGCCAGCAATCTAGCCTTTATTTATTTATTTTTGATAACGGCTAGATTGCTGTCCGAAACATTAGTGGTTGCCTTGTCTGAATATACACCTTTATTATTTTTCCTACAAGCTCCCCCACACATCTACGCATTTCGGTTCTCCTTGAACTGAATTAAAGGTCTATATTCAGACAAGGGACTTGATGAAATTTGGGGAGTGCCAGTGCATAGTTTGACTATATATGTATATAGATCTATATTGAACGTACCCTACAGTTTAGAATGTTTATAAATGGCGATTTACCCCTTTTTTCTAAATGATAGTATCTATTGTTTATTGACCTCCATTGGTGGCTGCCTATAATCCCTCATAAACATGTGCCAGTAACTGCAGCCTTTGTGGCTACCTAGTCACGTCAACCCCAAAAATTACTTTTTGCCTGATAAGAGAAAACACAATTATAAGCAACTTTCCAAAATGAATGTATTAAAAATTGTTGATGCTTTAAAAGTTATTTGTAAATGTAATTGCTTCTGAAAACAGCATTTGCATAATTCCTGGTTGTTACATATTAAACAATGTTGCAAAAGCCAGTCTCCTCCAGCAAGACAGGTCTGTAAATCGTTAATTGTTTCAAAAGTCAGAGCCACCAATAGCAAAACATGTAATGTGTAATGAATGTATATTGCAAAGTTGCTTAGAATCGTGTTTTCTTTTATTTTGGGTATTGACATGTCCTTTAAATTTAGGATAACATTGCAAAGGATTAGTAACTATTTCTTGACTGTTTTAACTTTATCCAGCAAAACACCACAATAACTAATTGGGATATAGCTTAGCTGGTTTAGAATATATAGTTCCCCTTTAAAGTTTGGACGACTTCGGAAATCCAAAGTGATTCGTATGCCATGGGTAACTAATCTCCCCAAAATGCCTTCCCACAGGCAGGAATATGTATAGCCGGCGGGAAGGTATTTTGGGGAGATTAGTTACCCGCAGTAGAGAAGATTTGTCGAAGGACTAATCTCATCGTCTGCCACCACCCTTCAGCATAGCGTTATCATTTACCCCTGTGTTACTGTTGTTTGAATACTGAATTGCTCAATGTGACTGAAAGACAAAGTATGTAAAGCAATCTGTATGTGATTATAGATTGATTATATGTGATTATTTCTAATATACCCCAGCTGTAAAATATTAGGAGGCTTGAAGATAATGTTGTTTGCTGGGCTTGTGTAGTGGAATGTAGTGGCTGTAACATATACTTCTATTATAAGTTAAAGTTCCCACCGTATGCAAATTAGGCTTTGCTAGCGTAACAGCGCTCTGCCTAGCGAAGTAACACTAGTGCAACTACGCTACCGTTCGCCGACCTGAGCGTAAATTTTCACTTTAGTGAATTTGAGTAGTGCTGGTGAAAATTCGCCTGGCTAGGTGCGGCGAACGCTAGCGAAGCCACCCCTAGCGAATTTGCGCATCTTAGTGAATTTGCCCCTTTGCGTGATGAGATTTTTAAACCTGCCCTGTAGATATCTGGATGATATTCAGAAAAGCTACCCAGTCAAATTTACAAATCTGGAAATGTATGGCCAGCTTTAGAAACATTAAGAAAACGTGATTGTTAAATATGAAGGGATAGGAATTTATTTTGCTATCATTACCTCTGGGTAAAAATAGACTATTCTTCATTCTACCAATCAGTCAACACAACTCTTTAACGTATGCCTAAAAAATATCTGAGATTAGCCAGATTTGACCCAAAAGGCCTTGCAATTCACTTGTTTAGTGACAAGCCAAAGAATGTGATCTTTTGTCTTATCATCATCTGTATATCTGCCTTACTTGTTAGTTTGGCTTGCATTCTAAATCATACATTTTTGAAAAAGAAATTGTACATACAAAATATTTCACTGAATATTAATTCAAAGTTTTTAATTGATTTCATATTTTTTATACTTTATTTAGATGCCTGAGTTTCAGAAGAAATCCATCCACATTAAGGACCCTGAGAGAGTAGATGAATTAATAAGCGGGTTCATAAAAGGTGGCGCTTCCAAACTTCAGGTATGAGTAATTGATATATTTTCATATCTAACTAGAAAAGCAGCCTTTATTTTATTCTGCAGTGAGGTTGATGGTGCAGTTGCAGGAGCAGAAGTGTAATGACCTATGTGACCTTGACTATTCATCTTTCTGGAAACTCAAAATTACTTACCTCCCAACTGTCCAGTTTTTCCAGGACAGTCCCTATTTTGACAGCTCCGCCTGCGTTCCTGGATTGTTACTGAAATGTCTCTAGTTTCTGTTTGATCTCCTGCACTGAACTGCCAGAAAACAATACAATGTTTTGGAAATGTAATTAAAGAGGCTTTTTAGCATAGAGCCCTAAGTACTCTGCAGTTGCAAATTTGTAACAATTTAAGATAAGCAAAGATACAAGTATAACTGTTTATGATAAGCAGGTCTCTTGTGGAAAATGTGGTTTGCAGCTTAAAGGGCAATTCGCCTTCATTAATAAAACTGTAATAACACATAAAACCTGACCCTAAAACCCCCAGAAATGTGTTTGAACTTTCCCACACACTACCCGCCAAATCTTTTTGTCCCTCTTTCTATTTTTCAAATGTTAGGAGGTATGAAATAAATAACAAGTTGCCATTTAATCCTATGCTTTTGAATTCACGGCTGCTTTTGTAGACTAATCACTTTTGTCTATATATATAGCAGGGTCAAAACAGGTCATGAAAAAGGCTCATATGGAAGGTATAAGGGGTGATATATGAAGAATGCAGTGTACAAAATTACAAAAAAAGGTCAAAATAAGTCAGTTTTTCAAACACTGCCTTCTCATTTCCTGAATTTCCTGAATAGTGTCTGATTCAGTTTGTGCAAGTCAGAAGCAGTGTAGGTCTGCTAGTGGCGCCCAATAACCATAAACCTCCTAGTTCAAGTTTGCACCAATTCCAGGGTTACTATGTGTTAACACACTTGCACACACTGGTTGACAGGTGCTTTGGCATCTGCTGCAACTTCGTTGGACCAAGTATGGGCAAAAGTACCTGTATGTGCTAATGTACTATTTTAGCACTTTAAACTTTCCCATACATTTATAAATTATGCTTAATGTTTTATATACAGTATGTTTAAATTGTAACAATTTAAAATGCCTGCCATTATTTGAGTTAAAAATAATCTGAACACATATTTTTCAGGTAATCACAGATTTTGATATGACCCTAAGCAAGTTTTCCCACAATGGAAAAAGATGTCCTACATGCCATAGTAAGTTAACCAGATTAAAACAATTTCCATTAAAGGGTACATATACAATGCTCATGAAGCATTTTTCAGATTTGATGTCATTAGCAAATTTCACACTGCTAATATTATGAATGTGCTATCCTAGCACCCGTGCATGCAAGGTGCCATACCACTATTTTATGCTGAAAAACAAAGACAAACAGGGATTGCATTGTGGGAATTTATTTGTATTTTTTCTACAAACATATATGCTGCCATTGGTGACAGTGACTTATTAGGGTAACACACATAAAGCATAAGACATCTTATAAATTAGGCTTTGCTTTTTAATTGCAAAGCCAGTAATCTCCTCATGTCCATGTTCTGCATGAGCCATTGTTTCTGTAGTTTCGCAGAGCAGACTGAGCAGAGGTGGGCCATGCTAGCCAGGTGCCCTAGGGAAATTGTCCACCAGGCATCCAGTAGGCACCTGCGTGTGCTAAAGGAATGCGAGCACATAAAAAAAGACGAGCTTGCATGTGTGCAAAAAAAGACTCGAGCAAAAAGGACGTTTTTCGCATGCGTCAAGAGGATGCAGAGGCTGACCAGAGCGCCAACATGGGACCAGACTAGGGGGTAAGAGGCAGAGGAGTTGCATGCCTGGTACCCCCCAGCTTTGCGCCCTGGGCATGTGCCTACTCTGTCTACCCCTTATTCCGGCCCTGAGACTGAGAAGGCAATAGCAAAGGACAGAGAAATACTACTTTCAATAATACAAACAACTTTAAAATCAGTAAAATTTTAATTCAATGTACATTTTCAAGTGCCTTAGAATTATATTTTCTTCTGTTATACTTACATTTAATAAATTTTAGTTGATAAAAGACAAAAATCCTTCAAGTTCAACCCCTCTAGCAAACCACATATATATATATATATATATATATATATACACTCCTATTATATTTACAGTATACAGTATACCAATACCTACTACACTAAAATAACTGTAGATCTTAAGATCACAATTGCCTTAGCTTGTTGAAGAAATCATCCAAAATCAGTGGTAAAAGCAGTTTCCTCTACACTAAAGGGGTGGCCTATTGTTCTTGTATTTGTTTTCCCTGAGGGAGAAGAGATCCCCCACTATCTGTCTAAAATGTCTTCTAATGTACTTGCAAGGGAACATCATTACTCTGTACAAGTGCCTTTTATCCAGGAAAATAACCACAGCGGTCTACTCATTTTTAAATAACCTTCCCTGTTACAGAACAAATATGCCACCCATATGCCAGCTGCATTTCTTCACCTTGTATCTGTTTGTTATTTATTTATGTCCCCATAACACAGCAAAATGACACTAAGGGGTGCAATATCTGCACTCTGCTCCTGACACTACATTAAAAATGTAGCACAATTTAGAAGGTAGTAGATGGGATTCCTAAATGCCTCTTGACTATCCTTCATGAATATGCAGACACAGCAATGTCTTCATCTGGAAAGCACAGATCTGCCTTTTAGTGATCAAGATGAGCAGGGTGCAAAGTATGAAAAACATAGCAGCTTTCACCTATTTATTTTTGTGCTCTGCCCCAGTGAAAAGACTTTTAATCTGGCAACTGTGCAAACATATTTGCTGCCTTTCAAGCTAGTCATTTTTCTTTTTTACCATTATAGATATTATTGACAACAGCAAACTTATCACAGACGAATGTCGAAAAAAGGTATGTAATCATTATATAGCCTTTATTTGCCCTAATTTATTACAAACTGGTGGTTCATCTATAAATATATATTTATATGGGGAATATTTTTTGTTATCTGTAATTTATGAAACGATTAGTTTATTACCCACTTTTCAACCACTCTTTTCCTTCCAAATTAATTTTAAACCCATTGCATCTGTAATATATATGTGTATATTCATGATGATTAACATAACGAACAATAAAACAAAGACAAATTATTATACCATGTAATATAAACATTAAAAGATAAATAAAACTGCTGGGGAACTGTTTGGGACTCTGTGTGCTTGAAATGCCAAGGCCTATTTTACATCCCAGTCCAGACCTGGGGTATAAGCATCATTGTACAGTACAGCAGCTTTACCAATAATGTCACAACATGATGCCATTGGTAGACATGGGGAGATGTATTTGGCAACTGAAAATAAATATAGTGAAGAGATCAGAGGAATGGAGTGCAATACAAACTTGAATATGGTGGCAGTCTGTGGGGTGATATATAGACACCCTGTGTGTTACTACAAACAAACTATACTTAGCAAGGGAAGTAACAAGGCATAAGAAGACCTAAATAAACTTTAAATTAACTTTTTTTAGACTTGTTTTCTTGAAGTTGATTAAAGTAAAGGAATATGATGAATAGTTACACTTATGTAGTACTGTGTAATGTCAGCTACATTGTGAAAGGTTTGTAAAAGGTTAGAATTTTTTTACTGAAAAATTATACTTCCAATAGCTAACTGGAATAAGACACAACATTTCTATTCCTAAAAAAATACCTGCATCTCAAAGTAAGATACTTTCCATTTTAGTTAATGTATCCATACATGGGTTGACTTAAGTGATACCTGACATCTAAACTAAATAACTCCATCCCACTCCCAGATCCTGTAAAGAGCCATCGGTAGATGAGGTACTCAGTCTGGACAGATATCCTATGATCTCACTGTTTTATAGGGAAGTCTGTTACAACTGCTCTCCTCTTCCAATAGTGGTCCCAATTCAATTCCATAAAAATTCAATGTGAGGATAAAAAACTTTTCTCGAAATGAGGTCCAGTTTTTTTTCAAAGGCTTCAATAGAGTATTCATGTGATAAACAGTGACATTTCTTCTGTCTCTAATGGAAAATCTAGAATTGAATTATATTGATGCCCAATATTACCAAACTTATTCCACCATTACTTACTAAAAGGTACCACCATCTAAAGCAGGGATGTCCAACCTACAGCCCAGGATGGATATGCATACGGCCCAGCGTGAAACCATTGGTTCCAGAGGAAACGTCATGTCACAAAGGATATAGGAGTAGGGGGGACTCTGCCCATTGCCTAGTTTGTAGTAATAATAATATAATAAGTCTATTTAATATCCAGGTGGCCCAGGGAAGCCAAAAGGTTTTACACGCCTGATCTAAAGGCTCTTGACAAATTCTAGCCACAGAATAAATATATATATATATATATATATATATATATATATATGTAGACTTCCATCTGCACTGAACAATACTGCTTTTCTTCCTTTAGTTATTTCAACTGAAAGAAAAATATTATGCTATTGAAATTGACCCAGACCTCACTATCAAAGAAAAATATCCATGCATGGTTGAATGGTAAGTATCAAAACATTAGCCCTTGATTGCCCTTAGACAATTATAGGAGGAAGAGTAAACCTTGCACTATTTCTGTTCCATTATAGGCTTTATTAGGAAACATATATCCACTTCTTACAGAGGTTTAAAAGTTGCTTAAATAATAATTGATACAGCTAACGCTAGTTCAAATTTACAGTTTCCACTAAAAATAGTATACATAACTTTTCAGTGATAAGACTATGACTACATTATCTTCTTGATAGTTTAACCTCATGCAATGCAATGTTATTGGTTTGTTTTGGATTGCATTTATAGTCTGTCTGGGTGTTTTTCAAAGAGGCAAAAACACGTTGCTTTCACTCACTAGATAGGGTTGTTCATGTTTGCTGTTTGAGACACATGAGATGTTAGTCTCCATGCAGGGAGTAGTTTCTGTATTGCACAAATTTGCTGAGTGATAGAAAGAGTGGAGGTAGCAATGTGATTGCACATTTTAGGTAGTGACCTTGTAACAGTGACAGAGAAAGTTCAAGACTAATGGCACTACAAAGACAAGTAGAAAAGGTGGAAAAAGACAGGAATGAAGGAGGTAACCATAGTCCTATGTGAACTGCAACTTCGGGGGGAGGGAAATTAGTCCAAATATATATCACTTAAGTTGTTCATGTTTGAGGAGTTGACAGTCGTTAAGATAATTTGATTCTTCACTGCCCGTAACGAGTGCTTTACAGTATAATCAAGTTTTATCAAATGTTCAAAGATTTGTGACACTCTAGGGATTTTTTTTGATTGTCACCATTTTGGTCCATCTTTCTCAAATATCGATGTCAATTCTAAAATTGCAGGACGTCTGGCAGGAGCACTTCATTGTGAAAGCTGTGTAGAGTTAATATAAGTAGTGCTTGCCATGTAATAAATATGTCTCACATTAATGGTTTGCTGCAGTGTAGTAGATTGCTATCATAACTTTCCAACACATTTCCTTTACCTCCAATAGAACGCTTGTCAGTTAAGCCATTTATAAGAAACTAGCAAAGGTGTAGTCTATTAACCCAGGAGGTTATTTAAGTTCAGTTATGGCATAGACCATGTACTTAGGTTGAAGGAACCACCCCCTAAAGTTGGCCATACATATAAAGATACCCTATGCAGCTAGCCACAAAATGATAGCTTAAACATGAGAAAACCAGTAGCATTACTCAGGACATTATTTTGAAGGCCACCTAGGGTTGCCACCTTTTCTTGAAAAAAATACGGGCCTTCCTATATATGTATCTTTTTTCCTATTAACAACATTGGGATCAACTACTAAATATACTGGCCAGGCTGGTAAAATCCCGGCCAGGTGACAACCCTAAGGCCACCCCATTTTCCATTTACTGGAGTTCTTCTGTGAATTTGCTGACTGCATATAGGGTTGCCACCTTTTCTGGAAAAAAATACCGGCCTTCCTATATATTTTTATTTTTCCCCTATTCATAACATTGGGATCGTAAAATACCGGCCAAGTGGCAACCCTAACTGCATAGTATATTAGAGTGCTGAATCCCCTATTGCCTTCTCAATGCTAGCATGCCCTTGGAGCATGGAATGAGGTTGCAAAGGGTGTGTCCCACACATTTACTAGTGCTAGATTTTTGATTGTCCTGCTGTCCTTGCTGTATTTTATTATAATTCAATTTGTTTCAGAAAAACTATGCACTGGGTACAACATTCATATTGTCAATTTAATATAATTAATAATGTATTAAAATATTGGCTTTTCAGGTATAAGAAATCTCATACCTTACTGATTGATGAGCGTTTGCAAAAAGACAAACTAGCAGAAGCTGTAAGGGAATCTGATGTCAAGCTCAAGTAAGATTTTAGGGTTCATTTTCAAGTGTAAGTTCAGTGTGTAAAGTGCTATTACAGGTACAAGTTGGTTGCCATGTTCCCCCCACCCCCATAGTTTTTCCCATTATTCCAGCTGCTTGGCACAATATCTCCTGATGCATTAAAATGCACACAATTGTGATTGTGCTTTGCTTAAAATCAGACTCCATTGCACTAAAAAACTTTTGTGTTGTGGATGTTGTTAATGCTTTCACTTGACAAACGCACTTTTATATTTGTTTCAGAATTTTACTATCCAACATAGTCCAATTACACACCTACACATTTAATACAGATTTAACTTGATATAGCTAATTAAACAGAATACCAGAGGACCTCTGGTATTCTGTTTAATTAGCTATATCAACAGTAACTGTCAGCAGTGATTAATAGCCCGTGTATCCTTTGTACAGACACACTGAGCTTCTGGGAATTTTGATTCCCAGGTCATACTGCTTCCTATTATATATCAGTGGGCTTATGGTATATGTAAACCACACAGAGGCCTGCCGTTTTGAGTGACCCATGCCCATGTCTGGCCATGGGTACTATAAAAACCCCTTTTCTATACCCCAAACTCATTTGACATGATTTATGTTGTTTTGCTTATTCCAGGATTTAAAAAAAAAAAAGTTGCTTATATTGCTGTGTATGTAATGTATTACATAATATTAATGTATATATGATATAAATGCATATATTTTTTAATAGTATATATATATATATATATATATATATATTTGCCTTCTTTGAACATGCTAAACCTACATTGTTTACTCTCAAAAGGGAAGGCTATGAAATGTTCTTTGACATACTCCATAAGCGCAGTATTCCAGTCTTCATCTTTTCAGCTGGACTTGGAGATATATTGGAAGAAGTTATACGTCAGGCAGGAGTCTACCACCCCAACGTAAAAGTTACTTCCAACTTTATGGAGTTTGATGAGAATGTAAGTTAATGCATAAGGGAATTATTTTAACAATGTTACATTAATTTCTTTTTCATGGAATTTAGTTAATTGTTCTATCATCCCCATTTCACAGCAATGAAACTGCTTTTGCTTTTTTAGTCTTTGCTGGATGCTGGGTAGAAGGGATGCACCAAATCTGCTATTTTGGATTCGGCCAAACCCTGAATCCTTTGAGAAAGATACGGTCGAATACCGAACGCTAAGTCATGCAATTTCCCTCCATGCCCCTAATTTGCATATGCAAATTAGGATTCAGATTCAGTTCAACTGGGCAGAAGGATTCGGCTGAATCCTGCTGAAAAAGGCCGAATCCCGAACTAAATCCTGGATTCGGTGCATCCCTAATGGGTAGTGTACAGATCTTTGCCATCCATACACAAGTAATTATTATTTCCACTGTATGTAAAACACTTAATATAGGACGATCCCAACTAATTATGTGAAAATGGATATTGGCCAGCAGGTATTTTTAGGTGCTTTGTGGACAGGGAGCTAAGATATTCCAGAAGGCGAAAAAAGCATACTGTCTGCCATGGCCCTAAAATCAATATATGTTTACATTCTCTTTACTCCTGGCTCTGGACCACTCCTCCCCCCCTGCTCCTTTCATAGGAGAGGGGGATCAAAGCAAAGTGATCAATACTGCACTTGGACATCTAGGATATGTGATTCCTTTAGCCACCGTATATGTGGCATTTATTTACACATTTGATACAATATGCATTTAGAGTTCCTTAATTAGAAATTACATCTGTACAGTTGAGTGTGCATTTAATATAATGATTGTATTTCAAAGAAAATGCATTGTAAATGATGTCTTTTGTTTTTCAAAGGGAATATTAACAGGATTCAAAGGAGATCTAATACATGTGTACAATAAACATGGTGGTGCCTTAAAGAATACAGAGTACTTTGGCGATCTAAAGGACAATAGTAATATCATTCTGCTTGGGGACTCCTTAGGAGATTTAGCTATGGCTGATGGAGTGCCAAATGTGGAAAATGTCCTTAAAATTGGATTTCTTAATGACAAGGTGAGTCTCTCTAATGTATCTGACTTAAGTCGTAAGTCATTTGGGACTTTGTTATGCCAAAGAATCCTCTTTTGATAAGTGTCATGCCTACAAAGTCATTTTAAAGGAGTACTAAAGATGTTATTTTAGGCGAATGGTCGAACGATTTTCTTATTCAAATTGTACGATTCATTCGATTCGATCGAATTTTGCAAATTCAATGGTCGAATTAGCCCAAAAATAAATTTGAAAATCTAATTTTTTGCATTCTAATCCTTCACCTGAGTTTAGTAAATATGCCCCTTAATAAGCAGCTACAGCATACAAAAAAGTCAACTGAATCCATAAGAACAGCTGCATTATACCGTTGAAACTCATAGGTATCTATGTCCTCAGTCAGCTCTAGTTTGTAGCTTTGCTCTGTTGTTACTTAGGTCAGAGCAGTCTGCTCAGAGGCTCCATAGACTTCACTATATGAAATCAATATTTTAATTGTATCTGGCCCTCCAACTTACTGTATGGGATGTAATTGGCTGGATATCACTGATCTAGGGCATCACCTCAAGAAAGACACGTGAGATATTAAGCTGTATTTTGGAAGGGACATAACCATTTTATTTTTGTTTTCTTTCTCAGGTAGAAGAACTGATAGAAAAATACATGGACTCTTATGATATAGTCCTTGTCAAAGACGACACATTGGATTTTGCCAACTCAATCATACAGGACATTCTATAAGCTGACCTGAAGCAGGACCTTACTTTTCATAAAAAAAAAGAATGAATTTTAAATTATTTCCTTTTGTTAGGTTTTACATTTATATTTAAAATTCTTAATATTATTGCAGTGACAACTAAAAGCACCTTATGTTTCAGCATGATGCTGCTTTCTTATACAGTGTCACTTTTTTTTTTTTATTAACATTTTCATTTATGCGCTCATTTCATTGCCTTCACCTACATCTTCCTGAAAAATGAAACACTGGTAGTGAATTAATATTTATTTTGATAATAATTGTATTGTCTGTTTGTAAATGTTTTCTAAAGGCCAACTAGTGTGCATGATTCCAAGTGCTGTTTTTTTTATGCATGTAACACTTTTGCAATACATTTATAATTCAGTACAATTACTATAGTGTGTTGAATTTATTTCTGCAATGCATCCTGCCACAATGACTATAACATGTAAACATTATAAAAGATGAGGCACCAGGTATTCTGGAATGGTGTATCCTAGTTGTATCCCTTAAAGCCTGTTTCTGGGTCTGCTTTGAAAAGAAAAGAATTGGTGTCATGAAAACAGCTGAAATTGAAGTTGTGAAGTCCTGAAGCCATGAGTTCAATTCTACTGAACACCAATTTTTTTTTTATAAATCCTCTGGCCACCAATGTATTATTTTTTTTTAACTTGTAAGGGGAGCCATTGTGCCAATGTTTTTTTAAAAAAATATTCTCTGGGGCCCCATTTTTTTAACTTGCAAGTGGGGCCCAGGCACCAAATTTTTCTTTTACTTATAGGGGGGCCCTGGTCACCAATTATTTGTTTTAACTTGTAGTGGGAGCCTTGACCACCAATTTCTTTTAAAAAAAACACTTTTTATGGGGGCCCTGGTGCCACAGTTTTTTTTTTTTTTAACATAAAAGGGGGCCCTGACCATCAATAGCATTTTATAATTTGTGTGTGTGCGCTGATGCCTGTGTGGTGTTTTAACTGTGATATGGAGGGGGTGGGCTCTGGGGTGGGCGGGGCACAGGCCCTCCCGAAAATGTTGTTGTACTGGGCACATGCGGGTGGGATATATATATATATATATATATATACACATGCGCACAGCATGCACTTGTAAATAATGGTACACTGGCTTCCTAAATACATTATACAATGAAGGGAAGTGGTAGGGAACCCGAAATACTTCACATGCAACAGGAAGCAATGGGAACTTTAGCCCCATATACAATAAACACATTAAAGAAAACTATACCCACCAAACAATGTAGGTGTCTATAAAATCTATTGCACAAAACAACTCATATGTAAAATCCTGCTTCATGTAAATAAACTATTTTCATAATAATATACATGTATTTTAGTAGTATTATGTGCCATTGAGTAATCCTAAATAGAAAATTACCATTTTGAAAAATAAAGGCTGTCCCTGGGATCCTAGGATCTGTTGCTTAAGTATTCATTTTGGGGGCATAGTTTTCCTTTAAAAGGCAGTGGGGGAACTTTAGGCCCAGATACATTAAAAAAAATAAAAGACAATCATTTCTGACACCCCAAATCCCCTTACCCTTCCAAAAAGCAGGTTTCCTGATAGCTGGAGAATATTTCAGCACTGTGGATATCAATATGAAGCCAGAAATTATTTGCATTGCTACCACCTAGTGGTAGATATGAGAAAAGCATTCAAGCAATTGAAAACATGATTTTACATGACTTGGGTTGTACTATGAGAAGGGAAGAATAAATTGTTGTGTAGGGACCCATAGATTATATACAGCATCTATGGAGTTAATCCCCTGTCTTTAGTTCATCTTATATTACTGGGTGTAAGTACCTGTAACACTTCTTACCACCTTTAGTTATTGGTCAAACGGTGCAATGACCACTCCCTGCCACAAGGCTTTATAAAGTGTGTAGGGAGGGATCCTTCCTCTTTGGCTCCTGGTGTCTGATCTGCTAGGTGTTCCCATTGAGCCTGGGATCACGAAGGCCCCAGTAAAGCCGTGTGCCCTGAAGGGACCTTTACCTTCAGAGACTGAGTCAGGAACCAGGCAATCCTGTGAATAGGTTAGCTATCATTAGGGTAGATCTTTAATAGACTCTCAAGGAGAGTGAGATAGCCAGTGTTATATAGTATGAACAGCTCTGGTTCCATCAAGGTGTGATAGCAGGAAGTGATCTTCCTACAAGGCTTCCCCATATGCCTTTAGTGCAGGGTTTTCAAGTGGTTAGGGATAAGGCCTTAGCAGCAGCTACCGGTTCCTACGTTGATTTCCCGATCCCCACACTGGCAGGAGGTAATGCTTTGAGAGGAATTGATGTACCTTCGACTATTCTGCCTTATTGGATGACAGTCTGCATTTTTGCTGTATCTGCTCTGCTATCTCTCCTCCTCTGTGATATGCTACACCTGCACCAACTTGTGTGTGCGTAAACCTGTGGTTCTTTGCCTTGTGCATATGCAAATAAACCTTTGTTACTGTTTTCACCAAGAACCTCCTGGTGTCCAACATCTATTTTATATACAGTAGCCTCTTAAAGATATAGCTGCCACTTAGCGAAGGCCCTGCCCTGCTGTGTAGTGTCGCAGTGTAACCCATGCTCATCTACTAGCTGGACACAAACTAATTTGTGCTGCATAGCCCAAAAAAGCGTTACAGTTGCATGAGAGCAGTTCTAATGTGCACTGCTGGCTCCTTCTCAGAATCAGGCACAATGAACTGAGATGGCTTCCTTTACATCAATATACCAATACAGCTAATAGAATAACTTTGTTGATTCAGGTATAAAATTGTAAATGGTAACAGTGCATTATTTGTAATGTGAAAATAATGAAAATCATATCAGCCATTTTCATATGGGGTGCGTAAATAACCACATACTCTGGTAAATCAATGCATATTGCACATGAAACTGTTCAGTAGGCCTCTGGTGTTTATATTTAGGCTGATTTGCCTTTGTATCCAAAAAAATGTGTGATAAATGCAGCAATTTGTTGATTTTTTAGAAATTTTAAAGAAATCAACAATGTTAGGAAAACTTTTCAGTTTGGTACTTTGGAATATAAAGACATAGTTACCCATTTTTAATTATTCTGAATGTTTACTTTCCAGGAATATATGTTTTTCAGGGGTCGTCTAGCTTTTATAACTTGTAAATCTGGTGGCGTGTTTATGAATAAGTGTAGACATAAGCCATCAAATTAGTATGCACAAGATACATTTTGGGTCCCGTACATGTCACATTCTGATGTTACATAGTTGTGTTGAAAAAAGACAAAGTCCATCAAGTTCAACCACTCCAAGTTAAAACCCAGCATACACACACACCCCTACACACTTTCACACAAACCATATATGCCCATAGCTATATTACTGTAGAGTTTAGTATCAAAAAGCCCCTTTTGAAAGCATCAACAGAATCAGCCATCACAACATCACCCGGCAGTGCATTCCACAACCTCACTGTCCTCACTGTGAAGAACCACCTACACTGCTTCAAATGAAAGTCCTTTTCTTCTAGTCTGAAGGGGTGGCCCCTGGTGCGATGATCCTCTTTATGGGTAAAAAGGTCCCCTGATATTTGTCTATAATGTCCTCTAATGTATTTGTAAAGTGTAATCATGTCCCCTGGCAAGTGCCTTTTTTCCCAGAGAAAACAACCCCAGCCTCGACAGTCTACCCTCATAATTTAAGTCTTCCATTCCTCTAACCAGTTTAGTTGCACGTCTCTGCACTCTCTCCAGCTCATTTACATCCCTCCTAAGGACTGGAGTCCAAAACTGCACTGCATATTCCAGATGAGGTTTTACTAGGGATCTATAAAGAGGCATAATTATGTTTTCATCCCTTGAGTTTATGCCCTTTTTTATGCAGAACCCTATTTGCTTTAGTATCTAAAGAAGGACACTGCCCAGAACTAGACAACTTGTTATCTACAAAAACCCCAAGAGCCTTCTCACTTAAGGAAACTCCCAACAAACTGCCATTTAGTGTATAACTTGCATTTATATTATTTTTGCCAAAGTGCATAATTTATCAACATTGAACCTCATTTTCCAGTTTGCTGCCCAGTTTCCCAACGTAGACAAATCACTCTGCAAAGTGGCAGCATCCTGCATGAAACCTATAGTTCTGCACAATTTAGTATCAACTGCAAAAATAGAAACTGTACTTTCAGTGCCCACATCCAGGTCATTAATAAACAAGTTGAAAAGCAAGGAACCCAGTACAGAGCCCTGCAGTACACCACTAACAACACTGGTCCAATTAGAAAATGTTCCATTTACCACCACTTGCAAATTTGGCATTGCTAGCGTCAGGGCCGGTCGTACCAACTGCGGGGCCCAATTAGAACCATTTTGGCGGGGCCCCTAGAAGGAACTTTGCTGTCTGTCGCAGGGTCACAGAGCTGGATGGGCAAATAGTGCCTGCTCTCCCCTCTGTCCAAGTGAAGGCTGCCAGTTGGGGATGGGGGCAAGCTGGGCAACTGGGAGAAAATGTCCCCTCTATGTGCGCTAAAAAAAGTGCATTAAAAAAGTGCACTAAAAAAGCTTATTTTGGTTACCACTGTAAACTGTGTGTGTGCAGCACCATGGATTATATATACAACATTAATACATTTCACATTCGGGTCACTTGGGTTTGGGGCGGGCTGGTTGAATTGGATTTGGGGGTGGGCTGGGCCAATCAAGTTCAGATGTGGCCTGGGCCAATCAGGTCTGAGTGGGCTGGGCCAATCTGGATTAGGGGTAGCCTGCGCTACTGGAGGATTAAGCAAATAGGAATCAGAGTTTGCACTGGAGCTGTGCCCCCATAAGAGCGGGGCCCAATTGGGCCAAATTGGTCCAATGTGCTTAAGACCGGCACTGGCTAGCGTAAATGCTCTTTGCCTGATTAAGTAAAGGTAGCATAACTTCGCTACTTTTCACCTCCCTGAGTGCAAATTCGCATTTTAGGAAATTAGTGGCATACTGGGGAATTTGCCTGGCGAAGTGCGGAGAATTGTGGTGACGGCGTCGCTAGCAAATTTCTGCACTTTAGTGAATTTGCCCCTATATCTTGTTCCAGAAGTAGAATTGCATTGAAATACATTTATATGTTGTTCTATAGAAAAGAAGTCAGATACTACTTCTTCCTAGATTCTCCCTATGGTCAGGTCTGGGTTTGCATGCAGTAAAAAGCCAAAATGCTGATTTTTCACTCTTTATCTGGGGTCCTAAAAAGTTTCCAAAGAGTGCCATGTGCCTATTATAATTGTACATATCCTTATAATTTCAAATTGTTTTCATTTACATAGTAACATAACATATTTGATTGTAAAAATACATCTATCAAGTTCAACTTTGTGAAACTTCTTTTGAAATCCTGTTCGTTTTGTCTGGGACTTCCTTATGTCTGTTTGTCAAATGGCTGCTGATGAAGCTGGTAAGTAACTGAATTAACCATTTTTCTTCTTCACATATTTAAAATGTCTGTGACACTTTTTCACAGTGTTTACAAAACAAAAAATAAATAAAAATAAACTCACCTACTGCAGTTTTTGAAAAGTTCTATGGAAACTCACTTTGCTGCTCCAGATCAATGACACTGAAAAAGGTATATATTTATAATAATAATTATAATGCTAGCATCCAGGTTGTTATTTGAATGAGAGACTGGAACAGGAATAAGATAAGGTCTGAATAAAAAAAGAAAAAAAAGTAACTATAAAATTATTGCCCCAAAGAGCAAACAGATTATTTTGTTACTGAAGTCAAGGACCTCAGTTTGGAAAACAAGCAGATGCTTACACTTAACTAAACATACATATTTATTATTATACATGTAGCCAGCATAATTAAAAACACCCTAACCCATAAAAATAAAGACATGCAGATTAGATCAAGGGGCCCCTTGTATATATGATTGATTCCATTCAAATATTAGTGACATTTACGGGCAGATTTACTAAGGGTCGAATTCAAGGGTTAAAAAACCCTCAAATTCAACCATGGGA
>CM044441.1:61617656-61631977 GCA_024363595.1 Xenopus borealis | reverse complement strand
AAAAAAAAAAAAAAACAAAGCATTAAAGAGCAGAAGCAGCAGCGTGAACAGATAAAGCGGCTACGCTTGGCTAGATCTGCAAACACCACAGATGAGGGTTACAGAGCTTCCTCATCCAATGTATTAGACAGGGTGGAGATTTGTCATCTAATTAAATCATGGGGAAATGCCTTCTATCGCATTATCCAGTAATTAAGCTGAATTGCCATAATTTGATTTACTTGCAACAATTCAAATGTTAAGAGAAGTGGGATGGCATTTTCTGGAGATTTGTCACCTGCAGTTCCATAGATTTACAGCAGCCAACAAATCTCGTCGTTCATCACCCTTAAGTTAGCCAAACACACAACAATTATGATCTTTCCTGTATCAGATATATAGGTAGGAAACGATTTCTACCTGTATCAGAAGATTCAGCAGTAAACGCTGGCTGATGTTTGGGCCCATTCAAGATTTTCCAACTTGTCCAAATCTACAAGCAGACATCTCTTTTGTTGATATCAGTCTTCCATCTTTGTTTCTACTATAATATTGTATCTATGGCCACCTTTAGTCACTGGACAATAAGCCTGATAGTGATTGCGTGGGAACTGCCTGATCTGCATAAAAATGACCCGTTCCCGTTAAATTCACTAAGCTATGTGAAATTAAAGCACACCAATACTTGGCTCCTCAGATAAAAGAATATCAGCACTTGCCATTCAGATGGGTAAACGGCAATATCAGTGATCATCATAGAGCCAAGGAGCAGCAGATTCCAGAAGGCTGCACTAAATCTATTCCTTATAGATGAAGTAAAAATGGACAGCTTTTCAAAACGGGCAGTCTACACTTACATTAGATCAGTATATAATAGAATGTTCTATTCTTAATTTCAATTTATTGTATTTAGAATTTTATTCTACCTCTAACTGGTGTCACGGACCCCTCTAACCTGCTCGGTGGCTATAAAGGTATTGCTATTGTAGGTTTACTTCAGATTTGTCTCTATTTATATTCTAGTCTCATTCAAGCCACTGCAAGGTTGCTAGGGTAAGCTACAGTAGATACTAGCAACTAGTTTTAAATTGCAGACCAAATCCATCAATTTGTCCATTACATGTGTAATTGAAAACCAAACGTTTAACAAGACAATTACTCTATAAAAGCAGCCCCCTTGCAATCCACTATTTTTACTTGGCAGCCCACTGCAATTGAAAACCAAACAATTGACTAAGCTACAAAGCACAGATACAATACCCAATAAAGCATAAACCCGACTAGCTACTGTTATGTACATACCTCAGTCTTCATGGTATTTTGCAGTTCATACAGAATCCTGTGAATATAAGCATAAGGTAGAATGAGGGGTGCTGTGGGAGTATCTATTCAATCATAGATCTTTATTTGCACTGGCATTTCAGAGTATAATTTAGGTTTCACCACATACATTCTGTTGGGTAAACGGCAAAAGATAATCATCATTGTGCCAGAAAAACGGAACATGAAAACCAGTAAATCATAGGACAACTGCGTGCACTTAAAGTGCACCTATCACAGTTAAATATACCCACCTTTGTCTATTCATACTAAATCTGCCAATATCCAGAGAAATCTCGGCTATTCAAAACGTGTCTGCATTCTTCTGTTGAGAAAATAATCATGGGAGAGTTCACTTCTCATGACATATCCCCTCCCGGAGTGGTTATAAGGAGCAGAACAGTAAGAGAGAGGCATTTTGGAGAAAACTGTCTGGAGTCCCTGAAAAAGAAAATAAAAAAATGAATCAACATTGCAGAGCAGGAACAGAGTTAAATTAACTGAATGTTGCTGCTCTATGCTCTGCCATTAAGCACCACAGAGCTTTAAGCTGGCCATAGATGTGCAGATTTAATTGTTTGTGCCACGAATGCTCGTTCCTTTAGTTTAATGAGCTACCATTCAGATTAAAATAAGTAGGAAAAATAAATGAGAATATTTTGGCCATTAATGGACAAGCAGCAATCATACGAAAGTTACGTCCAACAAATAGTAGTGACCCTTTAATATAGTCAGGCAATACATGCAGAGTTCTTATTGGTAGACTATACAAGTCTTTAACCTGTTTGATCAACATTGTACGAAAAGTGGCGGGACACTCCACACAGTCCGAACCTTCACTTTGTATGACTATCTTTGGGTCTGTGGCCAGTTTTACCAGTGTCCCCCTCCCATTTTTTTCTGCATTTACCCCTATATACAGGCAGTTAGTGTCGTTTTTTGCTAGAAATCATAAGAAATCTGTCTTTTACCACCAATTTCTCAATATTTTATTCTAAAAAAGTTCAAGCATGAAAACAAATGGCAAAAGAAAAAATAAATAAAACTTGAATGCACAAACTACTTTTGCAAGGTTTTTTTGGCAAGTTATTTTTAATGGTTGTTTTTCAATATTTGGCAGGTAATCTAGTTCACAGAATAAAAATGCTTGTGCTCCAAATGGAAACAGGCACACGGTGCAGGGCTGCTTTTTCCTGCACCAAAACAGCTGCTTCAGCCTGGGAGCCGGTATTTTTTTCCAGAAAAGGTGGCAACCCTACACATGGCAGATTTCAGCACAAAGGCTGGCAAGTACACAACTTCATCATCATGGTATTTTGTATCAGAAATAGTTAGTGTATACCATGTAAAAGGCTGATGTGAGCTTAGAGGCCCGATTTTTGGCCTATGGATTTCCACAAGCCAAGAATCAGCCCCTTGTAGCAATAGGCTAAGGGTAAAGTCACAGTAAGCATTTTTTCTTGGCAGAAAAAGCAATACTGCCCTGAGTGTGTAGGAAGGGGAGTATTTTCTGGTTATACATTCTGTGTGCAGTAACACGTTGCTGACATTTGTTATATTTACTTGAATGGAGCAGAGGAAACTTCACATTACAGCACAACATTTTACTTAAGCACATGGTTTAGCTCCTTGTTGTACTCTACTTTAAATTTGTCCCACATGCATTCTATCACCGCTACAGTGTCCTACCCCTCACACAATATTGCCACCATGCTTTCCACTGTAACTTCCATGCAATCATCTAATACCAGAGCTAAAGTCCATTTTTGTTGTACTTCAGCCGCCCTGCTGCTTCTGGGGAGCAACCCCTTTAATGCCATGCAATTGAAAACCAAGTTAAACTTAAAATACAAAGATAAATACCCTATAAAACCATTAAGATGACTAAAATACAATTACATACCTCAGTCCTCATGGTATTTTGCAGTTCATATGAAATCCTGTGAATATAAGAATAAGGTACAATGAGGAGTGTTGTGAAGGGAAAAAACTAAATCTTTATAAGCCTGGATCTTAAATTGCATTAGCATTCAGATTATAATTAAGGTTTCACCACATACATTCTGTTGGGTAAACGGCAAAATATAATCATCATTTTGCCAGAGAAGATGGTTTAACAAAGATGCAGAATACGGGGGTAGATAAGTCATAGGACAAATGACAAAATCATAGGACTAATGCATGAATTTAAAATGCACCGGTCGCTTTCCCCATTAACACAAGAAAAGGAAATACACCCACCTCAGTCCTAAATCCAGATAAATCCCTGCCATTTCAAAAGTCCACGTGGTGCTACAGTCTCAGCTTTCTTCTAAGTCCTCGCAAAGCAGCATGGGAGGAAATGACTTCCCGTGATATTTCCCCTCCCACAGAACACTTCCCTGTGTGGAATGCCTTAAAAGGAGAGATCACTGATCCGAATTACAGAGCAGCAGTGTATTTGCATGTCTCCGCCCATGCCGCCTTGTGGGAGAATTAAAACTATTTTTTTGGTAATGCTATGTGTATGGCATGAGACAAGCAAATACCTTCAGATTTCAGAAGGCTTCACTTTGCATGCATGAGCAGCAGTGTTATAGTAAACTGAGAAAGCTGCTGCCTGCTCCTTCTGCAAACACCACAGATCAAGTTACAGAGCTCCCCCTCCCATGTTTGTCTGCAAATTAACCCTTTATTTGGGTAGTTGTGGCAGCAAGCAGTGCTCTGTTTCAACTCAACTTGCTGCGGTGCTTTTTTGTCCCAAATCATAACAAAATATGGAATTTACTAAACTCATGCCATATTTTGCCTGCATTTAACTAAACATTAAGGGCGCAGTCAGTACTCCCAACTTTAAGTTTAAAGGCATACTGTCACGGGAAAAAATGTTTTTTTCAAAATGCATCAGTTAACCGTGCCACTCCAGCAGAATTCTGCATTGAAATTTCTCTTTTTATGTTTCATTTTGAAATCAGACATGGGTCTAGATATAGGATCATTTTCCCAGCTGCCCCAAGTCACATGACTTCTGCCAGAAAGCAGTTCCCTCCTAAAGTGCTGGCGCAAGTCACATGACCAGGGGCAGCTGGGAAATTGACAAAATGTCTAGCCCCATGTCAGATTTCAAACGGAATATAAAACAAATCTGTTTGCTCTTTTGAGAAATGGATTTCAGTGCAGAAGTCTACATGTTTTCTCACAACAGTATCCCTTTTATAACTTGCATGTGGTGGTGCGGCTTTGTATTAACGCAAGTACTGTCAAACTATAAGACTCAGACTGCATTTGAAAAATTCATAGCAAATGATTAACATATAGCCCCATTGAAAAGCATTATGTGTACATTGTCAAAATACTATATAAAGTATACATTGGGACAAAAACTCTTTGCAGTTTAATCCCCTTCTCCTGTGCAGGCTGTGTTTGAGATGTCTAGAACTTGAAGCACTGCTAAAATTTCCAAGTAGCGTCTGTAATAATATGTGCCCACAGCATTCAGATAGCATTCTCAAAAGAGCAAACAGATTTTTTTTTTTAGATTTCATTTTGAAATCTGACACAGAGGTATAGAATGTATAGGGGTTCCAGAAGGCCCCAAGTCATATACAATTTCAATAAAAATTGGTAAAACAGGTCAACCGCTAGGCAATTTGGGGGGCTTGAAAAAGAATTTGCTGTGGGGCCCGGTAATATCTAGTTATGCCACGGAGCACAACCACTGATTTTAAGGATCCCAAAACCACATAAAACAGTTTTACCCTTCCTCACTCATTTTCCCCATTTCATTCAAATCTTCAGGAGAGAAACATCAGTAAAGCACCAGCCACCAACAAGATTCTCGTTACTGCAAGTTACAATGCAGACCATTGTGTAAATGTTCTGGTTGAAGCAGTAACTAGGGGTCCCAGAGTAAAGGTGATGGAAGCAGAGATATGCACAAAATGTCTATTCACTCTTCTACACCCACCTAGATACTCCTAGATGGGCAGCTTGAAGTTTAGAGGCAGACTTAGGATGAACCCAAAATGGTATTTTATAGGGGGGAAAAGTAAAAAATTGGAAGGCTGGTATTGGAATAGGTGACAACCCTACTCAGCATCAATAAATACATTACTAGATAACATGTGACAACTTATTAAATCAGCTTTAAGACATACTAACTTTACCTGCATGGTTATCACATAATACCATTGTTGCAGGGTATCCTGTGCTGTAGAAAATCAGGCGCCAAAGTGAAATTTATTCTAAATTTCATTGCAGTAAATAGCTTTTTCAACCTCCCCATTCTCTTTGCTTTATACCCAGGAACAAAAGCCCCTCCCCAGCCTCATGTTCACCATAATTAAGACTGTCACAGATTGCAGGTTTGTGAAAGGCTTTACACATTCCTTGGAAATTGCCTCATTTCCTTCCTCTCCATTTCTACAGACCATCCCCCATCTCACTGCCATGTGGTCACTCAGCTGCTGACCAGAACTTATTAACCATTTCTGTAACAACCAGAATCAATTCCATCAACTTCTGGGGAACTAGATCTGGTCTCAACCCACACTTAAAGGAATACTTATGCCTTTGTTTTATAACTACCAAGCGGATGGGTCCTATAGAAGCATCATAAGTATCTTGTGAATATAATTCAATTGGTTCCAGTAAATTAAACAATTAGTCTGTTACTATCTCATGTAAAATTGAAGTAAAATCACTTTTGGCAATGGGAAATCACATGGTGAAAAAAAATCACTAGATCAACACTTGACCTTTGATCTTAGTTAAATTTCCAGTGCTATGAATAAAAATGATGGAATAAAGTGCATATTCACCCTAAAGAATATCACTGAGGTTGGTAACAGCTCGTGGTTGCTAAGGGTTGGGGCAGACTTGCAGATTTGGTGAGATTTAGTCGCCTGGAGCCTAATCGCCTCTTTTGCGGGGCGACAATCTCCCAGAACTGCCTTCTTCCTGCCTTCCATCTGCTGGAATGAAAAATCGTCTGCGCTAATGCACTTGCGTCGCTTCTATTTTCAAAGTCACCTGAAGTTACCTTGTGAGGCAACTTCGGAAATCGAAGCGCCGCAAGTGCATTAGCGCAGGCGATTCTTCATTCAAGCAGACGGAAGGCAGTTCGGGGATGTCGCCCCACAGAAGAGGTGATTAGTCACCAGGCGACTATATCTCCCCGAATCTGCCTGTCTGCCCCAACCCTAAAGATGCAAAACTATATCAAGCATCCTGTTTGGTACAACAGTCGTAGCATACATTAAAAATCCTTCAATCAAATTTTACTTTAAAGGGGTTGTTCACCTTCCACCTTTTCAGTTCAGTTGTTTTCAGATTGTTCCCCAGAAATAAAGACTTTTTTCAATTACTTTCCATTATTTATTTTTTTTACTGTATTTCCGAAATCTAAGTTTAATGTTGAACGTTGGTGTCTCTGCAGCTCAGTAAGTCAGGCGCAGACTCTTAACTGTTACAATTTTACAACATTTAGTTGATACATTTCTCAGCAGCATCACCGGTGTATTAGTAATTAGTAATAGTGATGGTCAAATCGGCTGGGATTCTGCTCAGCAGGGACAAAGATAAGAAATGTATCCATTAATGTATCAATTTAGAACAGTTTACAGGGTCGGTGACCCCCCCCCCCCCATAGCTGCTTTAGTAGTTTAAAAATGACACATTAAACTTCAATATTAGAAAAACTGTATCAAATACAAAATAGAAAGTAATTGGGAAAAATCATCATTTCTGGTTATCTATCTGAAAACAACTAGTTGTTTGAAGGTGAACAAACCATTTAAGGGCCCTTACACACGGGCGTTTTTACTTGCGCTCCCCTGCGGCTGAACGCAGCCAAACGCACGCAGGTCCAAAACGCCTGTGTGTAAGGGCCCTAAGACAATTTGCAGTTTTTTTTGTTTTTTTTTTTTTAAATGACCGGCCAATGGTGGGGGCGGCACTAAAGGGGCGGGCTGTGATGTGGGGGGACACAGCGTGAGAGGACCCGAAAAGAAAAAAAAGGTACCTTTTCACCAATGGGCCAAGGGCTTTTCTTACCAGCAGCTACATTGCTGGTAAATTTGTAATACCGGCCCTGGCCCTGGCAGGTGTTTTACCGGCCGGGTGGCAACCCTATTTGCAGTTGGTGTTTATTTTTTTTATTATTTGTGGTATTTAGCTTTTTTCAATAGTTCTCCAGTTAACCTCACAACTAGGCAGTAGTTTAAATGAAAAAGCTGGAATACGAAAAGGCAAGGGCACAAATAGTAAAATAAGAAATAACAAGTAATAATAACAATAAAATTGCAATCTCAGAGAGCAGTAGGCCTGTTGGGGTCAGCGATTCCTATTTGAAAACTGGAAAAAGGCACATCATTGCACTATAACAAATAAAAAATAAGACCACCTGAAAAGCTGCTAAAAATTCAGCCGAATACCAAACCGAATCCGACTTTGCTTATGCAAATTAGGGATGGGAAAGGAAAAAGTGTGAACGTTTTTTCACTTCCTTGTGATTTTTCATGTGATTTCCCTCTCCACCCCTAATTTACATATACAAATTATTATTCGGATTCTGTTCGGTCATACACAAAGATTTGGCCGAAAACTGCTTAAAAAGGCCGAATCCGGAACCCAAATTTGTTAGGTATCAACCAGCCAAAGCAATATACATAAATTACCCCACATGGTGCATAGGGTAACAGAAGTGAAGTTTAGCACAAGTAAAAGAGATTCAATATCTCAAACAATAGAATGTACCCTGCCAGGTCCATATTGGGAATCAGACTAGGCCCTGGCATTTCAAGTTAGTTTAGGGCCAAACAGCATTTGCCAGAATTCACAAATTGCTAGTCCAGGCCTGCACTCTGGAACTAAAAACACCAAATCCACCTTGTCCGTTTGAGGACTAATTGGACCCAGTTTTTATTACAATCGTGGCACATGGGGAGATAAGTTGCCAAGCGACAAATCTTCTCTGCTGAGGTGACTAATCTCCCCAAATGCCTTCCCGCGGCAAGAATGAGAATCGCCACTGGGATGGCATACATATCGCTTCGTTTCCCAAAGTCGCCTGAAGTTTTTTCACAAGGCAACTTCAGAAAAACAAAACGTTATATATGCCCCACCCCCCTGCTATGCCGGTCCGAGCAGCCATGTCCGCATTACGCGTGTGTGATGTCACGACCATGCCCATAATGAAAAGATGCCTCGATTAGGGACCGCTATTCGTTATGTGCATGCAAGCTCCTTGCGCAAGTAGCATATCGCTGGCGGGGGCATTTTTTTAAAAAACTACTGGTATCCCCAACCGGAATGCAGGATCTACCAGCCACACCTTTGGTTGGGGATATGCTGGCTCTATATAAATACATGCTAATAATCAATATTACCATTTTCTTTTAAATTACTCATTTCCAATAAATTGGAAAAAAAATATCCTGGGACCCTCAGAGTACTAAATAATACATAGATTATTTAATTTCATTTTACACAAAAATCTTGCTTTTTAGTCAAATTGGGAGAAGAGGCTCTAATAGTGACAAGTATTGTTGGAAACAAGAAAAAAAATGTTTGTTATTCTCTGGCATAAAAAATGGAAACAAAATGGAGTGAAAGGGGTTAATGTTAACTTTTAGAATGTTATAGTATGGTCAATTCTAAGCAACTTTTCAATAGGTCATCATGGTTTATTTTCTTATAGCTTTTTTATTTGCCTTCGTCTTCTGACTCTTTCCAGCTTTCAAATGGGGGTCACTGACCCCATCTAAAAAAAACACATACTTTTTAAGGCTACAACTGTATTGTTATTGCTTCTTTGTATTACTTTTGTTTATTACTTTCTATTCAGGCCTCTCCTATTCCTAATCTAGTCTCTTGTTCAAATCAATGCATGGTTGCTAGGGTAATTTGGACTCTAGCAACCAGATTGCTGAAATTGCAACTGGAGCTGCTGAATAAAAAGCTAAATAACTCAAAACCCACACAAATAATAAATAATGAAAACCAAAAGCAATATGTCTCAGAATATCACTCTCTACATCATGCTAAAAGTTAATTGAACGGTACCTCCCAACATTTTGGAAGTAAAAAGAGGAACACAAATGTTTTTCACACGTTGCTGCGGCTAGATTTTTCACCACACCTATTTTTGTGGTCACACCTCCTATTTATCATGTTCATTTTACAAAATTTGGCAGGTTATGAAAGTTTGAAAATATTTCTCCTTGTCCAAACTGTTACAATTACTTATTTTCTTATCTCAAATAGTGTTACAAAGTATCTTATTTGCACCTGTTAGCTGTTCTGGGCTCTCTGCCAAAAGCCAATGAAGTTAGAAACTTAGTTTCAATTTCTTGCTGTTCAGTGCAGAGAAAAGAGGGACTTTCCAGTACAAATGAGGGACTGCAGGTTGAGCTCTCAAAAGAAGGACTGTGCCTCCAAAAAAGGGACAGTTGGGACTGGGAGGTATGTCAGTCAGTACTGCTGGCAACAACAGGAAAAATATTTTTTTTTTAATCTTTCTTCTCTGCCATAAGTAGAAATTGTGAACATAAAAAAATTAACTGGCCACACTATTATCGGAAAAACAGAACTCAGCTGGGGCTATTTGGAAAATGTCAGTGTTCTTCAAGGAAAAACAATGGGCATACAGGAATGACTGGCAATCACCGCAAACAATATTTATTAATATATTTATTGAACAAGTATTTTTCTCGCTGACAGAAGTAAGAGCTGCGGCAACCAAACGGCAAGCATTACGAAAACACGCTTCCATCCTGCCTACCACGTGTTACACGTTTATTTTTACACGTCTTACGCCTCAGCGCGCTGCGTTTTCACGCTTATATTAGCGTAATCGTGACACTGTAATCTCGCGAGATGAGATTTTGTGATGAGATTGGCTGTCAGGCCGGAGCTAAGAAGCAGGACATTTAGGTCTGAGGTCTGCGAAGAAATTGGGGACTGTAGAAACAAAAAGCTGCATTGTTGGGCGGTATGCATTTATCAACGCATTAATTGCTGTTGTTTTTATTTATGAGCATAGAATAGTATGAAAGGCACACTATATTCACTTTATAAATAACTATACATTCATTTTATCGGTGGTACATATAGTTCACCTCGTCCAAAGACTGTAGCCTGAAGTTACTACTAGTCGATAAGTAAAGAGGAAAGTGTGTACCAAGCAGTAATGCTTGCATTGTGTATATTGAGGCATGACCATTGCTTTTTAATGGCCATTAACATATTGGGTTCCAGGCCACCTTGGAGACCACAGCATTAGCTCATAAGAAGATATAGGCATATGTAAACATAACAATATCACCATTCAGTCATTTTACAGGAATATCTAGGGCAGTAAATACATTTCACTTTAATTGAGCTTCAAGCTGGCCATCAGGTAGGATCTAAGGGTTAAATAGGCCTTATACCCAAATCTCTCCTAACTGGCCTTAAACATCCTGCCACCTACAGCCAAGACTTAGACTATGATCGCGATGGGGGCCCCCATCATTTTGGAACCATTGCTTTAATTTCTGATTTTGTAATGTTCTCTTACATTTTATTCTACTGTGGCAGTACCTATATTGGAACAACCAAGATAACCTGCACCATGCTTTCTTTTTCATATGAAAAAATGGATCATCGCCTTAGGCTATGGAAAAAATCAGAAACACTGTATGGTGCAGTATGCTCTACTTAAATTCAAACAAGCACCCTGTGCAAATGCACGACTTTATACTGCGTGTTCAGCCAGGAAGGGTTCCTCTCCCATGGATAGTGCACTGCTTAACAATGTTTACAGCCTTCACCAATCTGGCTAGAGTGCCTGCTTACAGGACCCAGGATTAGGGTATTACATATATTATCCCACAACTCGAGATAATCCTTGTGGTTAACCTTTAGTTCAAATAGGGGAAAACAGAGATCCCATTGTGTAATATCGTTTATTTAAAAATGTTTCATTAAAAATGTTTACATTTGCTTAGTAGAAATTAGTCATGTATAAATAAGTTCTTTGGCAGGTATTTCCAAATGTCCACAAATAGGAGTAGTTTGCTAGCAAATGTTGTTTACTCCTCGTGGTGGTCCCTGCAGCTTGCCATGACGAGTTTCACCAATCCTCAAAAGCATGTGACCTTAAAAGGCCGATCGCTCCCAGTCTCTATGGCAACTCCCCGCCTGTTTGCGTTCCATTCCTCTACTTCATATGCACATCCCCTTGTTAGATCCATTTTTTTTCGTATTTTACCTTCTCGTGTACAGTTGGGAGACTGTGAAAGGATTGGCAGGAATCCACAATTCTAAAGGACAGACTAACTTTTCTTTTTACCCTTTTATTGTGTTTCTTTTTCATATATTCATGTATACCAGTTGCAGTTGTGGATTCCGTGTACGTATTTTCAGACTGTTCTAAGGTGTTCTGTTCTGCCCAGAAATTTCTTTGCTTATGTGGTTTTATCTAGAGGGTATTTCCTTATTGCAGCAGGGGTTATATTGCATACAGACTAGTGTATTTTGTTTATAACTTGAATATTACATACTTCTCTACTTCAAACTGAACTTGTCTTTGGACTCGAAATGACCGTTTCAGTTGTAATCCCTTGTGGTCAGGGCCCTTGTTACATGCCTTATTTTATTTCCTAATTGGCGCTGCATGTGGAACTTCTAAAATGCACAGAGCCAAAAAATAGCCCTGTGTGCCATTGCTCTTAGAATCCTTTCAACTTTCTGGTTCGATGAGCTGGTTAAAACAAATGACTGCTTCCAACATAGAACACATTTTGTGGCACTTCATGTACTTGTATCATCTGTGATCAGAATTCAATTTTTTCTATTGCTGCACCAATGACCATGTTCATGGACATATTCATGTTTTGTAGAAAGGGCCGACCAGCGTGACAAGAAGAGATGTCTTGCAGAAGGAAAGAAGAATCCAGAAACAAGCACAGTGTGAAGCACCACAGGAGAGATGAGGAAGATGCAGTCAGTCCAAGCAGCATCCATGATCAAGAGCAAGAACACAGTAGCCGCAAGCGGAGGCGAAGTAGCAGCAGTGGGACCCACACATCGCAAGAAATCAAAAAAATCAAGCATGTGGAGACTTTGTATGTAAAATGCTCCTTGCTTGTATACCCAATTGGTATACAGTGTATTTGCTTAATGTTTTTGCATTTTTGGATCAGAATACGCCTACAATCAACCTGTACATATAACACGTAAATAGGGTGTGTGTTGAAAATGACTTCATCCTGTTCTTTTAATTCAGATAAGTTTTTGAAACATACTTTATCCCCTTCCCAAGTACCCCCTGTAGCTATTAAAGCTGGTCACACACTCAGTACAGTACACAAAATAAAATTACTATACTGAGCATGCAGCCAGTGCAGAGGATACTTGGGAAGAAGATTAGCCAAAATGGTGTGATTAGTGCAATGACTGCAGCTATCTTTGAACATCACTGCTGCAGATGCACTTGATAAAATAAAAATATTTAAAAAAAATATAAGTAAGCCACCCTTTACTTCTTTCTCCAGCATTGCTTTATAAAAGAATATATTTCCCATGTCCATATGTACAGAAAACTCAAGAATGAAGTCACAAATTCAGTCACATCAAAACAGAATGTGTATATAAATCTGCCAGTAGATGGCAGTGTTTGCATGTAAACTTTGACATGCTTAGTAAAGTGCCACTTCTGCTTTAAATTAATATTGAGGCATGTAGTTCTGCGAAATATATTGGTATACATTGGATAAGTAGACAAATTTCAAACATTGACCCTAATATGGTGTTTGAGAGCATGAGAATAAAAGGTTATAATATAATAATACCTGGTGACTCTACAGTGGCAGTGCATTCCTGAAGATGCAGCATGTGAAACATATATAGCATTGGAAAGTCTAAGTATAGCAGAAGTGGCCTTGCTTGTATTTTTCAGAAACATTTGCATCCCTCTCTAAATAGGTACATTAAAAATATACTTCTATTTTTTTCTTTTGTCACCTTCTGTCTCCATTCACATTTTCATTTTACATATAAATGTGTATTTTGCTTTTTTGCAGCTATGAAAAACCTCCACCAGGGTTGATCAAGGTAATGTAACACAATATAAATTGAGAAATAATGAATTGTCATGTATGCTGCTGTTTTCTGCTTTCTACTGATTAATCATCATTACAGCTAGAGCAATTCTGCTTTGACCGTTTCTGCTGTTGTATGTCAAAATAGAATTGTCAGGCTAGGTGTCTGGAATTTTTCAGCTATTTTGTTTCACAGGAAGATGAGCCTAAGCCTGAAGACTGTATACCAGATTTGCCGGGCAATGAACATGCCAGAGATTTCTTGGCACATGCTCCAACTAAAGGACTCTGGATGCCACTAGGGAAACAAGTCAAAGTTATGCAGTGTAAGTTTGAAAAATTCTTTAAGTTATTAGAGGAAAACTATACCCCTGAACCATGTATAAAAATGTGTTGCATGAAACAGCTCATATGTAAACTCGTGCTTCATGTAAATAAACATAAATTTTCATAAATGAAAGTAGTAGTATGTGCCATTGGGTAATCCTATTTATAAAATTGCCATTTTAAGAAGTAAGGGTCACCACATGGATCCTGCGATATGCCACTTAATATTATATAAACTATGTGTTTCTTAAAGGAGAACTAAACCCTTCATTAACCCCCCAGCATAGCTTTTGCCCTGTGCAAATGCCCCTGATTTTTTTACTCGCCCCTCGCAGGAGTTTCAGGCATCGGAGGTCAAAGCAGCCATCTTCTTTGGTAACCTTTGTGTCTTCTTCCGGGTCTTCGGCAGTTTCCATGAGTTTCAGAGCATGCGCAGTTGGAACCGGGAAATTGCTCAAAGTTTGCATGCACGGAAGCACCGTTCAATAGATGAAGATTACCGAAGAAGAAGATGGCTGCCTTGAACTCCAATAACTGAAACTGCTGCGAGGGGTGAATAAAACGTTAGGGGCATTTGCCCAGGGGTAAGAGCTATGCTGGGGAGAGCGGAGAAGGGGGTCTATGGGGGGGGGG
>CM044441.1:61596839-61616433 GCA_024363595.1 Xenopus borealis | reverse complement strand
TGGGGGGCTGTTTAGAGCAAATTTACAGAAAGAAAAACATTTACTTTTCCTTTAAAGAAGGCTTTACTTCTCCTTTATGTATTCATTTTTGGGGGTAAAGTTATCTTTTAAAGTATTTAATTATGATGATGTATTTCTAATAATATATTGAACTAAAATTACAAGTTGTGTATATTTTTTTGAAGCTGCTATGTGTCAGGGCTCATACATGTTCGTTTTTGTGCCATATAGTTGAAATAGTTTTGCATTTAACATCCTTAAAGTAGAGTAGGTGTTGGAGACAAAAATTCTGTGTTCTGTGTCTGCAGTATATTAACACTGTGTATGACTTGCATTCCCATAAATATAATCAACATTTTCTAAAACGTGTATGTCCCATGCGTGTCATCTAACTTTGGCATGCAGTCCATTGTGTTCTGTTTTTGTTTGCAATGCAGGTTGGAGGTGTAAACAGTATGGCCACAGAACTGGGGACCGGGAATGTCCTTATTTCATAAAAGGCAATCAAAAAATTGAGCAGTTCAGAGTGGTAAGTAGTACCTTATTTCCAGTTCTGTACTTAATGGTGGAGATTTTAATACTGTTTGATATGCTGTCTGTTTAGGCTAAGGCCAGACGGGGAGATTCGGGGGCATTTTGTCGCCTGGCGACTTCTCGCCGCGACTTGTAGCCCCCGAACCTCCCCGAATAGCCAAGTACCCAAGCTCACCTGGCGAGGCAATTTGGAGCGATTTCAAAAAGCACGCCGCTCCGTGTGAATACGCGCCGGCGTTTTCAGGCAACGCCGGTGCGCTTGGGTACTTGGCTATTCGGGGAGGTTCGAGGGCTACAAGTCGCGGCGAGAAGTCGGCAGACGTCAAAATGCCCCCGAATCTCCCCGTCTGGCCTAGCCCTTAAAGACATTTAAGGAGAGCACATCCAGTTGATTAAAGGAGGGTTCTTTGTTCAAAAGTTGTTGTGGTTCAGAGAATCATGATGTGGTTTGCAATGCCCTTTCTTTGATCATTACAAGAAAACAAATCCCTTCAAAAACTGTTAAATGACAAACCAGCACTTTGGCTATAAGCTATAGAGACACCATTGAAATGATAGATGCATCTTTTAGCTAACAAGGACGGATGTAAATATATTTTCAGAAAAAGTTTCCTCTTTAAAGCCCATTTCACTAAAAAAGGCACTTTCCCAATGCAAAGTTTTACTCTACTGCGCAAGTGTGACTTCCCAAACCCTAGCACAGATAACTATAAAGTAAGCAAATTACAGCACTCAAGTTTTTCCTTGGGTCGGTGAAGTTTTCTCTGAAAAGGAGTACCAGCTTGGGACAGAACTTAGCAATCTATTTCACTGGGGGGGGGTGTAGTGTACCTAACATTTTCCTAGTGACATAGGCTTTTGTTCCTTCAGTCTGCAATTTGTAGTATAAATGTGAATCCCATTAAATAGATTGTTAATGCGGCATGTCTTTTATTTTTTCAGGCACACGAAGATCCGATGTATGGTTTGATAAAAAGTAAGGAACATGAGGAAAAGCAAATGAGGTATTTAAATTAACCAATGATGTGATATTTGTTGATATTTAAAACTGTTAACCTGCTATAGTTTAGCAGGCACAAAAAGTAACTCCAAAGAGTGTTTTGAAGTAGTGAAAATAAAATATCATGTACTGTAGCGCTGCACTGGTAAAACTGGTCAAGCTGCTGTCGCAATGTGGAAATTGATAAAAGGCTCTATAGCACAGGTTAAATGGAGGATAACAGATAACACCATTATGTTGTACATAGCTTATCTGCTGTGTATCCTGAGCCTTTTCTACTTTGAATGGATGCTCCTATTGCTACACCTATTGCTAGTTTATATAAACTATAGTAAGAGTTTCTGAAGCAAACACAGCCGTTTTTCCAGTGCAGGTCAACACTGCATTATATTTTTATTACTTTAAAAAAAAAAATTTTTGTACTTGCGTACACCCCAGGGGAGCCATAATGAATAAGTGAATCTAAATTGATGTGAGTGTTATTCTAAGCACTTTTGAAATTTGCATTCATTAATTCCATCATATTAAGGGATAAATGTACTGTAAAATATGAATACATTTTGTTACTGCAGCACCATCTGCTGGTTAGTTTCTGACCATGAAGTAGTCAAAGTTGTCCGGAGAAAGATCAAGGGCTAATTGAATTTCCTTCTCCATCACCCGCATCCCCTGCTATCTCTCTTCCTAAACTTTTCTTGCTGTTCCTTACCTCTTGATTTCATTCCATAACAAAACTTTCCATCAACCTCTTCAAAACTAAACTCTACCAACCAAAAATCTTAATTGTTGCATTGTACCGCTAAAGTGAATGAAATAACCCTAGTACTTCCTACAGACTGCCTTTGAAGGCCCCTGTCATGGGGCTAAATGAGCATTTGTTTAGAGTTCTTCTGTCAGGCCGTAGTTAGAATTGTATTCTTGCCATTAAAACTAAAAAGTCCAAACTTCAGCTGTTCTGTAGTCTATACTGCTGATGAGCAGTCTGACAGGGAAGGAACAAACTTCCTGCTATTGTTTTTTTTTTCCTGCATGTATTTCTAAACAGTTGAGTTCTATATTCTAGGATCCAGCAGCTTAAACAGTTATTGGAAGACTCAACCTCTGATGAAAGCAGCAGTTCCAGTTCGCATGAATCTCATAGCAAACACAAGAAGAAAAAAAAGAAGAAAGAGAAGAAAAAAAAGAAGAAGAAAAAACACAAATATTCACACAACAATTCTTCTTCTGAATGAGCACGTCGCAAAGACTTTTGGCTGAAAACTTACAATCCTCTTTTGAAAAAACAACCATAAAAGCCACAGATTTATTAATAAGTGCAGTTAGTCAAAATTCAAGAAATCATTCAAGAAAGTTGATACATATTTTTTTTATTGATCATCAGCCATTGAATTAATGGAACAACGTGGTTTTGTTCATAACTTTATACTGCAATCTAAGTGATTATTCTTTAATAAGCTAGTCATCATGGGGAAAACACATTTTTTAAGCATGATCCTAAAAATGAATGGATCCCCTTTAGAGTTCTATTTCAGCTGCTTGCTATGAAGATTACAGCCTTCCACTAAAAGCAGCTGCTTTATGTACTTGGATTTCTAGTGTGGTATAATGCCAGGTTACATCAGAAAGATATTTTGAGGAGATGGTAAAGAAATTTTTGAAGCAGGATTGATCTTTGTATTCAACGTCAAAGAAAAAGCGCACACATGCAGGGACCCGGTCGGTAGGAAGGAATCCACAGTGGAAATGTAATTAAAAAAATCTTCAATCTTTATTGCTCCATATTAAAAGATAATACACGGGGGGACGTGGCTTGACGCGTTTCGTGACCGAATTAGTCACTTCATCAGAAGCCTAAGCGCCCCATGTAGTCCAAGAACTTATATAGCCTTCACCAAGTAAATAAAAAATTGAAACACCTCATTTAAAAGGTCACAATACATATCAAGCCAATTTAAACAGTGTTGCCAAATTATATAAATTGATACATGTTGCCTAAACCCAGCTCAAAGTGATACATTAACAACTATGTTGTATAGATCGATCTAAAGTATATTTTAAGGTTCTGTTAATTAATTAAGCAAAAACTGGGTTGTGAACAAGAGAATAAAAAGGTGAACTGACCAGAAGTATAATATTGAGTAATATGTATATTACAGTACTACTTTATAGAATAATAACATATAAATATGAAAAAGGGATATTTCAAAGGTTAAACATATTGGAGTGGAGGGCAGAGGTAACTATAATACCCTTTCAGTCAATAAAGCAATTTAATTCCCACTCCCTATTGAGTCCGGCTGGACTTATCGTGTGTAATTTGTATATCCAAAGCGCTTCTTTCCTAAGGAGTGCAAGTTCCATATTGCCCTTTCTGATGCCAGGGATTACCCTGTCTATGATCTGAAAAGAGATGCATAATTTTCCATCATGATGTTCAAGTAAGTGTTTGGCCACTGCAGAACGTGAGTCCTGACGAACCACACAGTTTAAATGTTCTGCTATGCGCTTTCTAACTGGTCTTATGATTTTACCTACGTATTGTTTGCCACAAACACACGTAATCATATATACAACATGATGCGTGCTGCAATTAGCATAAAAATCTATATTGAATTGCCTCTGGTGTCCCTTACCCGAAAAGGTCTTAGAGGGTTTCAAATAGGCACAAGCTCCACAGCATGTTTTCCACGTCTATAGCACCCCTTCACCTCTAGCCAATGTGTAGGTCTTAATGGCTTTGAAGTGGTAAAAAGGCTAGGGGATAGCATGGACCCCAGGCTTTGACCCCTTTTGTATGTAAATTGTGGGTTAGCAGGTAATTGGTCTTTGAGAAATTTGATCTTTGTATTTTGTGCTTCAACTGTTGCATTTAACTATTCAAGATACTGAAAGAAAACAAAATACTTTGTCTTTTTTTATGAACAGTTGGGGGCAGATTTATCAGTGGTTGAATTTCGAATTGAAAAAATTAAAAAATTCGACCATGTGAATAGGAAGTGAAGTAAGATCCTTTGAATTTGAATATCGAATTCAAAGGATTTTACCGCAATTCGATTGGTCGAACGATCGAATAGGAAAAATTAGTTCGATTCAATCAAAAATAAGTAAACCCAATTCGGTAGCTTTGATCTGGCGAACTAGGTGGTTGAATAAAAATTTAAAGGGGAAGTACTTTGACAGTCGAATGATCGAATATTTGAATGAAATTTTATTCCAATTGATTGAATTTACAAAATTCACTGGTCTTAGTGGTCTTCAAAAACATTCAAAAATTCAAATGGTTTTGAAAATTCGATCGAAGTTTGAATCCTTCATGTGAATTTTGTAAATCTGCTTAGTGTAAATATATAATTTGTCTATGTTTACAGACCAATGACTAACACAGAGTGTTGAGAGCAGGATACTATATTGTTTTTAAAACTGAATTTTCCATGAGATTAAACTTATATAAAATTCTTATTATTAAGAGACCACAATTCACAGATAATACTGAACCATGACTATTGAAACATTCCGTGAAGTCATATCAATGGAGTGTATAAAACTTGGAATTTTCTCATTTCTATGTGGTAGCATAACACTACATGGCAAGTGGTTGTCTCTAAAACAGTAAAGTTAGGTGCTGAGCAGCATATTTAATGGTACATTGGCTATTGGATGGCTCAAGTCCTTCGTACCTATCCAGAGTCCTGAAGAAATATTAAATCACAGCTATACAACATACAGCCGTCCATGAAAGTTTGTGAATGCTTTAAAATGTTCTATATTTTTATACGAATGTGACCTAAAACATCATCTGTTTTTCTAGAAGAAAACCTAGTAAAACAAATGAAACAAAAATTATCTGCTCATGTGTTTATTGGAAAAAAGTATCCAATAACTTGGAAGAATTTTAGGCCATTTCTCCATACAGAAAAGCTTCAGCTTTTGGATGTTTGTGGGTTTCCTCCACCCACTTTACCTCTTTCCACAACATTTTAATTGGATTAAGATCATTAACCATTCCAGAACATTTACTTTACTTTTATTTAATCGTTCTTTGGTAGAATGACTTATGTTTTAAGATTGTTGTCTTGCTGCATGACCCACTGTCTCTTGAGATCCAGTTCATGGACAGATGTCTTGACATTTTCCTTTAGAACTCTCTGGTATCATTCAGAACTCATTGTTCCATCAATGAGAGCAAGCTGTCTTGGCCCAGATGCAGCAAAGTGGGCACAAACCAGAACACTCCCACTATCATGTTTAACAGAAGGGATAAAGTTATTGTGCTGAAATACAGTGGTTTTCTTTCTCCAAATGAAGCCCCCTTTATTTAAGACATGAAGTTCTATTCTGGCTTCATTCTTCCAGTATCCTTCAGGTTTGTCCACATGATCTCTAAACTGTAGATGATCAGAAATATTTTTTGGGGGGAGAGCAGTGGCTTTCTCCTTGCTACCCTGCCATGCTATTATTGCTTTTCGGTGTTCTCCTGATGATGGACTCTCAACATCAACATTAGCCAATGTGAGACAGGCCTTCGGTTGCTTAGAATTTAACTTGGTCCCTTAGGAGCCTCTCAGACACCTTGCAGTTGGAGTTATCTTTGATGGTCAACCACTTCTGGGAAGGGTAACAAAAGGTCATAAATTTCCTCCCTTTGTACACAATCTATTTGACTGTTGATTGATGTACTCCAGACTCTTTAGAGATAGTCTTGTTGTAACCTTTTCCAGCTTTAGGGTAGGGGCAGACAGGGAGATTCGGGGAGATTTTGTCGCCTGGCGTTTTTTGCAGGCGACAATCTCCCCGAATTACCTTCTCCCTGTCTGCCGATCGTAAAAGCACAAAGCGCCAGCGCCTGTGCAGGCGCAGCGATTTCCGGAATCGCCCGAAGATACCTCGTGAGGAAACTTCGGGCGATTCCGGAAATCGCTGCGCCGCGTCTGCACAGGCGCTTTGTGCTTTTACGATCAGCAGACAGGGAGAAGGTAATTCGGGGAGATTGTCGCCTGCAAAAAACGCCAGGCGACAAAATCTCCCCGAATCTCCCTGTCTGCCCCTACCCTTATGGACACCACCTTTGTTCTAGCCATGATACACATCCACCAACGTGTTGTATGAGTGATCAGGCTTTGCTGGATCCTCATTCTTTAAATTCAACAGGGTCTCTCACTCACTTGTCATCCCATTGATTGGAAACACCAGACTCTGATTTCACCTTCAAATTATATGATAATTTTAAGGATTCACTTTTGGCACTCAAAAATGTGTTTTTGGATAATTTTTGTTTTTCAATAATTTTTTGTTTCATTTATTTAACTAGGTTTTCTTAATCTACTTATAGCAATTGTTTTAAAATCAGTTATGTTTAAGACATAAAAAAAAGAAAAGAAAATTGTAACGGGTTCACAAACTTTCATGCATGACTTTATTTATTCTTTCATTCAAAGAAACATTAAATAAGCAGTTCTCATCATCTGCCAGAAAAATGAGTGGAGTGCATTATGTACAATGTAATACAGTATGTGTTAAACTCTAATCTGCCCCTAGCTATTCTGATGGAGCAGAAAAAAAGATTGTTCTAAACATGGTATATGCTATAGTCATTACTGTAAGAAATAATACTGTATCTAGGACTAGAACTATAGCAGAAGCAGACCCTGTAACTACTGGGCATGTCCAGTGCATTTTAATATGTCTGTGAAAGATGTCTATTTCAAAAAGTTTAGGGGTCCTAAAGGGATTTTGCTACAGTGACCAGTAATTTGTAGTTACACCATAAATACTGTGGCTAGTTAATTCAAACGGTCTGGTTTCTAAGCACACTGGCCATAGCTACTAGGTATTTATTTGGATGACAGAATGTAAAATTTGTATCTGTATTACACATTCACTAACAATTGATGCAGAATGTTCTGGGGAGGACTTTGGTGCCATGTTAATAGAATTTTGACCTTTGTTTTATATACTTGGGATTTTTTTTTTAAGTCACCTAGAGTGAGGTAGTCCACTCTGGGGTCACTTACCTTTGCAATTTAAGTTTCACTCTTTTTTAGAGAAAGAACATCGTGACAAATCATAAAACACAGACAATTTGTTTAAATGTGCAGAATATTAAACCTCATTTAAAGGAAAACTAAACCCCCAAAATGAATACTTGAGCAACAGGAAGAAGCAAAAGACAGAACACTGTTAATTGGCTTATGTGACCTAACTTTATAGTTTGTTTGGTATGTTTGTGTGCACCGTTGAATCATACGATCCCAGGAGGTTGTCCTTATTTTTTAAATTGGCTATTTTTTATTTATGATTACCCAATGGCACATGCTACTAAAAAAGTGTATTATTATGAAAATGGTTTATTTACATGAAGCAGGGTTTTACATATGAGTTGTTTTATGCAATATCTTTTTATAGAGACCTACATTGTTTGAGTGGTATAGTTTTCCTTTAAAGAAGTAAACCCTGTCGGCCCCAAATGCCTCTCCCCACCAGGGCAAATGCCCCTAACTTGTTACTTACCCCTCCTTCTAGGTGCTCTCCAGTGGGGCTCACGGCTGCCATCTTCTCATGAGTGGTCTTCTTCCTGGATCCATCGGTGTCTTCTGGCACATGCGCCTGAAGGTCACAAACTCTTTTAATGGGTATTTAGCTGGATTTGAGCAGACAGTAGGTCTCTGAACACCTCAGAATTAATTCAGCTGCTTCTGTCCTCTGTTGTATCATGTATAAACATTAGTGTCCCAATGCCACTGGCAGCCAGGCACCCCCAACCATCACACTGCCTCCCTAATGTTTTACACATGATGTGGCATGCTTTTGATCATGAGCTGTTCTACATGCTTTTTTCTTGCCATCATTCTGGTAGAGGTTGATCTTGGTTTCATCTGTCCAAAGAATGTTTTTTTCCAGAACTGTGTTGGCTTTTTTTTAGATTTTTTTTTTTAGCAAAGTCCAATCTAGCCTTTCTAGTTTTGAGGCTTTTGAGTGGCTTGCACCCTCTGTATTTACTTTCATGCAGTCTTCTCTTTATGGTAGACTTGGATATCAATACGCCTACCTCCTGGAGAGTGATTGATGTTCACTTGTTTGGCTGTTGTGAAGGGGTTTCTCTTCACCATGGAAATGATTCTGCAATCATCCACCGCTGTCTTCCGTGGACGCCCAGGTCTTTTTGCATTGCCGAGTTCACTGGTTCTTTCTTAGGATGTACCAAATTGTAAATCTTGCCACTCCTAATATTGTAACGATTTCTCAGATTTTTTTTTTCTGTTTTTTGCAGCTTAAAGTGATGACAATAAAATTACTTAAAGGAACAGTTCAGGGTAAAATTAAAGGCTGTGCAAAATAAAAAAAATGTTTCTAATATAGTTAATCAGGGAAAAATGCAAACTATAAAAGTTGGAGTGACTGGATGTCCAATATTATAGCCAGAATCCAACTTCCCGCTTTTCAGCTCCCTAAATCTGAGTTAGTCAGCGACTTGAAGGGGGGCCACATGGGACATAACTGTTCAGTGAGTTTGCCATTGATCTTCAGCATTCAGCTCAGATTCAAAAGCAACAGTTATGACCCATGTGGCCCTCCCTCAAGTCACTGATTGGTTACTGCCTGGTAACCAGGGTAACTACTCAGTGTAAACCAAGAGAGCTGAAAAGCAAGAAGTAGTGTCCTGTTCTTTTAGGTTAGGCTTACACTTACGCCAGCCTTTATACATTACATTTTTGCCTGACTAACTATATTGAAAACCTGTTTTATTTTGCTCACCCTATCTATTTACCCAGTTTTTACTTTTATACTGAACAATTCCTTTAACATATGAATGTACATTAACCTATGGGCATGTTGATAATTTTTTGCCAAGAAGTTTGTTTTGGTATATTATTGTTAGTTGAAGTTCTGACTTTGCCGACCTAACTGTCCCATCTCAGCCTGTTGGTTATGGTTTCTAATGCCAACAGACTCCTGCTGCACAAATTTGGAAGCCCCCTCATACAGGAACATGGGGCAACAGACAAGTAATGTAAAAGCATCATGCAAATACTTTATGGCAAAGTTAGTAGCTTTCAATGCCAATATAATTGATTTAATTTCAGGTGTCAGTATCCCTTTAAGGTTAGCTTGTTTTACCTGGATGGAGAGCTTCTTTGATAGCATGTTGTCCATTCACAGCAAAATCTTCCACATACCAGCACCCCCCTCAAATCAACTCTAAGGGCACATACACGGGCGTTTTGTGACCTGCGCTCCCCTGCGTTTTATTTGGCTGTGTTCAGCTGCAGTGGAGCGTGTTCGGTGCTTACACGAGTCTCATGGGTACAACCTCATTGAAAAGACTGAGGTGTGTCTAGAGCTGCACTCCCCTGTGGGCTGAATGCAGCCAAACGGAACACAGGTCACAAACGCCCATGTGTAAGGGCCTTAAGGCTTTTATCTGCCCACACCTGCCCATAAAATAGGCTTTGAGTCAATTGTCCAGTTACTTTTGAGCCCCCCGAAATGAAGCGATTTTGTTAAAAAAAAAAAAAAAGCTTTCATTCCTCACATTTGTACCCAAACTTTTTGTTCAACCCACTGAATTAAAGCTGAAAAAAAGTCTGCAGTTCAACTGCATCAGAGTTGTTTCATTCAAAATTCATTGTGGTAATGTACGGAACCAATGATAAAAAGTTGTCTGTACAAATATATATATATATATATATATATATATATATATATATATATATATGGACCCAACTAATTATATATATATAGTTGTAGCACCCCATGCTGCCGCCGCCCCCCCCTTTAAACTAGTGGTGATCCTATGCTTTTAAAATTGGGCATTTGTTTTGGGAATATTTCTCCTTTAGGCTGGGGACAGACAGGGAGATTCTGTCGCCTGGTGTTTAATAGCAGGCGACAATCTCCCCGATCGTCCTTCTCCCTGCGTCGATTTCTGGAATCGCCGGAAGTTACTTCTTGACGAAACTTCAGCCGATTCCGGAAATCGCCGCTCCGCGTGTGCACAAAGCCGGCGCTTTTACATTTCAACTAGCGACGGACAGGGAGAAGGACGTTCGGGGAGATTGTTACCTGCTATTAAATGCCAGAATCTCTCCGAATCTCCGTCTGTCCCTAGCCTTAAAAGCCTGATTGCTGGCTGGGAAGGATTTAGCCTTCAGTGAAAAAACAGTATTCAATGGACATTGATTACAGTTAATGCTAGAATGCACAAATAAAACAAGTTAGGGACCGCCATTCGGGCTTTACCTTGACATGGTATGGTGACTTATCAATTTTATGATCATAACTTTGTAACAAAATAACCCCTGTTTTGGGTGTATATGCATTAGCATTTATTATACTTATATATACTTTAAAGCCTTTAGAGTGCTCCCACAAACCCCCTGTTTTGATGATATATATCCATGAATAGCCTGCAAGTGGCATCTTAAACCATACCTAGGGATGTCCATTATAATAGATGCTTAGTGATATAATTTGTCACATGACTTGCTGAAGTGGTCTTATAGCAATGTATCCCCTGTTGTAAAACTTTCAACTGTCTGGGGGCTTCAATATTCTCATAACTTGTATATCAAAGTCTTTGGCCTCATGCTTTTAGTCATGGAACTCCTTTGTGGTTTAAAATATATCCTTTTTTGCAATAGGGGGTACATTCACAACAATACAGAGTTCCTTCATAATAAAGCCAAGCTACTTTTAGTAATCAGAGGGTGGGAAAACTTGGTGCAAGGGCTAGAGTCACCTGATGGAACAGAGTTTTCATAGCGCAGAAGCTAAAGTATGATCATGCCTGGATTTGTGGAAAGACCACAAAGGCCTGGGGCAGCAGAATTTTAGAGGGGCAGCATGCTGCCCAACCACACCCCCATTGATTTGGAAGTACTGAGGATTTGCAGGAGATTGTCATTCACCAAAGCCCAGTACTCTGGTCCTAGGGTTGCCACCTTTTCTTGCAAAAAATACCGGCCTGCCTATATAGTTCTTTTTTCCTATTAATAACATTGGGATCAACCATCAAAAATACCGGCCAGGTGGCAACCCTATCTGGACCTGATGCTGAAAATTTGCACATGTACACAAACCAAGGGGAGAGGATAGGGCAAGGAATAGCAACAGGCCTAGGAGTGCCTGCCATGTAAATCCTGCCCAAAGCACGATAGTGGTAACAATGGAAAAAATTAAAAATATATATCTATCCACATATATCTATAGTATACACACACCAGTGCCAACTAACAAACAGTAACCGAAAAGTTGTCTAATATTTGTAAAGTATTCTCAAGCTTTGTTAAGTTGGCTCCTTAACCACACACGTATACTATGGATATCCTACAGCATAGTGGGGACCTTCCAACTAAATACAGTTGAAGGGCTAGCAAACCTTCTTGATAAGCCACCCCCACCAAAAAAAAAAAAAAAAAGCCTTAATTTGTTAGATACATGATTTGCAGTTTATTTAACCTTTATTAGATGCTAGTACATTGTGACACAGTGCTATATACAATGTTAAAGTGCTTTTTTTAATATTGTGTGCTATTTCAATCTCATTCTATTCTTTCACATTTTATTACTTATTCAAAACTGAATGTCTTCTCTTTAGTGTGCAAAATATTTAGCCTCCTTAGCTTCCAGTGTGCAAAATACCACAGGTTTACACAAAAAAAAAAAAAAATGAGTGGGTAGGTAGGACCCCTTTTCAGGAGTAAAACATTACATGCGAAAACACACAATATACAAAATTTGTTTTAAGAGATATATATACACTTTTTTTTTTTAAAGTTTGCCATTTCTCTACTTTTTGGTGCTACACCTCCGTAACCCATGGCCTGAAAGAAAAAAAAAAAAAAAGTTCAGTTAATGTTTAAGATTAAGCATCCAAGTCATTTACAATTCACATCCCATCTAGGTTAATTTGGTAATGCCTTCTCTTGCACAATTCATCCAACATATTATATCTTCAATTACTATAAAGAGAGCAGGGAGAGTGCCAAATAAAAACATATTGCACTTACATTAAAAAAGAAAGTGCAGATATAATATATGTTGGAGAAATTCCACTTTGAGATGTAACTTAATCTACACAGAGGGTCAGAGTACCCACCTACATGGCAACCCTAATGCTAGAGCAGGTATCCCCCAACCTTTTTATTTGTGAGCCACACTCAAAATGTAAAAATTATTGGAAGAGCCACACACGCAAAAGAAAAAATTTCTTGAGGATGTCAAATAAGGGCTGCAATAGGCAAATTTTTAGCCCAATGTGAATGGCTAGCCTGCAGAAGGCTCTGTTGGAGTAAACCTGCATCTCTGTGCCTCTCAAACTAGAATTCAAGCCAGGAATTTCAAAATGGTCACTTACGACAAGGCCACTAGGAGTAACATCAATAAGAGTAGTGAGCAGCATGTTAGTCATGAGTCACTGCACTAGAGGTTCAAACACTTTTAAGATAAGGATTTACATGGCTACATTGGTATAGTTGCATCGACAACTTTTGGTCAGTGTAAGAATTGCTAAGATGTACATCATTTATTTTTAACTGACGCCACCACATATGGTAGCGTGGCATTCCAGAGTGAAAAAAGGCATTTTTCTCAACAGTTACCAGCTCTGATAAGTGGACGGCAATTTCATTGGCTTTATACGATATTTTATGCCATACCTCTGTACAAGAAGGATCTAGGAACTTCCCATGTTTCTACTTCTTCTGGACCAGTTCTAGTTTGTTTTCTTTTAGTAGACTTGAGAGCTCCTTTCTTTTTTGGAGGCTTATCTAAAAACATGGAAATTACTTTAACATAACTATTCACACATCCAATCTCAGAAAGGAGAATTAAATGGTGCGACTCAAGATTTTGCATAATATTCAGATGATAAAAGTGCAGAGCCAATCAACATACTATTCTATAGCAAACTTTGTGCCTGTACTGTACTGGGGCATTCGTCTTGAAGGCAAGTTTAGATTCAATAGCCATCTGACTGGCCATCACTGGAAGCATGTTTATATTTATACAGAATAAAAAACATTTTATTTGCCTTATACAAATATACAAGCCTTATATTCCAAAAATAGAGGAAAAAGCAGAAACTGAAAGAATTCTATAGCACTTTACATTTTAGCATAAAGAGATGATCCTATATTGTACATACAATTGTGTTATACAACAGAAACTAAACCCGACCTCCCCCAACTGAACTGTATAATCAACAGCTACATTTTGTATTCCAGGTAAGCAGGTGATTACAGATTGGCTGTGTGTGCAAAGTTATGTACACTTTAAGCTTGTGGGTGAATTTTTAAGAATGGTATGCACGGGTCAGATTAAACTACGTGTTTTCGCACAAAAATGTACTGCACACCAGAATTTGTACAGAATCTGCAAGGGAATATTGTCTACAGATGCAAAGAAATGATGCATCTCTTTATATAGCAGTTACTGAAACTCATGAATATAGAGAAAGTATGCCCTACTACACAAGATGAGTTATGGGTTGCTCCTGTGTTCCCACCAAAAAAAATAAAAAATCCTACATGAGAGCCCTGAGGACATTGAAATTTAGAGAGTTCAAACTGCGGAGGTTTCGGAATTGCACCCTGCATTATATATGTAGGGTGCATATATATATGTAGATCTAGTTAAACTAGTAAACTAGTTCTAGGGGCCCATACTATTAAAATGTGTAATATACCTTTAACTTTAGTATCTTATGGTATGTCCTATTGTAGCAAAGTTTCAGTTCGTTTTTGGTGCCAATTCACTATAAAGCATTTTAACCATTTGAAGATGTTCATTTGTCATGCTATTATTATCCAATAATGTGACCTGTGGAATGAGCATAGTGGTACATGCATCCAATACAACGGAACCTGGGTGTGGTGCCGACTTCTAGCAACAATACAGGGACGTATAAAAGGTAGGCAAGAAATGTTATCAATCTTCCCAGTTCATTATGGCACACCAGATTTAAACACTGTTCCACCTTTGTATTTCATCTTCAAGAATGTACTGTATCCATTTAGCCGTTTTACACATACCTTGCTTTTTGATTTTGGCTGGATCTTGCAAATAATATGCAGGTTCTGGGAATTTGGGTTTAGCACCTCTTCCAACCCAGTACTCTTCAACAGCTGCCCCAGGGGTTTTCTTTTGAGCTTTTCCTAGATAAAAAAAATGTCATATGCAAATAAGGGCTAGAAAGTTAACATTTAATACCTTTATTTATACAAAAGCCCAGAGATGTATATGCTAAATGGATGCTTTGTAGGACTTCACTAAAGCTCTTCATTCTAAAAAGGAAACGCAACAGGCTTCTGCAGTCTAAAGCATGGAAAGATGCTGCTTTTGAAGAAAAACATGATCCAGATCCACAATATATGCAACAGTTTTATAGGGATAGGGTGGTTGGTCTTAAGATTCTTCAACTTACCACCCACTGACTTCTGCAGCAATTTCTTCGGCTCAGAGATGAAGCCTCTGTTTAATTTTTCAATCTGCGGATCATAGATTGTATAGTCACTGCCATCATAATCCTTAAATCGACACACCGGATTCAGTGTGTCATAAGCACCCTTTTTAGTCACCAATTTATCTCTAACAGGCCATCCAACAAGTTGAGCTGGGATCATGCCTTTTGGAGGTTTCCAGAGAATTCGCTTCTGAGCTATTTGCTTAAAGATACTTCCTTTGCCAATATCCACCTGTCCAGGTGGAAGGCTCTCTTGAAAGTAATACTCTTCTTCTTCTTCACTATCCTCTTCATCATCGCCTTCTTCATAGTTTTGCAAGTTCTCTTCTTCCATGACCCAGTATTCCTCAGAGTCCTCAGGTTCAGACAATGACTGACTCTTTTTTGTTTTCTTTTTTACAGAGTAGTTTTTCCTTCTACTGAGGCCTTTCAGAGGCACTCCAATTTTTCTACATCTGCTTGAAACATCTTTAGCTTTCACTGCAGAAGACCTGTATTTTTTCTCATACTTGTTGCAAGATTGTTTCAGAGGTTTATCATCTTCCTTTAAAGAACCACTGCTTTTAATGGTTTCCTTCGCAAAGTCCTCTGTGGTTTTTCGGAAAGTATACAAACCTTTCCTAAGAATATAATCCGGGACAAAGTAAGATACAGAAGCACTATCCAAAGAAGATCCTTCATCCCTAGATGAAAGCTCTTCTGAAGTAATGCTCAATACGCTTGGCCGTTTTTGCTTTCTTTGTGAAGAATAAACATCATAATCATAGTTTGCATCTATATTTTCAAAGCAAGCTAGCCATGTCGGTGATGGCATAAATTTCTCTATGGAATCATCTGTCCACGTGTTACTTTTGTTAGCCGATTTCACTTCTCCATTACAGGTTGATTGATTTGGAATACCTTGCTGCTCTGGACATCCATCTGAGCCCTCTCTTAGATCACCATTTGTAATGAGATTATGTTCATTAGAATCCTCAGGTACACTTACTTGTGGATCATCATAAACAGGACTAACTACTTCAACATGTTCCATCACCATGGTTGGCGATTCTGCCTCCACTGTGGTGTTAACTTTTGTACCTTGTTTTCCCTGTTTGCTAGTTTCATATCGGGGGTCCCTTGTTTGAACTATTGTGGTTTGGGTTTCTGTTTCTTGAACAGTATTAATACACAGTTTAGGTGGAAGTGAATTTTTACATTCATCTTTGTTTGAAAAGGCAACGCTCTGCACAGCATGCTCCTCGCCTTCTGCATGAGGGCCATATAATACACCCTCACAAAAAAGATCACGCTGCACTACATTTTCTGGTAATTCTTTAACAACTGCCACATCGTATATTGGTATGGTTTCTTTATAAGACTTCCACATCTGTATGGCAGCAGGTGAACCACTTCCATACTCTATTCTTACCTCCTCTTTCTCATATGCATAGCTTCCTGGAGGCATGTTTCTGTATTGGGCCGAGTTGCAAGCATTTTTATGAAAGTCCCTTTCCTGTGCTGATGTTGCAGGAGACCTGGACATCTCAACATTCTCCAGGTTACTGTCATTTCCTGTACTGCTAATGCCAGAAGAATGATAGACTACGTTTCCTCCATCACAGCCTTTACTGTCTGAATTCAGTTGTATTTTAGAAGCACATTCTTGCTGCCGTGGATCAGTCTGGGTTTCTTTGGTTTCAGTTCTTCTCCCAGGACTGCTGTAGTGCCTAAATCTTGTAGCATGGTAAAACATCGGGGAAGGCGGATGGGGGTTAAAATGAGGTCTTCTACTCATCCTAGTATTCATTTGAGGCTGGGGAACAAAATATCCAGGGTACTCATGGAGAGCAACCGAGTAGTATGGAAAATAGGGATTTCCACCTCTGAAACCTAAGGAGAAAAAAAATAATTAGTATTACTGTAGATAGATCAAAACAACCTAAGGATGTTGGCAATACTTAATATTTCAGAGTTTGGTTAAAACTACACGAGCATTTTCGGTCAGATTCATGCCCAGCGACAAAACGGACAGACACAGGCGTCAAAATTGTAATTGAACTGAATGAAAAGTCGCAGGTAAGGACTACATTAGATCTCATGACAGTCAGATGTGGATGCAATAAGCAGCATCTTCTTACCTGCGACTTTTCATTCTGTCCAATTACATTTGGACACTTGCAATTCTGTCAGATTTGTTGCCTGCGCTTTTGTCGTCGGGCCTTGATCCGACCAAAAAATGCTTGTGTAGTTCTACCCTTTGGCATCAGGTTAAAGTAAAACAGATGTAGGTTTAGAATTGTTAGCCAATTGTTCCACATCACTTGTAAGGAAAGACAGCAGCATTTCCTTAATACTGACCAGGCTTATGCTGCTCAAGTGTAGAGTCAGTTATGCAAGTCATGCTGGGCTGGGGGGGTCTGTGCCATAAAATTGCCACCTGTTATTTTGACCTTTACTACCTGCTTATGACTTGGGTCTATACAGTACACAGCTGTCTGTTCAGGATTAAGCATTGTGAAACCTGAAAAGAAAAAAAAAAAAAAAATCTTCCCTCCCAACCCCACACATGACTGCTCCACGACTTCGGTCATCTGTCCACTTTGCCAAGTTGAAAGATGGCCACTCTTACCAATAACCAATTATAGGGACAGGTAATCTTTAAATGGCTTCACCCAATAAGATTGGCAAATCTGATGAGGTCATTACTGCCTATACATTTCTTACAGGGAATGTCAGCCCAAAAAAAAAAAAAAAAAATTTTTTTCTAACAAAGGAAAACACGATTCTAAGCAGCTTTGCAATATACATCATTACAATTTATCTATAGTTTTCAAGTTATTTTTAATTGTATTGAAAGCCGTGCTGGTCAGTCCCAGTCTACTCTGCTCTTATGGCAGAGACTGTTGATACAATGTATAAGCCAGCTGATTAAGACCTTTCTGAACATTTCTTAGAATTAGGCTTTAATTTATTAGGCACATTTTTTTTTGGGGTTGACTTGCCCTTTAAGTGTGGCTTAAATACATGGCAGACTTACCTGCGTTTCCGTTGGATCAGACGCTGGGCGACAAAACACCCACGTCAAGTCAGATCTGACAGGAACAAGGCAAGTAATAGGAAGTCGGATTGTGTCGCAACGGTGATCAAACACAACACGATCGTCAGACGCAGCATTTGCATCCAACAGTCGTGTCGGATCACCCTTGCGACACCATCCGACTTCCTATTATTCCTGTTGGATCAGACTTGACTTGGGCGTTTTGTCGCCCAACGTCGGATATGACCGAATCACAGGGAAGTCTGCCATGTAGTTCTCCCCTAAAGAGCCCATTCATTTTATGGCAACACTGTGCACATAAATACTTTGTTTTAGGGCTCTCTTCTCCTTTAACACAACTATGGCTAGAAATTTAGCATTTTATATACTGAACTACAGCACCAGCCCAATGGTTAAGTTATCTTAAAGGACAAGGAAAGTTAAACTAAAGTAGTAGCTAGAAATATTGTACATTATGTTTTCAGCTTCTGTACCAGCCCAAGGCAACCACAGCCATTTAGCAGTAAAGATCTGTTTCTCCTAAGATCCCCCAGTAGCTCCCCATCTTCTTTTCTGCCGTTTTACTGATACACATGCTCTGTGCTGCGGTCACTTACTCAGCTTAGGGACCCATTCAATATACTGTACATATTGAATATAAATGTTACATATAAGGCGGATTAGTAATTAATATGGATAATTAATACATGGCAGCAACTATCGACATAATTTAATAATCAGCCTTGTAGCATCAGTTTATATCAGGCCAAACATTTTCTGCTTTATAATTTGCGACAACCCCTAAGCTTAGATTCTCTACAGCAGCTCAGAGCCCACGGAGCATGCAAGCGTCGTAGACACTTTCCCCAAGAGGTTGACCCCCACGTGAAAAAAGTTTGAAGTCCTGGATCATTGCTGCTATAGAGATGCTGAAACTTTAGACTGGTACAATAAGTTCAGTATATAAAAGCAGCATTTTTAGCTCTTCATTTTTAGGGTTTAGTTCTCTTTTTAACAGTAATGTTTATTGCAGAGAGGATCTTTTAGGCAGACTTTAACCCACACCACACAGATAGGCCTGGTTCTTCTGTTTAAACACTGAAATGGGTTTCTGAATTTGTACATTCACAAAGCACTGTACTGGGGTGGGGATTATGTCCAGGTAGTTTTAGTTCTGGAAGAGCAAATGTGTTCTTGCCCCTGATAAAGGCTTTGTATCTGCATAAATCTAGTACAGTGCACCAGTATATACTACCTTTGTTACAAATAGTTTTAGAACTTTCACTGGAGCCCTGCACCTAAAAACAGTATTTTTTTGGCTTTAGTTGAATAACCTGTATTAGTAGAGGCACCACAGGCGATTTCAGGTCTTTACCATGTTTTATAGGGCTTTTGCATACTAAACTACTCTAGATCACAAGGGCAAGTATTAGTCAGTGTAGCAGGAGATGTGCCACAGTCACAAGACCAACTGAAAAATTGACAGATGCAACATCCCAGGATTTTGAATCCCTAAATTGCACTTAAAGGGGTTGATCACCTTTGAGTTAACTTTTAGTATAATGCAGAGAGTGATATTCTG
>CM044441.1:61560160-61594475 GCA_024363595.1 Xenopus borealis | reverse complement strand
AGGTTTAGCGCTGGAGGGGTTGAATTCCCCTTTAAACAGCAAAAAGCAAGTAGAAGCATTAAAAGGGGTGTTTTCACCTTTAAGTTAACTTTTAGTATGTTCTAGAATGGTCAATTCCAAGCAACTTATAAATTGGTCTTCATGGATTCTTTTTCTAAATATTTTGAACTATTTGGCTTTTTCTTCCGACTCATTACATCTTTCCCATGGGGATCACGGTCCCGATCTAAAAACAAATGCTCTGTAAAGCTACAAATGTATTGTTACTAGTACTTTTTATTACTTATTCTGTTCAGACCCTCTCCTATTCAAATAAGCGCATGATTGGTAGGGTAATTTGGGCCTGAGCAACCAGATTGCTGAAATTGCAAGCCAGAGAGCTGCAGAATAAAGAGAAACATAAATCACAAATTTAAAAAAAAAAAATTTGCAGCTTCTCAGAATATCACTCCCTACATCTTACTAAAGGTTTACTCAGAGCTGACCAACCCTTTTAAGACAAGGAATTTAAAGAACAAATGCACACGCCTGCTAGTTTTCCTTGCTTTAAAAAAAAAAAAAAAAAAAAAAAAAAAAAAAAAAAAAAAAAAAAAAAAAAAAAAAAAAAAAAAAAAAAAAAAAAAAAAAAAAGGCCCTGCAAGTACTGAAACATTGGGTCATAATACATATCCCGTTTGTTAAATCATTACAGGTGTGCCCTTATTAATTCTACACCTAACTCAGAGCAGTAACAAATTGCAGGGGGATGCTGGTTGTAGTAAAAAGGAACTTTTATTAAGAACTCATTGGGAAGCTTAGAATGTGATGTTGTGATTAAACAACTGTTTTTGGGTAAAATGCAAGCATGTACAGTGTATACACATTTTATTCTCATAATAACACATTATAGAATATTATATAAATATATAATATTTCACCAGAGCCCCCATCAGAATTTTAACATACCATTTAACACTGCTTTGTATTCATCAGATAGTAGATGTTGCGGTTTTGTACTGTATAGCAAAAATACTAAGAATACAATCTTACCTGGCCCAGGAACGCAGTATGGATTGTACAACTGGCCAAGGTACCAAGGATTTTGGAAAGGTAGTTGTGCTGTTGGCTGTGCATAAAAGAAAGGCCTTGACTGGTTTGTAGGATACTGTCCATTCTCTGGGGGAGGTGCCGTCGTGTTCATTTTTAAGGCTATGGAAGAAAAAAGTATATATCTTGATCTTATTTTCAACTAGTACTAGGCAAATATTTTTCTGTGTGGGTTTCCTAGAGCAGGGGTCAAGGCAGGTCATGTTTATCTGCAGCATGTTGTCATACCAGCCCAAAGTTACATAGAGGTTGCCATCAGGAAAAAAATGCACAGCTCTCTATTCAGTTGTATAGTATTTTTAAGGGAACATTTATATAATCAAAAAGTATGAATTTGAGTGATTACATGCAGATATCAATGTTCTCTCTGTGTGCGTGCACACAAATTTTGAGGCTAGAACACACAACAAATGGTTCGCACATAGAATTTTGACCAGAGAGCAGCAGTAAAAACCAGAGCACACAGGTTTAAAACATGCACACAAGAAAATTTTTGCACACAAAGCCAAGAAGGAACATTGGCAGCAATCCTGGGTTATGTGTTATACATTTGTGCATTTCAAAGAATATGAAGGTTCAAATATTGTGGGGAGCTTCATCTCCAGATCAAGAGGAGATTTCCTGAATCAGCCTAGTGACCTCAAAGTTAAATGGGACATATAGCCTATTTGTTAATCACCCTTTTCATGTAGGAAGTTGTTCCTAATTTTGATATAGGCTGGATAACACAGGAAAAATTGGTAAACTATCCCACTTTATTTCTGCAACCTTGTAGCCCCCCCAACCTCTTAGGGCTAAACCCCACTGACTATTTCAGAGTGATCCGACGCGCTGCGCAAAAACGCAGGCGTCATGTCTGAATTAAGGTTAATAATAGCATGGACAGACAGTTGTCTCAACACTGCAACTTCATACGACATTTCCACCTTTTAAATTATTTCCTTTGCATCCGACGCGACATCTGTGTTTTATGCTACAAAGCACACCAAAACAGTCAGTGGAGTTCAGCCCATAATTTATGGTGCCATTTCCTAATGATGGCCCACTGTATGGGACTTAGCCCCACCCCCCAACTCTGATATAACCGAACAATGAGCAAGAGGAAAAGGGGTTGGGGAGCAACAGTACAGTAAGGGGGCATAATAAGGGTGTGAAGTTAGTACAGGGTTTTTATTAAAGGTTTTATGGCCATTTATGAATTGTCAAGAACCTTTTAACAGCACACACTTTCTTGTAGAATTGGAGTCATTGAAGCACTTCTCACCAATTTGTGATGCATCTCAAATATAAATAATGCAGATTTAGCCAATTAGCCCTTATTAAAATAGTAGCAATAGCAATTTCTTACCTTAAAGCATTTGTTCACCCTTAGAACATCACTCTCTACAACATACTAATTTATTTTGAGACAATTGTTTTCATTTTGCATTTTTTATTTTTTTTTGCTTTTCATTCAGCAGCTCTCCAGTTTGCAATATCAGCACTGGATGTTAGGGTTCAAGTCCCCTAGCAACAATGCACTGAAGAAGAGACCAACACATAGGAGAGTGCCTGAATAGAAAGAATAGTAAGTATCAATAAGCAAAAATGTGTAGCCTTAGAGCATTTTTTTTTTAGAATAGGTCAGGGACTCCCATTTGAAAACTTGAGAGAGTCAAAGTTAACTCACAGGCAAACCACCCATTTAACCAAAGCAAACAAGAATGCACACTGTATATTAAAAACTGCAAAGAAGTAGATTAGTGCTACTATCTAAGGGATCTTTCACACTGGCGTTTTTTTTTACCTGCGCTCCCCTGTGTTCTTCCATTCAGCCGCAGGGGAGCACAGGAGTAGACGCACTTAATGATTGTGAAGGGGACTGTACTCACACGACACATGCAAGTGCTGAACGCAGACAAAATGCAACATGCTGCATCTCAACCTGCATTTGGCACTTACATACATCTGTGCAAGTACAGCCCCCTTCACAATCATTCACGTGCGTCTACTCCTGTGCTCCCCTGCGGCTGAGCAAAGAAAATGGAACACAGGTAAAAATGCCCATGTGTAAGAGCTCTAAAAGAGGTCAGGTCCACTGCATCTCTACAAATGTTACATTGCACAAATACAATTAAATAAAATAAACAATTATACAAGTTAACACACACCTACACAAATTTGGTATGTTGCATACAGAATGCATTGTGACTATTGTATTCAATGTATTGGCTTCACAGGCTCATAATCCATATATTTGATTGAATCATCATTATTAATACTACAGATACAGTATCCATTATCCAGAAAGCTCAGAATTACAGTTTATCTAATCCCTTATATAAATCCTGTTTATCCAAATAAAAACAATTCACTTTTTTTATCTGGAGTAATAAAAACAGTACCTTGTACTTGATCAAAACCAAGATTAATCCTTACTGGAAGCAAAATAAGCCTATTTGGATTAAAGGCGTACATTATTTGCTAGTAGACCAAGGTATGAAGTTCCACATTACAGAAATATCCTTTATCCAGAAAACCCCAGGTCCTGAACATTCTGGATAACAGGTCCCATACCTGTACCAGGTACAACACTGGAAGCAAACATATTCAATAGAGCCACTGAAGGGGTTACACAAGTTGAAGCACAGTATTTACAGAACTAATAAGGCATTGCACAGGTTCATGGACAATTTATTTAATAGAACCATTGCAAGTACAACAAAGGCTTGCATACATTTAATGAGATCACTACAAACATGACAGCCAAGGCAAGCTATCAAGCTAAATAACAAAAGACCTGGAACCTTAAAAAAGTTTAATTTTGGTAAAACACGATTTCTCAAAGTTCTAAAATCACATATCCAATGACCATGTGCTTACTAACAGTGCTTATGGTTTTTCATAATCAATATAAACAATCCTACATGCATAATCCTCTCACGAAGCACCACTCACCTGTTCATTCAAAAGCACAACTAACTTTCCACCAACCCACCAAGCACCTGTTACACATTTATAAATTGCTGAACCCAGGGAACCCTTCATGAAAACCAATTAGTTGCTTGGAAGGGGGAAGGGGTGGGAACTGAATGCCAAAGATGCTGCAAGATATGGGATTGGTTAATCAGATGTGTTGCTGGGTGTTTGTCATAGAAAGAAAGAACGTGAATATGTCTGTGATTTCTGTATTATAGTATATTACTTTTTAACAAAAGTATAGACATTTTCTTTTCAGAGGAATCATATGAAACAATAAATGCTGAGTGATACATTCAACAACAAAAAAAACCATTACAAAACAGTAAAAATAAATCAGGTCACCAAATTATGCCATAAAGCACATTTAAGTATATTCATAGGTTTTAACCCACCTTTAAAACTGTATTTATACCTACATATATCTGTAAGCATACAAGCACTTGCATTCCACCTGCATTTGGCACTTGCCTGCGCCACACAGTGAATATGAACTAATATAACAGATTAGGCTACATTAACTACTGTGTTCCCCTGTGCTTGAACACACATTTTTTGAAAGCAGAATTTTTTTTCAAATATGGGTCTTGCCATACAAACAACTTGTAGCTTACTAACTGAAGCAGGCTAACAATAGATTGCTTTGTTTGGAGGGCAGTCTGCTCTTCCAATCATAGTCCATGTGGCTTGTCCTATATAAAACAATGCAACCGTTTCATCTTGTTACAATGAATTAGATTCACGTTGCTCTTCTGGCATCTGCCGATTCTGCCTCAACTGACACTGGGCAACAAAACGTCCGCATCTAGTCGGATGCAACCAGGACTGGACTGAGAATTAAAATAGGCCCTGGCATTTCAGGTACACAAGAGGCCCATCAGCCCACATAGAGGCCCAAACAGCCCCCACCAACCCACTAAACACTGACTTTCTATGGGACCTTATAGCAGCCCCTCTGGCATTTGCCCTAACCCACAAATGGCCAGTCCGGGCCTGGATGCAACGTTAACAAGGTAAGTAATATAAAGTCGGATGGTGTTGCAGCGTTGATCAGACGCGACACGACTGATGGATGCAAATGCTGCAAGCTGCGTCTGCATCTGACAGCCATGGTGCGTCGGATCAAAGCTGCAACATCATCCAACAATTCTATTACTTACCTTATTTCCATCGCATCCGATGTGATGCCTGCGTCTTTGCCCAGCGCATCAGATCGCGCAAAAACACCTGTGGAGTTCTGCCCTTAAGGGGAATCACTAGAATTGCCCACGATTACTTGTAGCCAATTACTTGCAGCAGGCATAGATTAGTTCATGGTTTTCTATGGGTCAAGACATGTGGACAAAGAATTGTAGAGCAGGCTGATAAGAAAAGTATTTAGAAATGTATTTATTTTTTTGTTACCACCAGACAGGCTGATTCTCGGCCTGTATATAAACACTCCCTTCTGTGTCTGCACTGAGAAGCACAACGTTGAACTGGGTGCAGATACACGGAGAGGATTTTGCCATGGATAGACATGAGTGTTAGCTTGTGGTTCCTCTTATTAGGAATGCATGAGTTAACACAGACCTTTGCCCCTTTGTCTATTCCCAAAGAATCATGTGCATCAAGTCCCACGGAAAGGGAACACTAGTAAGAGCTCAAATCTGGAGAATATCTGAGGTAAGGAGAAGGAAATTCATAATCACTGGGGGTGCCAATTTGTTAATCATCCCTAGTGATTATAGTCACTTCCCTGAGACCCTGTTCTCGAATTGCGGTAAAAATCCTTCGAATTCGATAGTTGAATTCGATGGATTTTACTTCCTTACATATTCACATGGTCGAATTTCTAATTTTTTTTACATTCAAAATTTGACCAATAGTAAATCTGCCCCAGAGAGTGTAAGTGTTTATCAGTGTCAGTATCACAAGCACACATTAAACCCATGTGAGTCTAATTCAACTGGCACAAATATTTGTGACTCTGGTATCTGTTGCAAAATTATTTGGGTTCTTTACACTAGAATTCTTAGAATTGTGTTATGGGTAAAATCCTGGCAAATTGGACAGATTTTAGTAAAATTAATCATAATTTATTCTATGTAATGACTATCAAGACTATTTCTTAATGTGATGTTTAATTTTAGGGACTTACATGGCCCTTGCACCAGCAGTGGATTTCCGTAAAGGAGAATTCAACCCCTTTTATTAAGTATCCCTTCCCCCTACCCTAAATAGACCCCCTCCCTACTCCCCAGCCTACCTGGTACCCCTGGCAAATGCCCCTAATTTTTCACTTACCCCTCTGTGCAGATTCTGTCCTTGGGAGTTCACAGGCACCATCTTCTTTTCTTTAGTATTCTTCATGTAGTGAGCGGAGTTTCAGCGCATCATGCGCATGCACAATTGGAGTTATTTTCAGGCAACAACTGTGCATGAGCCGAAAGTCACAAAAGTTTCCAAAATGTTTTTTCGAAAACTCTCATGACTTTCGGTGCATGTGCAGTTGTTCAGGATTGCACCCATGAACTCCTGAGGACAGAACTTAAAAAAGTAAAGTAAAAAAAAAAGGGGGGGCATTTGCCAGGGGTAAATAGATAGGCTGTACAAAATAAAAAAATTTCTAATATAGTTAGAAAATGTAATGTATAAAGGCTGGTGTGAATGGATGTGTAACCTAGAACAGAACACAACTTCATGCTTTTCAACGCTATAACTCTGTGTTAGTCAGTGACGTGAGGGGGGCCACATGGGACTGGCTGGCCATAGACAAAAGTTCTGATCGTACAAATCCTCGATTGTATGAGTTTCGGATTGTGTTCGGATTGTCTTGCCATGCCGATTAGTTGTTCAGTCGGTCGGAAAGATCTTATCTCTGTCATGTATTGCCAATCTGACGATTTTCAGTGGGAGACTGTCACCAGCTTTGTTGGACGATCGTACGATTGCTGTGGGGCAGAACATCAGCTGATCTGTTCTTTTACTACTTTATTTGATCTGAAAGCTTAGTAGCAGGTCGGGAGATGGGGAAGTCTGAACGTTTGGACGATACTGCAGGTATCTGCACTTCTATGGCCAGCTTAACTGTTCAGGTGAGAACCTTAGCATTCAGCTCAGATTCAAAAGCAACAATTACGACCTATACGGCCCCCTCAAGTCACTGATTGGTTACTGCTTGTTAACCAGTCAGTGTAAACCAAGAGAGCTGAAAAGCAGGAAGTAGTGTTCTGTTATGTTATGTTAGACATCCAGTCATTCCAGCCTTTATACGTTACATTTTTGGCTAACTAACTATATTAGAAACATTTTTTATTTTGCACAGCCTATCTATTTACCCAGTTTTTATTTTTACACAGAACAATTCCTTTAAATTCCAGTCGAGCACCTTGATAGACTAGATAGAGTATTGGGCACAATGTATATCATTTGAAATGATTTTGCAGAGTAGTAGATAATGTCATTATTTAATGGACATAGATTTTAATCTGTCATAGAGTTAGACATGTTGTCAGTTTGAGTGGTATCATCCTCCTCCCTCCCCCCCAGCAGCTTAACAACAGATCAATGGGAAGGTAACCAGTTGACCACTCCCTGACACAAGATAACAGCTCCCTGGTAGATATAAGAACAACACTTAATAGTAAAATCCATGTCCCACAGCGACACATTCAGTTATATTGAGTGGAAGAAACAATAGCCTGTCAGAAAGCAGTTCCACAGTGCAGCACTGGCTCTTTCTGAAAGCACATGACTAGGCAAAATGACCTGAGATGGTTGGCTACACTGCAACTAAAATTTTATATGGTAGAGTGGATTCTTTGCAGTGTAAACAGTGTAAATTAGAAATAAAAATGACACCATAAAAATCATGACAGAATCCCTTTAATAAATACATAGGACATGCCCTACTACATACAACCTACATAGAGTAGACCTTCCTGCACATCATGTCCTCTTGTTCAATGTTCTTCCTTATCAGGGAGATGTGGGGATTGTTGCTTTAATTGCATCCCCGGGGTTGGTGCTTGCCAGTGACACCACAAGGAAGCATTCAGACTCTATTATTTGCATACATTTCCCTCTCCAGTCCCTTCATATTTAGCAGAATAGAGGGCTGCCTGTGCTTCCCCGGACTTTGCAAATATGGTAACCGTAGGGCATCAATTATGAGAAAAGAATTAGCTCCTCTTGTATAGGGAACATTTTCAGTTTTGCAGTTCTCTTTCATCAGGCTCCCAGCCTTTATGTACGGAGACCCTAGAATCATCTCTTTTATAACCATATGCTTTTCACTCCACAAGTTCTGCTACTTATTTTGGTCCTCTAGAAAGGAATGGTGAAAAATATTATTTTAAAAAAAAATACAGTGAGATCTGCCTATCAACATGGGGCAAAATTTGGGCAAAGAATGTTAATACAAACAGTACATTTAGTGCAAGGACACCCGGAGCTATGCCTTGTCTATTTTTTCTTAGTGGGTGAAGGGAAGCCAATGCACTCTCATCTACTCCATTTCTCTGCACTAAAAGGCAATACATATGCCCTTGTGCAAATACAAGGAGAGAATATTGGCATGAAAACAGTTTCACAGATCTCCTTTTCTTCATAAGCAGAGAAAACACAGGAGAAGAGAAGCCGAGATACAGCTCCATGTGATTTATAAAGGAATTGGGTTAAGGATTTCAGAAGTTCGCCCCTGTAGCCGTTTCTATTCCGTTCTCCAACCGGTTTCGATAATAGTCTTTTCAAAATCTGTAAAACAGAGCTTCCTACTGAAGCCCAGAGAGAGACAAGAGAAAATGACAGGAATATAGTGTAGTAGATTAAACTCGATTTCACCACCTCTTTGTGCGGGTAGATTTTGACAGCTCTATGTGATTTTAGCTTTATGCTACACTATCTGCTCTAATAAGATCTTTTCCACTGCATCAATTTTGCCTCATATTATCTTTCATTTCCCAGCAATTTCCGTCCACCCCCTTTTTAGCCTGCATCGCTTTTTTCTCTTCTTCTGTGATTTCACCCCCATCCTTTTTAGTATACTTGTCTGGCAGCCAGGAATAAGGTGAAGAACAGGCAGCTACTTAGAGGATTCATACCATTTCAACATCACTTGGTGGACATGATTTCTCTCCAAAGAAATGAGCTGCAATCAGAAGAACTAGTCAAAGGGATCCAATCAGTCTATAGCTATTTCTTTTCTACTTCTACTGTTTTATTATTACAGAGAAACATTTTGATTATTTGGATAAAATGGAGTGTATGGGAGATGGCCTTCCCATAATTCAGAGCTTTCTAGATGACAGGTTTCCAGATAACAGATCCCATACCTGTACTTAAAAAAGTGTCCATGTTTGTAAAGCTGACAAATACATGCAGAGAGGTGCCCTTTTCTGTATCTTCAGATCGTGCACAGTTGAAATTAATACTGGACTGGCACAATGTCTGCAAAGGTTCCAATATGTTGGCCAGACGAGCCGCATGGTGAGAGAACGGATCAGGGAGCATAAATCTGCTATCAGAACCAAAAAGACAGATCAAGCAGTAGCTGCACATTTTGTGGAAAAGGGCCATGGGATACAACAACTACGATATCAAGTGGTGGACCATGTCCCCAAGATACGTAGAGGGGGAGACCGGGTAAAAATATTACTCAAAAAGGAGGCCCAATGGATAAGGAAACTAGAGACCCTTGATCCTCTGGGACTAAATAGGGAATATGATCTTCAGGCTATTTTTCGCATTTAATTGTTTTTAAACACGTTTTTAAACATCTTTTTTCAATACTTATGTCTTACAGACATCCTGGCTTGCAAATAGCATGGAACAGGAGACAAAATGTTAGATAATATGACATATAACAATGTTGCATGAAGCTATAAATATGAGATCACTTAATGTGGAAGAAGCATTGAAACATTGTCACATATAATATGCAAATGAAGGATTGAAACTTTGTAACCATGTAAATGAAGCATTGAAATTTTGTAACTAAGACCACTAGATGGCGTAAGGCTAATCATGTATAAAAAGAGCTCTTGTACACTAGCAGGTGAGCTTGATAAAAGACCTTATGAGGTCTGAAACGTCGCCATGTCCAGACTGTTGCCAGAAAAATTGAAATAAAGGCATTTTATTCATTATTGGGTGCTGTGCTCCAAGTTTGTCTGCAAAGGTTCAGAATATCGCATGTGAGAGAACTGCGCTACTCAATAGGTTAGATTTACATCCAGGGAGGGGAGACAATGGAGCACAGTGCATGGGGGCTTTTATCTTGGGGGGTAGTTCTTCTTTAGCGACATTATTCCTAAATGTAAAACACATCATTCCATTGGTAATAAAAGGCACTAAGTTGCACAGGTGTAGTAACATATAATAACCAATACTATGTATACTTTCAAACAAGTGACCAGCAAATGCTACATGCTGATTTATTTTCACCCATCCTACTTAAAGCCACTATGCATAGTTTTTTTTAAATAACAAGTCAGAGATTGCGAATTTTCCCCCACTTTAATGGAAATTATAAAAAGGCCTTTGCTTTATGGCATTGAGGCTGAATGAACATAAATCTGTGATTCGTTCATATCAACCACCACTTCAAAAAGTGGAAGTATCTTCAAAAGTGGAGAAAAAATTTGAGAAAATGGAGACCCTGTTGGCTAAGCATTTTTTTAATCATTCTCATCATCTGTCTCAGTTAAGCTGGTAAATTCTTGAAAAAAATGACCCTAAGCCTGGTATTGATATGAAAAAATTGAGAGAATGCTACTGGATGTGGCTGTTGCAATCCCATTTTCCAAAAGGGTTAAATGAGGAGTTCAAAATTAGCTGTTTTTTGTAAAATTCTATCATTGTGAATTTTAAATTAATTTTTCTTGTTTTTATCTCTTTTTAGATAAGCAGTATGCTGTGGACATACGACAGGGACAGTTTTTCTGTTTCCATGATAGGGTAAGATAGTTTCTGTGTCATAATATTAAAAGATCATTTTCTTGTTTAATTACAGTATGATCAATCTAGTGGTTTGAAATGGATATATTTGGTTGATCTACATTGTAACCATATTAAATTTAAAAGCTCTGTAAGTTTGTATTTGTTGTTATTGCTACATTGTACATAGTTTCTTCCTAATTAACCTCTCGTGATATATTGTAGCTGTTTTTGTTTTGTTACATAGATTATTGGTGAATTGAAAAGGCCTTGTGTATTTCACTTTATTTTTATGCCTGTATCGCTAATGCTGCAATGCCTTCATACAACATGCCTCACTGGACTAAAAACTTTGCCACTGAAGATTCATGTCCTTTCAAAGAATTTTTTATGGACTATTTAGCTGTTGCTAATACAATTTCATTGAATATTTTCACATTTTTATGGACTATTTTTATAATATGCACCTTTGATATCGGTCATGTTTGTGCACTTTTATATTTAAAATTGGGCACTTTTTTACTGTATTATTGCATTATTGTTCACTAATTGGCTTAATTGTTATGTCTTTAAATATGTTGTGCACTAATTTCCGGGATGCTTGACAAATGGGTTATGCCCCAAAACGTTGCATCCGCAATTAAAAGAGCAAGGCTTGGCCTGCTAGCATTACCCAAGTTGTGCCGTTGTTTCTTCGCTAGACTCTCCATTGGAGGCTGCCAATTCCCTCCTACATCGTGCACCTGGCTGCTATAAGATGCCATAGAAAGTCAGTATTTAGTGGAATGGTGGGGGCTGTTTGGGCTTCTGTGTACCTGAAATACCAGGGCCTATTTTAATTCTCAGTCCAGACCTGCTTACAACACAACAAGTATGTTTCCTCAAGAAACGACATCCAGTCCAGGCTCTCAGAAAGGCAATAGCTACCATATATCACTGTAACCTAGATGCAGAAAAAGCATTCATCAGAATAACCCAAACACCCAAGAGTTTATAAATTTAAAAATTTTGGCATTCAGATGCTTAATCTCTTTAAAACCTTATATACACAATCCTACACACGTTACTGCAAACAGACTAATTTTTCAAGATTTCTAATACAAAGAGGTACTAGACAGGAATGCCCACTTTTACCACTACTCTTCACCATAGCCCTGGACCCTCTCTTAAGACACTTATTAAACAATGAAACCTTTGTTCCTTTGAATGCAACTACCCCAACATTACAAAGAATAAGGGGCAGATTTACTATTGGTCGAATTCGAGGGTGAATTAACCCTCGAAGTCGACCAATCAAACTTTGGTCGAATTTTGGTCGAGTTTTAGCGCAATTCGATAGATCGAACATTCGAATAAAAAAAATTTGATCGACAAATTAAAACGTTCCAATTGAATGATTCGAATGATTTTAACCATTCGATTGAATTTTTTTATTCGATCTAAAAAACTTTTTTAAAAAAACCCCTATGGGAGCTTCCCCTAGGGTTTAATAGCAATTCGGTAGGTTTAATCTAGTGAACTAGGCAGTCAAATTAAAATTTAAAGGGCAAGTAATTTGAATAGAATTTTATATAAATTATTCGAATCATTCGATTTGATAGAATTTTCAAAATTGGGGCAGATTTACTAAATTCTCATGAATGAAATTCAAATATTTTTTAAACTTTGATTGAATTTGAATCATTCATGTGAATTTAGTGAATCTGCCCCATAAATATAAGACATACCATTGATTACTTAGGGTCAAATTTACTATTATTCCCCAAAATTAGATCGATCAAATTTGAAATTTGATAAGCATTCGACCATCGAATTGTTTTAGGCTATCATTTTGCTCGCTATTCGATTTCTCAATGAATTTGTACGATCGGATATCGGATACCATCAATCATCGAATGATCAATTATTGAACATCTGATCATTCGGTATTCCTTCGATCATCGAATGATCGAATATCCAATCATTCGATCTATTCGATAATTCAGTATTCGATGACAGAAGAGCCCAAATTAGAATATCCGATTTTACGGAAAATTCGTACGATCGTTATTCGATCGAATTCTATCGAACTTTGATCATTTCACGTGAATTTTGTAAATCAGCCCCATAGATTCAGAAACCCATAAATGGTCCAATACCTATCTAACATTTTCTGTGAGAATCCACTTACTAAATATGGTGATATTCCCAAAACTACTATACAAATTTCAAATGCTACCATACCGCATCACACTAAAAGACAGTAAAGGATTGCAACATATTTTAAGAACATTCATATGGAACAAAATGCGCCCTAGAATCAGCGCTACAACACCAAAAACATGAAGGTAGACTTAATCTCCCAAACATTACAGAATACAATGAAGCAGCCCTTTTAAGATATTCAGGATACTGGCTCCACCATAGAGACATATATACCACAATATCCATAGATGAAACACTAACAGAAGGAATATCATTAAACTCCCTCCTACAAACACCATTAAAAAATATTCAAAATGAAATATGCAGGAACACCCAATATACATCCACACATATAAAGCTTGGCACTCCACCGTAAAAAAGCAGACATACATATCTCCTTACAACTCAATACACTTAAGACGGATAAATGATAAAAACTTTATCCCAGGTCTAACAAATGTCATTTTCAAACATGACAAAAACAAGGTCTACAAAACCTAAGAGATATGACTACAGATAAACACACACTACAATCATTCTCAAATTTACCACAAAAACACCCATTCTTATTGACTCACCAATTCTCCTTAAACCAATTAATACACTTTATCAAATAACAACTAACTAAACTCACAGATAAAGACAAAAACAACCCCATAGACTCTTAAGGGTAAGGTCACACTGGGAGATTCGGGTACATTTAGTCACCCGGTGACTAATCGCTTCTTCTTTGAAGCGATTAATCTCCCCAAACTGCTTCCCCGTCTTCTGCCTGCTACAATGAAAAATCACCTGCGACATGGCAACCCTATATCTTATCTATATTCTGCATGTTGACCAAGCCCAATCCTTTGATTACAGGTATGGGATCTATTATACAGAATTCAGTTATCCAGAAAGCTCTGAAATACAGCAAAAAAACAGAACTGTTGGGGTCAAAACTGATCACATGATGACCCTAACTGGAACCCTCAAAGTAAAAAAAAAAAAAAAACTGAAAAGATGACAATTTGACCAGGTCCTAGTTTGCAACATACTTTTTGTTTTTAGTCAACTTGGCAGAAAAGGCAAGTGGGTATTATCTGTCAGAAACCCTTAAAAGAAAGTATTTTTTTCTGATGCCTGGCGTTCCTCCCAACTGTCTCATTTTGAGTGGACAGTACCGCTTTTGACAGCTCAACTCGCAGTCCTGTGTTAGAACTGGAAAGTCCAGATTTATCTGCATTGAAAGGGAAAGTTCCTATTTCTCTGTACTGAATGGGAAAGTCCCTCATTCTCTGCACTGAACAGACAAAAAAGATACAATGTTTCTAACTTAATTGGCAGAATAGATACTTAAGATACATTTGTAACAGTTTTGTCTCTTGTGAGAAGTTAGACTCACAGCTTAAAGGGGAAATCAACCCTCCCAGTGCAACCCCCCCGGCCTACCTCCCCCCCAGGTTATTGCCCCTAACCTGTCAATTACCCCAAAGTCCAGGTCCCCTGCAGGCAAGTTCATGGGCACCATCTTGCCCGCACTGTCTTCTTCCTTGATCTGGCGGCACATGTGCAGAGGTAGGGTTGCCACCTGGCCGGTAGAAATGTTGCTTGAAGCTAATGTTATTTATAGGGAAAAGCCATAAAAATATAGGAAGGCCGGTATTTTTTTTCAGAAAAGGTGGCAACCCTAGGAGTAGGAGGCATTTGCCGGTTGGTACTACTGCACATGTGCCCGAATTTCACAAAGTTTCCGAAAAAGGAATTCGGAAAACTTTGTTAAGTTCAGGCTCATGCACAGTAGTACCAACTGGCAAATGCGTCCTACTGCGCATACGCCACCAGATCAAGAAAGATGGTGCGGGACAAGATGGCGCCTGTGTTCCTGCCTTGAGGAGACCTGGACTTTGGGGTAATTAACAAGTTAGGGAGAGGTAGGCCAGGAGGGAGGGGGCCTACGGGGGGAGGGGTTTTAGCGCCGGAGGGGTTGACTTCCTATTTAAAGGGCAATTCACCTTCATTAGTAAGACTGTAATCAAACATAAAAACTATAGAAATGTGTTCAAAATTTCATATCCTGCTAAATTTTGTGAAATGGATATGGTTATTAGGGGGTATGGCTGAAAGTTGGAGCCAGAACTGTATTTAGGTCCGATGCTGCCCTAAGCATCAGACCTAAATATGCCCCTACGCACGACGTGTGATGTCAACACGCCGGAAGTGATGTCACATGCTGCACGGAAGTGACGTCACTTCCGCAAAAAGCCGCCCCCCTGCCCCTAACCCCCCCCCAAGCATCAGTCCTAAATATGCCCCTACGCATGGTGTGTGATGTCAACACGCCGGAAATAGGGTTGCCACCTTTTCTTAAAAAAAATACCGGCCTTTCGCTATATTTGGCTTTTTTCCCTATTAATAACATTGGGATCAGCCATCAAAAATACCGGTCAGGCCGATAAAAAACCGGCCAGGTGGCAACCCTAACCGGAAATGATGTCACATGCCGCACGGAAATGACATCACTTCCGCAAAAAGCCACCCCCCTGCCCTTAAACCCCCAGTGCTTCCACCGGATTTCCTAAATAAATCCATGGAAGTCGCCAGGCGATTTTTATTTTGTAAATTAAAAATACACCTATAGGCAGAGGGCCACCCCCAAAAACCTGCCGCCATAGGCAAAGGGGTGCACTCAGGTGCCCTAAAGGAAAACTATACCCCCAAAATGAGCAACAGAGGACCGTTGAATCCTACGATCCCAGGAGGCTGTTAAAATGGCAATTTTCTATTTATAATTACCCAATGCCACATGCTACATGTTACTAAAAAAGTATATTATTATGAAAATGGTTTATTAAAATGAAGCAGGGTTTTACATATGAGTTGTTTTATGCAATATCTTTTTATAGAGACCTACATTGTCCAGGGGGTATAGTTTTCCTTTACTATAAATACAGCCCTGGTTGGAGCTCTGGGCATAAATTTTATATATCACACCTCCCCAGGTCTGTACTGGTAGTCAAAATAGGCCCTGGCATTACAAGTACAGAGAGGACCAATGAGCTCCCCACCAGCCAACTAAAAAGTGACTTTCTATGGCATCTTACGGCAGTCCCTCTGGCATTTGCCAGAACCCACAGATTGCCAGTCCGGGTCTGTACCTCCCAACATTCTGTAAAAGAGTAAAAAAGAGGGACAAAATGTTTTTTTCGTAAGTAGTGCAGCTATTACGAGTGGAACACCACCATCTCTGCTCGCCGCTCCTACGAGGCGGCTTCATTATGCGTCACTGCGCTTACGTGCAGTTGTGACGCCAATCTCGCGCGATGAGACTTGTGTCGTCGGGGTTCTCTGAAGACAAGAGGAGGAAGCTTGCAGTTTACTGCTTTGCGGGAGGTGTTAATAGTAATCAGGCGCTGCGGGATGTGTTAGGGAAAGCGAACCTGGTGGGCACTGCGCATTTACTTGGAGTCGATGGTGGTATTTCAACTTTCCCCTCTAGCCTATCCATACGGCTATACCGGGATGGAAACTGTGACAAAGCGAGCAGAACAGGAAGCTGTGTAAGGGAAAGAAGACGCAGGCACCCTAGCAACCGCCCTCCCTTCTGAAGTCTGTACCTTATTGGAAGCGAGGGACCCGGTAATGCAAGTAAGTAGCAGTACAGCCGGCCCTTCTTTCAGACACCAAACCCACGGGGCCTGGAACGTCTGTCCCACCGTCTCTTCCTGATGGCGGCCCTGGGGAGAATGAAGGGAACTGTTTAATAGGCATAGTCTATGCTTTCTGATAAGCAGCACAAAACGTGATACTAGTGCTCTTATTCCTTGTATCAGAAGTGTTTGTATAAAGATCCCGGAACAATCCTATGGCATGTCCTGATGATTGGCTGAAGAACGCAGAATAGTAAAAACACATGGTGTGTGTAAGGTCAAAACACGTGTGTATCACGTCTGTGTGACTTGTGCCTATTTTATTTCTATTTGTAACTGTTTCTCTGGAAGAGAGCAATTTATATATTCTATATATATACTTTTTATATGTATTCTTTACACACAATATGGTATTTAGTAGTAATGGAGATTGCTTTTACTTGAACTGGACTTTCTATCATTTGCAGCTTTCTGTATAACTGGTTTCCAGTTACGAAATCCCATACCTGTACTAGATACTGTATATTACCACCTGGTTGAATGAAAACCTTCTTTTATTTATTTTCTATTTTTGGGATTAACAAATTGCTAACACCTTCATAAAAGAGTCGGCCTTTTACTTTACGGAATCAGAATGCCAAGTTATGTGTTTCAGTTTTTGGGTAAAAAACATAGCGTTTGACTTTAAATGTGTTGTCTAAAGGTGGCCATACACAGGCCGATAAAAGCTGCCGACAGACCAAGCCGGCATCTTATTGGCCCGTGTATGGGGCCCCCTCCATCTGTTCGTTGATGTGGTCCCGCGATCCGACTGCCGATATGGCCTCCTTTATGATTCGATCGTTGGTCCCTAGAGTCCATGATCGGATCAGCCCAATATCACTACACGCAAGGTGGGCATATCAGGGAGAGATCCGCTCGTTTGGCAACCTCGCCAAACGAGCGGATCTCTGTGTATGGTCACCTTAAAGGTGCCCCGTGTATGGGGCCCTCCGACGGGCTTCACCGATTGGTATCTGGCGGAAAGTCAGCCAGATGTTGATCGGGCGGGACTAAAAATACCGTCGGATTGCGGCCGCAGCTGTTCGTTGATGCTGTCCCGCGATCCGACCGCCCATATGGCCTCCGATTGCTTAACTCGAGGTGGGCACATCGGGAGAGATCTACTCGTTTGGCGATCACACAGGCATCCAAGACTCACAGGTGTTTATCTATACACTAGCAATAGCCTGTATGAGAACAAGTCCCATACCTGTATATAAAGGTGGCCATAGACGCACAGATAATATCGTACGAAACGAATTTTCGTACGATATTCGGTGCGTGTATGGTGGGAAATGAGCCGACTGACATCGTCAGAGGATTAAGATATCGGTCAGCTGGTTGATCGGACTGGACGGAAAATTTTGATCGGATGCCTTTGAAAGCTCCCTGAACATCGGCCATTGTTAGTGCTGAATCGTCAGATACAAGTAGAATTCTATTGTTTCTACCTGTATATTTGACGATTCAGCTCTACACGTGTGTGTTGAAACGAACGATCTTTCTTGGAAAGATCTTTTCCGTGAAAGATCGTAATTGTTACGTCTATGGCCAGCTTTACACTCTCCATGCTGTTGAGTATCTCTTCTTTTGATTCCTCTCAATGCTAGTTCTTTCATTTTCATTCATTCTGGAAATATTGTAGAATTTTCCATACCACAAATATGTGATGCCGTTCAAAATATAAATACTTTTTACCCTTTACGTTAGCCTATTCCTTGGGTATTGTATGTTCGAGTGTATACTTGTCAAATATTTCTCCATCAGAATATTGAAATGTATAAAGAGCTCTGTTGTAATGCTTAGAAATGTATAAAGAGCTCTGTTGTAATACTGTCATCATTTGTTTATATAGAAGACCTCACATGTTAAAGCACTTTCTTGTCACGATAATGTATCTGGGTGTGATATCCCTATCACAATAATATTTAGGGTATGTTTATCAGAAGTCCATGTTCTGTCATTCATTTTTGACTGTCTGTGTAAAGCAGAGCTTAAAGGGGACCAGTTTCTGTCATAAAACATTCTTCAAAATGTGGCAGATGTTTATTGTACTGTATTGCATGTAGTTTTTATAATTTTATATTTGTTTGAATATTAAAGATTTATTTATGAGTTCCTCAACTTAAAGTAGAATTCAACCCTTTAGCAAAAAAACTTGTACCCCCCAATCTCACATAGACCCCCCCCATGCCCCTAACTTTTTACTTACCCCTCGGCGCAGATTCAGGCATCGGAGTTTCATGCAGTCATCTTCCAGGTCTTTGTGTCTTCTTCTGGCGATTCGGTAATTTACATCCATTTCAGAGAATGCACAGTTGTCGCAAACCGGTAAATTGCTCCAACTGCGTGTGGAGGGCAATTAGGCTTGGGGGTCTACGTCAGGTGGGGGGGTAGGGTTTTTTTTTTTTTTTTTAAACGGTTGAATTCTCCTTTAAAATTTTATCCATGGCTGCAACCAACACAGTCATGAGTCACAGACCATTTACCCGCTCTAACTGGTGTATTCCAGCATGATTCAGAAATTTGCAATGCACAACTGACACACCTCACAGTTGAGTATGTTCTACTGCAATCAAATGTTTGGTTGAGGAAGCACTCTAATTACCCATTTTAAATTCAAAAACATTATAGCCTATTTGTGAAAAATAATTCTACCGCATCCGCTACAGTTTCAGTGGAATTTTAATAATCAAGACCGTTCTTATTTAAGGGAACACACAAACTCTACTTAAAGTTGTAAAGACTTGAATTCCCTAACCTGGCTGAGCTGTGTGTTGTCAACTGTAATCCACCAGCAATGGTCCTGTTTATACATGTAGTGGATATAGTGTGGATATTTTATTGGATGTACATGTATGGGATCCGTTATCCAGAAAGCTCCGAATTATGGAAAGACCATCTTGCATAGACTCAATTTTATCCAAATAAACCAAACTGATTTCCTTTTTATTTGTAATCATTAAATGGTACAATGCACTTGATCCAAACTAAGATAGAATTCATCCTTATTGTCAACCTATTTCATTTATTTAATGTTATTTCATTTATTTAATGATTTTCTCTTAGACTTAAGGTATGAAGATCCAAATTATGGAAATATCTGTTATCCAGAAAACCCAGGTCCCAGGCATTCTGGATAACATGTCCCATACCTGTACTACCATAAATGACTCAAAACCTCTATTTGTCATTGTAAAAGCAAAAGCATTAAGCTCTTTGTGGAAACTGCTGATGTGTTGGCAAGATATGTGTAATAAGCAGTGTCTTCCCTTTCCAAGGCATCTACCCTACATAGATCCCCCCTTTCTGCTCCCCCCCCCCCAGCCTAGGTGGCACCTTTGGTAAATGACAAAGGGGTAAGTAAAGAGTTAGAGTCATTTACCAAAGGTAGCACCTAGGCTGGAGCTGGTGTTTTCAGGTGTTTACTATACAAGTCAGTGAGAGAAGGCAGGGGGGGGGATAATTCAACTGAAAAGCAGACTGTGTGCCGATCATTTATTCATTTATAGTTTTAGAAGACAATATGTACTTTGTGTCGCTTTTCCTCCTAAAACAAGGGTACTCTTATGTTAGAACAATGCTTCATTCATATGGTTGTGTTTTGGCAAAGTCAAACAACCTTTACACCATTTTTCCTGGTCACTAGGGAGCACTTTCCATTGATCTTGTAATATGTTTGCAGTGTCCAACCATGTATTGTCTCACTTGTACGACTCCATGAATTATCATTACTATTGCTTCATCTACATTTTTAAAGCAATGGTTCACCTTTAAGTTAACTTTTAATATAACTTTTAATATGCTAATTTATACCTAACTGACTGTATAAACAAAAGCTCTGTAAGGCTATACAGTTATTGTTATATATACTTTGTATTACTCCTCTTTCTAATCAGGCCCTCTCCTTCATGATGCCTTTATTGAATCCTTTGTGTCTTACAAATGAGTAAAGGGTTTGTCCAACAGTCCTTAAAGGGGTGGTTTACCTTTACATTAACTTTTAGTATGTTCTAGAATTGGTCTTCGTTATTTATTTTGTATCCATTTTTCAATATCTGCACTGTAAGACTACTAATGTATTGTTACTACTGACTCCTCTTTCTGTTCAGGTCCTCCCCTATATTCCAGTCTCTTGTTCAAATCAATGCATGGTTGCTAGGGTAATTTGAATCCTAGCAACCAGATTGCTAGAACTGGAGAGCTGCTGAATTAAAAAGCTAGATATCTCAAAAACCACCAATAATGAAAACCAATTGCAAAGTGTGTTCAGAATATCACTGCAGCACACTAAAAGTTAAAGGTCAGCAACCCCTTTAAGGAGTCTAAATTGACTGTGAACTGGATCAGTCTCAACACTGGCTCATCTATTTTGCCTTCACATTTTCTCATTGGAAAACATCCAAATGTACATTCAGTTGCTTAAAGCCCAAAGTCGCACATATAGCCTACAATAATTTGGAGCAAATGTTGACCATGAGGGTAATGGCACTCTGCTACACTTTGAAGCTTCGGCAGTTTTTTTAGTAGTACAAAGCTTGTCAGATGAGATGTGTGAATATTTAGACTGTTGCATTACTAGGTAATTATCTCATGGCAAACAGTGGTACAAATGATTCCCGTAAGTCTGTCAGCTGTTTCAGAAACTTTGGGTCAACGTTTTTAAGCTACTTAAAGGGGTTGTTCGCCTTCAGGTTAACTTTTAGTATAATGTAGAGAGTGATATTCTGAGACATATTCTGGTCTACGTAAGGTAGGAGGGTAGGGATTTTTTTAGGTTGAATTCACCTTTAAGCTTAAACTTTAAAATATGGCAGTTAAAGCGCCCAACCCCCCCCCCTTTTTTTTTTTGCTCTGCAGCTAAAGTAATGAGATGCACCTCTTTGCCGACAAGCGGAAAAAGGAAAGCACGCTTTGTATATCTGTATAGGAAAATGTTTGAGAAACATTCCGCAAATGCTAATAATGGAATAATCCAAATCTGATTTGAGTTTTTGAAAATGTACAGTCTCTTTAAAAATTTTACTTCACCTTCTAAAACCTGCTGAATTGCATTTTTTTTCCTATGGGGGACCTCTAAGAACATATTTGAAGTCATTTTGCTGGACTTTTTTTTAAAAAATTTGAACGAATACGTTCTGACTTTGATTCAAATTTTTTAAAATAAATTTTGATTGGTTGTTTTCAGGTTTATGGGAGTTTAAAATAACTCCCATAGACTCGAAAATTCGACCATTGATAAATCTGCCCCTTAATCTTGCAATCGTTCGCATCTTTGTTTTTTAAAGGGACTGTTCACCTTTATTATTATTATTATTATTATTATTAACATGTATTTCTATAGCGCCAACTTGTTGCGTAGCGCTGTAAAGTGAATGTGATTATACAACCAAATCACATGAATTACATACATAGAACATAAGGAGTTACATACATCACAATAAAAATGGAGTTATTTGATATGATGTAGATATTTGTGGATTGTGAGTTCTTTAGCTTTTTAGTCAGCCGCTCGGTAGTTTGCAATTCTGGCAATCCGGTTGCTAGGGCCCCAATTACTATAGCAACCATGCAGTGACTCGAATAAGAGACTGGATTATGAATAGCAGAGGATCTGAATAGAAAGTTGAGCAATGAAAGAGCAACAGTGATACAATTGATGCCTTACAGAGCATTTGTTTTATAGATGAGGTCAGTGACCCCCCAACTGAAAGCTGGAAAGTCAGAAGAAGAAAGTAAATAATTAAAAAACTCTAGAAAATAAAAAGACCAACTGAACAGTTGCTTAGAATTGGCTACTCTGTAACATACTGATTAAATTAAAGGTGAAGCACGCTTTCACAGAAGTTTTAAAGCATTAAGCTGTGCTAGTACTAAATGATGGACATGGACTGTATAAAATGAGACATAGTTGAGGTGGGTGGGGGATGTGGGATGGTTCAGACACATTCAGTCACATACTTGGCTGTTCCTTTAGTCAGGAAGTGAATTGGAGTGTGTGGGAGAGGAGATCCTGCATTACATCTCCTCCCTGACATTTCAATGGATTGTTGTATTCTGTGAAAAGCTTCATCTCTCTTACGTAGCCTGACATAAGAGGGGTCATGTAAGGACACAGCACTATGTTTATTCTATATAAGGATGGTGTGATCTATGCAGTCTTCTAAGGACACTGTGGTATGCCTGTGCTTCCATGGCACAACACTAAGGCAAAGGCCATGTACTGATCACAAGTATTTTAAGAACAGAATGCTTCTTACTCGTGAATAATTATTTAGTCTTACATTTTGATTTTCTTCCCTGTCCCATACATTCAGTAAGCTAGTTCACAAACATTTCCTGTTAGCAGAAAACTTTGCTGGATTCTCCTCAGCCAACACCACAAAGGAATCTTCTTACTATTGCTTCTTTCTTTGTGTGATTGCACATGCGCAGTGCAATAAAAAAATGGACTTCAACAAAAAAAAGATGGTCTTTTCACTTTATTGCCCTGGATTAGCAAAATAAAAAAAAGAGGAAGAAGAGGCTCAATCCTCTCTGAGAAAAACCCTCGAACCAGTGCAATTTTCTGCTATCAGGAGCACCATCTTTGGGTATCTGAACACAACTACAGGGGGGGGGGTGTATCTAACTTTTGGCATAATTACTGTAGCAGATTCACTAATTATCTATGAAATTAATCACTACATTTGAGAGCCCCTGTCTAAAGCGGTAAGCTTTAACTTTCCCTGTGCTCACCACCAAAATATGCAGATGAGTACATTAAAGATTAACTTCTAAAGGCCCATCCTATCCCACACCGCTGTACAATGGATAACTTGTTAGTCAAATTTACAGTTTCTTGTAAATGACTACACTGTGCAGGCCTGCATCTAATTTGCTTGAAGTACAGGTATGGGATCCCTCTTCCAGAAATCTGTTATCCAGAAAGTTTCGAATTATGGAAAGGCAATCTCCCATAGACTCAATTTTATCCAAATAATTCACATTTTTAAAAACTATTTCCTGTTTCTCTGTAATCATAAACCGGTACCTTGTACTTGATCCCAACTAAGGTATAATTGATCCTTATTGGAAGCAAAACTAGCCTATTGGGTTTATTTAATGTTTACATGATTTTCTAGTAGACTTAAGGTACAAAGATCGGAAAATACCTGTATAAGATGAGCTTTAATATGAGGCATGATGGCATCAAACACCAAGTTATTTCAATGGATAAAATACATTTTGCAATGTGTTTCTTAATGGCAATGTTAAAGCTTGACGTATAGTTCTTTTCAATTTGCTTTTTTTTTCTGCTACAATTCAGTAAAGAGTGGTCGGGGTTTTAGCTTTACTTAAGCAGCCTTTGTGTTACTGGAAGACTGATCACAAGCTTTTTATTACCTCTTGTAAGACCTGGTTTTCAAGGTGGTAAGGAATAAGGTCACTCGCTGTTAACCAGTCAAATAGGGACATAAATAACATTCTGCATACCAGGGAAAACAGCCTGGCTGAACAGATACCAACATGTATGTATCTATGTTTTTATTTATATAGTGCTACTTAAGTATGCAGCAATGTACAGTAAAATATATGATAGCATAGGTATTCTCCTGTGCAGGTATGTGATGCCTTATCCAGTAACCTGTTACATTCCTCGAGGAATGTATTTCCATAACCAAAATGCTTTTCTTGTGACTCTGCTTCCCTTGTCACATATGTTACTCCGAAAAGCCTGAATAAGGGTAAAACTGATCTGTAGTTTGATCAGGATATTGCCTTGTCTGTAGGTTAGTGTCCACTTTGAGGATATACCTTGCCATTGAAATCTTAGGTTTGCTGGTCAGGAAAATCTTGAACAAGCACCTGACCCTAACCTGCAAAATCTTAACCAGCGTCCAATCCAAACTCACAAAATGTTACTATGGTAGGACCTGCACCCAGTTTGTACCCGAATCTTATGGCTCCGTATGCTACTTTTGCATACATGTCTTGTTCCAAGAGCAGAGGAGGAGTGTATTTCCATAGCCTAACTGATTTTTATTTATTTTTTTAAGCCCGAGTGTTCTCCATTTACCTTAAGGGCAAACTCAAAAAGTGCAAACTCATAGTGTCGTACAGCTCCATTCACTTGCATCAATAGGTGCAAGATACTATAGAATCGGCGTACACGTCACTCTTGTCCTGAACACAGAAAATTACTGTAAAAAGAGCATTTATACACAAATAGAAATAACAGTATCAGTGAGGCTACAATTATAAGAAAAGCATGGAATTCTGATCCCTGCTGCAGTTAGGGTTGCCACCTTTTTAGGAAAAAAAATACCGGCCTTCCTGTATATTTAGATTTTATTCCCTATTAATAACCTTGGGGTCCCGCATGATTTTTACTGGTCAGGCCGGTAAAATACCGGCCAGGTGGCAACCCTAACTGCAGTGTATGGGATAGTACAGACTTGTTGCTTTGTTATTGTTGTCTCGTCTATTTATGTCCTGCATGAAACATGGGTTGTTATCAAGCATAATTACTTAGTCGTGAGAATTCTTTTACTATGGAAGTATGTGATATGTAGGACCTCTGATAACAACAATGGCACCAGAGATATCTGATCAGAGCTCAACATGCCTATCACTTGCCTTAGATTGCACCCCATTCAAATCCATGGCAAGTGTCAAAGGTTGCCTAGAGTGGGTAGTTGTCACCGGAAAACAAAACACAGACTATCTTGGTTTCAGGTGATAAACTCGTGTAGATTTGTGACCCTTCCCATTGATTTCAGTGGGAAGAAGCACCTGCACTGAGTCATTTATTAATTCCAAGTAGCAGCCATCTGTCTTTCATATGCCATTGTCCTAACAATGCGAAACGTGTACTTAAATGAAAAAAATTTGGATTAAAAGGGCCTGCAAAATTATAGAAAATTTTAACTAAACCCTGCCCCTCTAGGGTAAGAAAGGGCTAAAGAGAGTTTAAAAATCAACACCCACCCAATTGAGAATCTGATCAATTGTAAACTCACTGAACAGTTATGTCCCATGTGGTCCCACTTCAAGTCACTGACTAACTCCGTTAGAGAGCTGAAAAGCAGGAAGTTGGATTCATGCTATTCTAGCAGACATCAAGTCACTCCAGTAGTGATATGCGGGTCAGGATTGTCCCAAAACGTGCCCGCCGAACCCGACTTCTGGGTTTCTTTTACAGACCCACCCCACAAATGACATCACAAAAGGGGTGGGACAAGCTGGCACACGTCTATAAAAAGTGAACCTGGAAGCCAGCAGTTGTAAGGTCACGACCCTGAAGATGGGGTGCGAGGTCGGTCCAAAGCCCGACCCGCACATCACTACACTCCAGTTTTTGTACATTACATTTTTGCCTAACTATATTAGAAGCACTTTTTAACCAGTTTTTATTTTTACACTGAACTGTTCCGTTAAGTGTAGCTGTAGTTTCTATTCGCACTACTAGGACTGGCAAAAACAGACTGTATCCATTAATTTGAATGGGAAGTATCACTGGGCTCCTGAAGAGAGATAATACCTCATTTAGCTACAATGGATCTTGGGTAAAATTGAATTGATGTTTTGTTGCACAAAATGTTTCTCTTTTCATGATAAAAGAAAAGGTACAAACTTTACAATTTCTGTTGTTTTTCAGGTTCTGGGAATATTTTAATGGCACAGTCTGGATTTCAAGTAGCCTCTGTCAAGGAGTACTCGGCTAATTAACTCTCAGAAATTACTGGCACTCACTGGATTGTGGAATCTAAGATGTATGAAGTACTTTGTTGGCTTAATATTTTAAGGCACTTTTACTAACTGTGCCGCTGTCACTTTTTTTTTATTTTTTATCCTCTACACAGCGCTCTTGTTTTGATTTTTGGCCAGTGGACATATTAATGGAATGCAGTCATGTCCACTCAGGACGAAACGCAGATCAATACTGAATATGCGGTTTCCTTACTGGAGCAGCTGAAACTGTTCTATGAACAACAGCTACTGACTGACATAGTATTAATTGTTGAGGGCACTGAATTTCCATGTCATAAAATGGTTCTGGCAACATGCAGCTCTTATTTCCGGTAAGTTGAAAAGCACTGCTATGGAAAGCATAAATAAGTGCTATAGACTGTGTACAGTCATTGTACAATATCAAGCTTGAGAACCTTGATTATTAAGGCTATAGACATATGTGGATGACTTGCTTCTAAGTAGTCGAGATCATGAGCAACTTGTTGCATTTACCGCTGTTCACTGACAAGGGACCTGCTGAGTTCTTAAAGCCATACTGACACATTGAAAACCACTATGAAAACCAAGCTGTACAAGGTTAGGGTTACAAGAAGCACACCAAATCAAACAGGCTTAAGCCTTCATCTTTTTATTGTTGCAGAATGCACATATTTCTGCAACAAGAAAAAGATGAAGGCTTACGCTCGTTTGAATTGGTGTGCTTCTTCCCCTTGAAAAGCTTGGATTTCGTTAGACTTGGAGGTGTGCAGCAATATGTATATATGTATAACTTTATTTATAAATGTTAAGGAGCCGCAAAGCTGTACAGTGCATAAAAGTATATATATATAAATGGGGGAGACAAATCACATAATAAATAAACATATAGATAGATAGATTTGGGTATAAGGCCTATTTCCCAGCTTGAAGCTTAAAGTGAAGTTTGTTCCTGAACACTTATTTACTGCCCTAGATATACCTGGAAAATGTGTGGTGATATTGTTTTGTTTATGCCTGCAGTGAATTCTTTTGCTGGATGTTTCTATGAAAACCCATGGGAACATGTCAGTATTCTATAATAAAGTCCAGAAAACTGCAGCACACAGACAAATTGATTAAATTTGACTGTGTTTTTATTGGCTCAAAATCAGGTAGACAAAGAGGCAACGTGTAGGGCCTCACAGGGCCCATTATCAAGCCTTTAGTCATACACAGCACTTAAAAAGCATATAGTGGGGGTGGGGAAAGGTTAGGGGAAGTACTGGGTGGGAACAACAGTTTCAATTACTCACATTCCTGGATAATGTATCCTAAAAGTATCCTATCACAAACAAGTCCACTCCTTTTGTTCAAACAAGTGAACAACAGCGAGATGTATCCATTGATTCTTCCAGTTTAGTAAACTTGTCCATAATTGTGTTGTGTGTACACTGATTTTGCTCCTCATTGTACATAGTGAAAATCAATCTGGACAGAATAAATTATGAAAAATTGCAGGAATGTTTCATCAGTGAGATTAAACAGAAACATTACAACAAAAAAATGTATTTTGAACAAATAAGTGAAATTAATCGTAGAAATAGAATGTTAGAAAAATGTTCTAATTAGAACAATGTTGAGGAAAATCTGAGTTTCTTTTGTATTACCTTTCTTGCAAACTATAATGCATGTTTGGTCTGTGGTCTCCCAATGTATGCACAAGGTAATGCCAGCACTCCTAGCAATCAAATTCCTGGACCATATTGAGGAACCTTAAAAGAAAAAATTGTTAATATTTAGAAAAATAGATGTGTGTGTAATTACAAATGTCTACCTGCCTACTGGTGGATAAACCTAGCGTGGGTATAATCCCTGTTTAGTCCCCTGGGCCAGACTGTATCCAATTGAAAATTATTTCCACTGGTGAAATGTTTCTGCAGTTTTTTTTTTCATAATTCTGTTCGGGTTGATTTTTCACTATGCACAGAGAGGAACAAAATCCCTGTACACAACACAATTATGGACATTTTTACTAAGCTAGAAGGATCATTGGATACATTGCACTATAAATGGACACTTGTTCGAACTAAAAGAATGGACTTGTTTGCAATAGGATACTTTTATGATACATTATCCAGAAATGTGAGTACTTTGAAACTGTTGTTCCTGCCAAGTACTTCCCCTAACCTTTCCCCACCCCCGCTATGCTATTTAAAGGGATACTGTCATGGGAGAAAAAAAATTTCTTTCAAAATGCATCAGTTAATAATAGTTCCACTCCAGCAGAATTCTGCCGTGAAAGCCATTTCTCAAAAGAGCAAACAGATTTTTTTTATATTTAATTTTGAAATCTGCCACGGGGCTATACATATTGTCAATGCATCAGTTAATAGTGCTATTCCATAGCAATCCTGCACTGAAATCCATTTCTCAAAAGAACAAACAGATTTTTTAATATTCAGTTTTAAAATCTGACATGGGGCTAGATATTGCGTTGTGGAGCCGCACTGAGGGGAACATGGGCTGTGCCTCCCCCAGTGAAATGTTCTTCAGGCTCAGGCCCTCCAGCAGGCAGCCTGCTGTTCGACTCTGCAGCAACTCTTCTTAGTGAGCCACCGGCGGAGCAGCATCCTGTCCCGAACGGCAAGAGTAATATGGATCTGCTCTGACTCTAGGTAGTACCGCAGGAAGTCGTTGGGCTCCACGGGCTGGAAGGGACGAGCGAGGGGTTCAGGAAGGCAGAGCAGGAGGACACCAGTAGGAAGTTGTCACCTGTTCTGTGCTTCTGCCTCCAGCAGCCCCTTTGGAAGTTAGTTTCTCTGCCAGTGGCTCACTAAGAAGAGTTGCTGCAGAGTCAAACAGCAGGCTGTCTGTTGGAGGGCCTGCGCCTGAAGAACATTTCACTGGGGGAGGCACAGCCCATGTTCCCCTTAGTGTGACTCCTCAACGCCCCCCGGGCAGCTCTTGTCCGATGAGCTGCAGTTCGAGCTGGAGATGGAGTACAGCAGCAGCTGCCATAGATGTGGAGCTGGTGTTCAGCAAGTCCGCCTCCCTGTCTGTGCGTCTGGTGGGAATTCTCTTGTGGATATATCCAAGCATGTAAAGTCTTGTACTGCATGTCACCCTTGTTTCGTGAAGAACAGGACATGCCTGACGCCAGGCCCCAGATCGAGGTCTACCAGGAACATTGCTGGGATCTACTGGTAGACCACGATCGACGTCCTGGGCACCCCTGTTCTAGTTGATCTGATGGTACACTGAATGCACTGCTGTATATAATAATAATTCCTTGTTGAAGTTCTGGCCTTTCACACAATGAATGAGTCATAATAAATGAGACTGTTTGAAATAGGACTTTAAAATAATCTTCTTCCTGCATCGCTAGTAGCTTGATCTGTTTGCATTTTTTTTGAAACCCGAGGTAACATTATTCTATATTCTTATATGATCAAATAATTTAAAACAAGACACCAGAGGTAGAAACTACATCACTAGAAAGTACTGGCAGTACATGAATGGGATCCATGATCGGGAAACCTTTATCCAGAAAGTTTATGAGAAGGCCATCGCTCATAGACTCCATTTAGTAAAATAATTCATATTTTTTTAAATAAATTCCAGTAATAATAAAACCGTACCTTGTACTTGATCCCCCAGCTGAGATATTACCCTTTATTGAAGGCAATCTGACTTATTTTTTTTTATTTTTTATAGTAGGGTTAAAGTATGGTGATCCAAAATATGGAAACCATCCTTTTTCTGGAAACCCTCACGTCCCAAGCATTCTGCATGACCTGTCCCACACTGGTACTGAAAACAGAATACAGATATGGGACTGGTTATCTAGAATGCTCATAATCTGAGGTTTTGGATGATGGATCTTCAATTATATCTTATTTGGATCAAGTACAAGGATAACTGATCTTTACATACTTTGCATCTGCATACCTTAAGTCTACTAGAAAACCATGTAAACATTAAATAAACCCACTAGGCTGATTTTGCATCCAGTAAGGATTAATTATGTCTTAGTTGGGATCAAGTACAAGCTACTGTTTTATTATTACAGAAAAAAAATAAATTTTTTAAAATTTGTATGGCTTTCTGGATATGATTAAATGAATCTGTTGCCTTCTGTAATTCTGAGCTTTCTGGATAATGGACTCCTGACCTACATATTTTGTTTAGGTGGAATAAAAGTCAGAGCACAAAAAAAAAAAGCCAGCACTGAATGCAAATTAAGTCGAAGACTGGTACTAGAAGGCTTATACATCTACAACTTGTAGTGGATAATTCCACCATACTGTTTATTGCTCTATTGGAAGATAAAAGTATTATGAAAGCAAGTGTAATTTCCTGGTGACCTAATTTTCTTTGTGCTTGATTTTTCAGGGCTATGTTTATGAGTGGACTGAGTGAAAGTAAACAAACACACGTACATTTGAGAAATGTGGATGCAGCTTCCATGCAGATCATTATAACATATGCATACACGGGTAACTTGGCAATAAACGAGAGCACTGTAGAACAGCTATATGAGACTGCATGCTTTTTACAGGTAAATATGGAAATAAATGGAATGTATATGTAAATCAGAAGTCTGAAGCTGGGCTCTTGTATCTCTTTTCATATCACTAGAACAGGGATCCCCAACCTTTTGAACCTGTGAGCAACATTCAGACATAAAAAGAGTTGATGAGCAACACTAGCATGACAAATGTTCTTGGGGTGCCAAATAAGTGTTGTGATTGTCCATTTGGTAGCCCCTATGTGGACTTGCAGCCTATAGGAGCTTCTATTTAGCAAGACAACTGGTTTTTATACAATCAAACCTTGCCTCCAAACCTAGAATTAAAAATTAAGCTCCTGCCTTGAGGCTACTGAGAGCAACATCCAAGGGGTTGGGGATCAACATGTTGCTCACAAGCTACTGGTTGGGGATCACTGCACTAGAAGCAGGATAATGACAACTGAAGTTTGGTTAACCAGTCTCCAACTGGGGTGTGTGGAGCCCACCAGGACTACCACCTCAAGGCTCTGCCACCCATTGAGCAGTAAGCCCCCCACCCATAACAAGACCTTCACCGCAGATGCAAGCTCCATACAGAAAGATCACTTGTCTTGATAACAAATATATGTTAACCTTTGGCGGCTGTTTAGAAATACATTTATCCTAAATATACAGTCATATGAACGTTTGCAAACCTCTCTTAACTTTGGAGTTCTGTTTATCATTGGCTGAGCTTTCAAAGTAGCAACTTCCTTTTAATATATAACATGCTGTTGAGTTGAGCCTCCTTTTGCAAAAGTAACAGCCTCTAGACTGTATGTAGCTTTAGTTATTGTTCACAGCCATAGTCTATATCAACCAAGGGCACATGCATATAATAGTACAGGTATGGGACCTGTTATCCAGATTGGGACCTGGGGGTTTCCAGATTACTGATCTTTTTGTAATTTTACTTACTAGAAAATCATTTAAACATTAAATAAACAATTTCCTTTTTCCTCTGTAATAATAAAACAGAACTCTGTACTTGATCCTAACTAAGATATAATACTTATTGGAGATAAAACAATCCTATTGAGTCGATTTAATGTATGTTGATCCAAAAACGGAAAGATCCTTTATCCGGAAAACCATAGGTCTAGAGCATTCAGGATAATAGGTCCCATACTTGTATTGGCAGAGTTTACTTTTGAAGTTTTTGTAATTCTATTCTGAGCACTGCAAAGTTTTGTTTGCCCCTAAGGGGCCCAGGCTTTAGACAGTAGATCACATAGATGGAAAGGAACCTATTACTGGGGCTTCTTTAGTCGTGTAAGCCTTCTTCATAAATGAATATTCCATGCGCTTTTCATAAGAATATTCTTATTTTTCATAAGAATATTCTTATTTTTCATAAGAATACAGGATGATGACATAATGCACAGCAATATCTTTGTTATTCATTGTCCTTTTTCATTGCAGGTGGATGATGTATTACAACTCTGTAGAGAATATTTAATTAAAAAGATCAATGCCAAAAACTGTGTGCGGCTGCTAAGTTTTGCAGATCTGTTTAGCTGTGAAGAACTAAAACAAAGCGCCAAAAGAATGGTCGAGCACAAATTCACAACGGTGTATCACCAGGATGCTTTCATGCAACTGTCCAGTGAGCTTTTGATCGAACTTGTTAGCAGTGACAATCTGAATGTGGAAAAAGAAGAGACAGTCCGAGAAGCTGCAATGTCTTGGCTTGACTACAACACTGTGTCGCGCTCACAGTACTTATCTACTGTTCTGAGCCATCTCCGTATAGATGCATTATCAGAAGTGATCCAAAGGGAGTGGTTTCAAGGCCTGCCCCCAAATGACAAGTCTGTAGTGGTTCAGGGACTCTACAAATCAATGCCTAGATTCTTTAAACCAAGACTTGGCATGACAAAAGAGGAGATGATCATTATAATTGAAGCTGCTTCAGAAAACCCTAGTTATTGCTCCACAGTCTGTTATAGTCCGCAGGCTGAGAAAGTGTACAAGCTTAGTAACCCCCCTGCTGAGCTGCACAAGGTTGGGACTGTAGTAACTCCAGACAATGATATTTACATAGCCGGGGGGCAAGTCCCTGTAAAAACCACCAAAAGCAATCATGGCAAACCAAGCAAACTACAGGCTGCTTTCAGGACTGTAAATTGCTTCTACTGGTTTGACGCCCAGCAGAATACTTGGATTCCAAAGACCCCCATGTTGTCCGCTCGTACTAAGCCTTCTTTGGTGTGGTGTGATGGGTACATCTATGCAATAGGTGGAGATAATGCTGGCGGTGAACTAAACAGAAGGACAGTGGAAAGATATGACTGTGAGAGAGATGAATGGACAATGGTGAGCCCACTTCCATGTGCATGGCAGTGGAACGTGGCAGTTGTAGTCCATGACTGCATTTATGTTATGGCATATAACACAACGTACTGTTATGTTCCAAGGACTGGTGGTTGGGTTGAAATGGCAATGAGACAAACAAGTAGATGCTTCGCTTCTGCAGCTGCCTTTGAAAACAAAATATTCTATCTTGGAGGCTTGCATATTGGCAACAATTCTGGAATAAGGCTCCCCACCAACACTGTGGATGTCTCTTCCTTCACCGTCGAAGTGTATGATGTGAATAAAAATGAATGGCACATGGGAGCTAGCATTCCTGCCAAGCGTTTCTCTGATCCCTGTGTCCGAGCCGTTGTTATATCCAATTCCTTGTGTGTTTTTATCAGAGAAACTCACATGCATGAAAAAGCAAAATATGCCATCTACCAGTATAACATGGACCTCAATCAGTGGTTTCTGAGGCAGCAGATATCCGAGCGTGTTCTTTGGGATTTAGGGAAAGAGTTTCGGTGCACTGTAGGGAAGCTCTACCCATCATGCCTTGAAGGATCTCCATGGAAGCCTCCAACACATTTGTTCTCTCCTGATGGGGCTGATGAATTTGAACTTGACAGAGACATGGTTGCATTACCATCTGTATAGCTGGTTAAATACCAGACACTTCATGTATGCATGGATCTCAGTTCCTCAGTGAGAGTTCTTGAGAATTGTGCTGTTAAGGAATCGGGCTGGAAAAAAAAGTTTGCTTACTTTACAGGCATAATCTGTATGCCCCACTTAACATATTTGTAGCCTTTAATGCATTTATATAGGGGAGATGCTTCCATTATCCCATGACCAGCTAATGGAAAAAGAAAAGCAAAAAACTGTATATTATGCCAGCCTTAGCATCCAGTTTACCAAAAGCATTTATATGTATCTTTGTGATTTTTTTTTTTTTTTT
>CM044441.1:61543990-61556821 GCA_024363595.1 Xenopus borealis | reverse complement strand
TTAACATGAGCACAGGTGCTTCATGACATATCCTACTAGCATGTTCAGCTGCATTATGTTCTGGCACTGTATTTTGAATGACATTAATTTATTAAAAAAAAACGAAATTGACAATTTGTACATTTATTTTCTTTGGACATCCTTATTTGTACACATTTTTAAATTTTATGAGTACTGACTGTAAAAAATGATAGTTTTAAATGGTCAGCTGGTATGGAACCGGTTATCCAGAAAGTTCCTGATTTGGTTTATTTGATATTTAAATTATTTTGTTAGTAGACTTAAGATAAGGAGATTCAAATTACAGAAAGATTCCTTTTTTTATCCAGAAAACCCCAGGGCCCAAGTATTCTCGATAACAGGTTCTATACCTGTACTGACCTTTATCTGTTTGTTGTACAAGAGACTCTTTGTCCTGCCATAATACACCTTTTCCATTAACTAGTTACATACTCTTATGCTTTTTCATCCTTTTTTAATGTATAATATCTCTTCTTTTCTTTGTTTTTCTCTGTTTTTTTTTTTAGATTTTATTTAAACAACACATGCATGTGGCTTTCTCTCTTATGCACTACAGTTACACATTGCTTTGTTTTAACCCCATTGTCCCCACTCTTCCCCTTTGCATTTTTCTCCTTTGCTACCATTCTCTCTTCCCATTTACAAGAACCTAGTTGATTCTATTATGAACCATGTAATAACGAATAATAACAAACTCATCTCTAGCATTTACGTGGGTGAGCATTTAGGGAATTATGAACCTCTACAAGGGGTAAATAAAACTCTAGATTTTAGAAGTTCAAACTTTGGCTGTATAAGGGCATCTCTGCAAATTCACTAACTTGGAAAGGCTTTTCACAGGGGTAAACACAGAAGGAAATGGGATTCTTTAAAATGTTGTTTAATAAATATCCATGTTGGTATATTCCTTGACTAGAAGGATGAATAATAACAAGTAGCAATAACAATACATTTGCAGCCTTGCAGAGTTTTTGGGATCAGAGACCCACCTTTGAAAGCTGGAAAGAGTTAGAAGAAGAAGGCAAATAATTAAAAAACTATAAAAAAAAAAAAAAGAATGAAGATCCTGATACCTGAGAATAACTTTCCTTAGGTACAAGGAGACCAATAAAGCATGTAAAAAAGATAGACAAGTTAAACAGATATGGGAAGGGATATTGCAATGAAAAGGAAAATGAGTCCAAAATTATTTTTTTATTGAAAATTAGTCTTGCGCAGGTCCATTTTTTCCAACCCGTATCTGCAGCCCGCAACCCACATTCTTACCCGCCTGGACCAGCTACCTAACCCTGACCCGCTAGTACCTTATCCACAACCCGGACCCAATACCCGGAACTTCTACCCGCAGGGTACTGCAGGTTTTTGCAAGTAACCCGCAGGTACCTCATCCACTGCAGAACTAATGTAAATAGTAAAAATTAAGAAGGGTGGGATCCTAATCAGATTGATGTCAGAAGGTTAATGAGAACAGAGAAAAAGCAGAGATTCTGAAGTGTTATTGTTCATCTGTCTACACTGTGGAACCAGCTAATGAAGGTTTCATTTATAAAAGGCCTAATGTATCTACTGATGCATGAGTCACTCAGGAGACAATTCAAGATATTTAAAAATATAGAGGTTCATCCAGGGCTGCCATTAGAAATCACGGGGCCCCACACAATAACATCTTCAGGGCTCCCTGGGCCCGGCCCACTCTGACACCCAAGCCCCACCCCTGATCCCGCCTACTCCATATCAAATTTAAAAGACCACACAGATATCAGCACTAAAAAAGTAACCCCCCCACACACATATTGATAGTTAAAAAAAAAAAAAACATTGGCACCAGGGCCCCCCTTAAAAGTAAAAAAAAATGGGGCCCCAAAGAATATTTTTTTAATTACCATTGGCGCCAGGGCCCCCCTCACAAAATAAAAAAAATTGGGGCCACAAAGAATATTTTTTTAAAAACATTGGCGCCAGGGCTCCTGTTACAAATTAAAACCAAATTTGGGGCCCCAAAAAATATTTTTTTGAAAAACATTGGCCACAGGGCCCCCCTCACAAATTAAAAAAAAAATTGGGGCCCCAAATAATATTTTTGAAAAAAACATTGGAGCCAGGGCCCCCCTTAAAAGTTAAAAAAAAAAAATGGGGCTCAAAAAATATTTTAAAAAAATATTGGTGCAGGGGCCTATAGATCACTTTCAAAAATGCACAGCTTCATACTGAAAAACATTTATTTGTGCAATCACAGCAAAAAGAAAATAGTTATAAACACATCTTTTTTACAACATCCACAGTGCAGTGTTACCCCTCTGTCTGCCTACCTTTGTTAGCCACTCCCTCCTGACGCGTTTCACGCGATTGGGCGCTTCATCAGAGGAGGTCAGAAGGGTTGACTTTCTGCCATTGTGGTAAAAAAGTATTATTTGTTTAATTAAACTTTATAACTTGTTTACAATTTTTTCTTTTGTATTATAATTTAGTTATCTTTGCACACAAAGAAATGTTGAGTCAGCTGGTGCCCCTAGCCTGGACCTTTGGCTTTCCATCAGTAGTGTTAAATATAATAAAATATTTAATCGGGCAAACTGCTGTCTTCCAACAGTAGAAGCTGTACTTAGATCCACATATTATGACCATAAATCACTTTCAAAAATGCACAGCTCCATACTGAAAAACATTTATTTGTGCAATCACAGCAAAAAGAAAATATAGTTATAAACGCATCTTTTTTTACAACATCCACAGTGCAGTGTTACCCCTCTGTCTGCCTACCTGTGTTAGCCACTCCCTCCTGACGCGTTTCGCGCTATTGGGCGTTTCATCAGAGGATCATGCTCATGCCCAGGGCAAGGAGATTTAAGCTGAAGGTAGGAAGTCTGATACAGAAGTCCATGTGTACACAAAAGAAGGAAAGAAATGCAGTGTTTCTCAAAGCAGCATTACTTTGAGGGTTTACTGGTGTATTTATATAGACCTTTCTTATAAGGCTTAATTAGTTTTAACATTTCCTTCTACTTTAACTGCATAAAAGAGACAACAATTTACTAAAAATAAGGGCCTGTAGAGAACACTGCAATGGTTTCCTTTTATGTAAAACAAAGGCTTCAACTTTGTAACTGGTCTTCCAATTACTATTAACCAATTACTTCTATCAGCTCCTATCAATCAGTTACTCACTGGGGCATACTGGATCTTTGCACCAGAAAAAAAACAAGAATTCAACACCATCTACATTTTCATTGTCTTTTACGTATGTGATTACATATAACAAGTACAATAGACAAAATTAACAATTATCAAGTATACGTCAAGTTAAATAAAGTCAAGGATAATTAACATTTCTTATTTTTTTGCAGAACATTGCAGATTTACCTCTATCATGTTTAAAAGTACAAACAACTTAATAGATTTGTTTAGCGCAGGTAGTATGCGAGATTTACTAGCATCTTTATTGTAGTTTAGTTAATTGCTGCTTAGTGAAATGTATTATTTGAGTTGGGGAGAATTGATGAGCTTGTAAGAAAGGATATTTCTGTGTTAAGAATTTCTTTTTATTTATGCCACTCTATGCCAAGAAAGGTTAAAAAAAAAAAAAAAAACTCCTAACTTTAAAGTATTGTTCTGACAGATCTGATTAGAGTAATTTGCCAGTCCAAGTCAATCCAAGTGGTAGCCATAAATCACAGATTTATCTCAAAAGGTCACATTCTCTCACAGTTAGTGATGGGCGAATCTGCCCAGTTTCGCCGAAAAATTTGCGAATTGCCAGCGAATTGACGCGTCGCGTCAACTTCGTTGCGTCGTCTTTGACGCGCGACTCTTTTTTTTTTCCGAATCTTCGCTGGCGTTTCGCGTTTCGCAGGAATTCACCCCTGACGAATAAATTCGCCCATCACTACTCACAGTTAGTGGCAGAATTTATGATTTCTTAACCATTTTTCAGAGAATATGAATGATAACACACAAACACTTTCTTTAACTCGTGGTTTGTGGCTGGCTGAAGCCATTTATTGTCAAACAACTGTGTTTACTCTATTTAAATTTAAATCATAATCACTACACAAACTACCTAAATGACCCTGATCAAAAATTTGCATACCCTGGTGATTTGGCCTGATAACATGCACACAACTTGACACAAAAGGGTTAGAATGGCTATTAAAGGGCAAGGAAAGGCAAAGAAATATATCTCCATTATGCTTTAATTAAAAAATGTGTACCGTTTTTGTAAGAAACCTGACTGTATGCAGTGAAATTAGGAAAAAAATAGGAATTGTTAGACGGTCCCTAACTTCTGACAGAGAAACAATCATACTTATGAACAGCAGGGGGAGCCCCTGCCTTACTCACCAGCCATGCAGAACTCAAGCAGCTTTGTTTTTTGATCATTTGTGACAATCCCTAAGCAGCACAGATCACACTGAGCATGTGCAGGGGCAGACAACATTTTTTAACAAAGTTACAAGATGACAGCCCCCTGTGGCCAACTTTGAAAGCATAAATAATTTGTTTGATTAGGCTTGTGGTGCAGTAAGTTCATGTTTATGTTTAGTATACAAAATACAGCATTTCTAGCCTTTATTCTATTTTACACTTTCCTTGTCCTTTAAAGGTAATCATCTACACGTGATCTGTTTGCTTGCTATTAGTTGGTTGGGTATAAAAGGTCAGTGACTATCTGGACTCCTGACAGACCGTTGCATCTTTCATCCAGTGCTGCACTGATGTTTTTTGGATTCTAAGTCATGGGGAAAGCAAAAGAATTGTCAAAAGATCTACAGGAAAAGGTAGTTGAACTCTGTAAAACAGGAAAGGGATATAAGAAAATATCAAAGGAACTGAGAATGCCAATCAGCAGTGTTCAGAAGTGCAAAACCAAATCAAATTAAACTAAAATTTCAGCCACAACTGCCAGAAAAAAAGTTTGGGATGCAAGGAAAGCTCCACAAATAACTTCAGGTGAAATACAGGACTCTGAAAAAATATGGTGTGGCTGTTTCAAGATGGACAATAAGGAGGCACTTGAAGAAAGACTGCATGGTCGAGTTGCCAGAAGAAAGCCATTACTACGCAAATGCCACAAAGTGTCCCGCTTACAATATGCCAAGCAGCACAGAGACCAGCCTCAAACCTTCTGGCACAAATTTATTTGGAGTGATGAGACTAAAATTTTACTTTTTGGCCACAACCATAAATGCTACATTTGGAGAGGAGCCAACAAGGCCTATGATGAAAGGTACATCGTTTCTACTGTGAAACACTTATGTTTTGGGGATGTGTGAGCTACAACGGCAAAGGAAATTTTGTCAGAATTGATGGCAAAATGAAGTGACACTTGATAAAAGGCCCGAAATATATTGTGTGAACAGTAGTCTTCAAATAAACATCTAATCACAGCAGTCCTGCTTTGAAGTGCTCTCCTTAAACTATATGATTGGAGATTTAGCTAAGGGTGAGTGGTGCCCTGAATTACAATTGAGGCACTTTTTGCTTGGATTTAAATGCAGAGCGTAAGAACGTCCCCTTAAAACAGGGATCTGCAACCTTGGCTCTCCAGCTGTTAAGGAAATACAAGTCCCACAATGCATTTGCCTTTATGAATCATGACAGACTCCTTTATTGCATTCTGGGACTTGTAGTTCTTTAACAGCTGGAGAGCCAAGGTTGCAGATCCCTGTCTTAAAAGAATGCAGTAAGTTATAAAAAAATACAGGAGGAAAATTTACACTCATCAGCCCGGAAGCTGCTCATGGACTTGGACATTCCAACAAGACAACGATCCAAAACACAAGGCCAAGTCAACATCATTGGCTACAGCACAATAAAGTGAAGGTTGTGGAGTGACCATCTCAGTCTCCTGTCCTCAATTTCATTGAGCCACTCTGGGGAGACCTCAAATGCACAGTTCATGCAAGACAGCCCAATAATTTACGAGAACTGGAGGCTTTTTGCCAGGAAGAATGGGCAGCTTTACATCTGAGAAGATAAAGAGCCTCTTCCACAACTACCACAAAAGACTTCAAGCTGTCATTGATGATAAAGGTGGCAATACACAGTAGTAACAACTGGGGTATGTAAACTTTTGATCAAGGTAGTTTGTGTAGTGATTATGCTTTAAAAAGAGTAAACGCAGTTGTTTGACAGTAAATGGCTTCAGCCAACCACTAACCATGAGTGAAAGAAAGTTCTCATTCATATACTCTCTAAATGTTAGGCTACCACCCTAAGGATTGTAATCATTTACTTCATACCCCATGCTGGTGCTTCTGTTAGAAGAAAACTGCACCTGCCTGCCTTAGTACTTGCGAGTGAGCAATCCTCTACCTCCATCTTTCTTCAAAATACACAGTAGAGTGAAACAGTGAGCTTTTCCCCCAGGAAGAGGAACTGTAAGTACCCTGGGCTGCTGCAGTTTTCCGCTAACAGCAGCGTTGCTTGGGGTATCAGGTAAGTCATCACACTGGGGATGCCTTAACATTTGGTACCTCCCATCAATTGGGCATTTCCTTCTGTAACATGGTACCTTCATTCACCTAACCTGAATTTATGCCATTGTGTCTGCTGGAAGGATCAACAGATGAAAAAAATAGCAGAAGATGGAAAAAATAATAATGGATGGAAAAAATGGCAAGATAAATGAGATCCCTGCCCTGTAGTGCTTACAATCTCAGTGGGAGGGTAATTTACAAATATGATGATAGTAAGTGCTGCAAAGTACAGTGGTAGGCACCATGCCAGAACTGGGGTCAGGTGTTATTTGAGTGCTCCAAGAGGGAGTCTTTGAGTTTATTTCTGAAGAAGCAACACAAAGTTTTAAGGATACAGCCTTCATATTGGATGGGGATGGCTATTAATCGGTTGCTCTGAAAGGAGCGTAGGAGTCAGGCTAGGGACCAATGGAGACACAAGAGAAGAGATGTTGTGGAGTGCAGAGGAATGAAGGGCTTTAAAGATTATGAGTAGTTAATATAAAAGCAAGTACATTTCCAGTAATTGACATGATCTTTTTTTTTCACAAGTCATTCTTCAGCACATAATACTACGTGATGTAACTTGGCAATAACAGATGTCAAACTTACTGGCTAATAATTACCAGGTTGAGTTTGTATGTCTTTTATGAATATTTGTATTACATCAGCTTCTCTGCAATCCATTGGTAACATAACTTCTGAAATGGAGTTTGAGAAAATCATAAAAAGTGGAACCAGGGTATATTCTATCACATCAAGCACTGACCCCTTTACATATTAATTTTGCTTGGACATTTAAGAACCATATAATATGCCAGTAACTGTCAACTTGTCAGCACAATTGCTTTTTCAGATAAACCTATAACCAAAATATTTCCATTTTTAATGGAGGCACACTCTCAACTACTCATATAGTTAAAGAAAAACAGAGGCAGTTGTGGGTCCGTAATGGAGCGCAGAACCAATTCAGGATAGATGGACAGTAGTATGCCGAAAGTAATTACCTCTGTTGTCTTTCACAATAACTCCAACAAAAAGCCTGCATGTAGAGAGAAAGATGGTGAGAGAGTGACATTAGATTTACTTTTAAAAAAATCTATATTTGCCTCAAACTAGCAGCCTTTTTATATTTGCAATACTAGCATACCCCTAAAATTCACTCGTCTGTTTAGTTGACTTATAGTCTGTGAAAAGTTCAACCTAAAAAGCTTCAGCCCTATCATTCTCCACAACTTTTTCCTTTAAAATTGGTTGCAAATCCCGCTTAACATACAGATATAACCCTCCTCATTTTTACTTCCTCTAAACCCCTAAGACAAGTAATAGTCCTCTATATTTACTGCCCAGTTGTATGACTCATTCAGCTGTGCTTCAGCAATGCCATTGACATCTTCTCATCCAGAGTCATGAACTCTAGCTCTTCCATTTTACCAGCTAAGCTTCTTTCATTGGTAAATATACATTTAATACCGCTACCAGGTTTTGAATTGGTCCTCCTCTCTGCATATATGATATCCCCATCCTTTTTTCCATCCTCATTTTCACCTGCTATGCCAAGATCCTCATCTAGCCATAAAATTTACTTCCCAACAATTTAAAGGACAAGGAAAGTGTAAAATAGAATAAGGCTAGAAATGCTGTATTTTGTATACTAAACATAAACATGAACTTACTGCACCACAAGCCTAATCAAACAAATGATTTATGCTTTCAAAGTTGGCCACAGGGGGCTGTCATCTTGTAACTTTGTTATACATCTTTGCAAGACTAGACTACATACACATGCTCAGTGTGGTCTGGGCTTCTTAGGGATCGTCATAAATTATCAAAAAACAAAGCTGCTTGAGTTCTGCATGGCTGGTAAGTAAGGCAGGGGCTCCCTCTACTGTTCATAATTATAATTGTTTCCCTGCCAGAAGTTAGGGACCGTCTGACAATTCCTATCCACAGCACTAAATGAAGGGAGAATTTCCCTGCATACAGTCAGGTTTCTTATAAAAATGGTACACATTTTTTAATTAAAGTATATTGTAGATACATTTATTTTTCATTAAAGAAAGTAAAAATGGGATTTTATTTCTTTGCCTTTCCTTGCCCTTTAACCTGGTGGCCAGGGGCGGGTGGACTCCTGTCACTATAAAAACAAATCAACGGAGGGCACTCCAAATAATGATCAAAATGATATAAAACATCTAAGAGGTGCTGATGATTACCAACAGGTAACCCAGAAATTCAATATTGTATGCAATGGCTTTCACACACTCTTAAATAATGTGAAGACAAAATGGTGGTAAAGAGTAAATGTTTTTTATATAGATATAAAAATGTACAAGAGGTAAATCAATCTCCTAAACAGGACAATTTATACAAAATGGAAATAACAAGTATATACATACCACCAATTTAGTTCAGAGCAAAAAATAGGAGACAAACCAAAAGGGACAGATACACTTTTGCTAAAGAATGAGAATACCCCAACATTTTGGGACACAAGCCATTGAATCCCCCTTGACAAAGGCTTGTGTGCCAAAACGTTGGGGTATTCTCATTCTTTAGCAAAAGTGTATCTGGCCCTTTTGGTTTGTCTCCTATTTTTTGCTCACAATTATTTTTTATTTTATACATTATTTAAGAGTGTGCAAACCCATTGTATGTGATATGGACTCCTGTCACTAGACAGGCATTAGAACAGGTCTTTACTGCAAGAAGCCAACATGGCACATATGGATGTTCTAAACCAAAACACATTATAGCAGCTCTTAACAGGGTTGGCAAAAGTACAAACATGAGCACTGACGGCTATAGAGTTACCCTGTCTGATTACAACCCAGACAGCCTAGTTTCATAAGGGCTATATGGGTCAAAACTGCCTGTCTGGTTTTCCAAATTAGGGAAACTGGATTGGATTATCCTTGACTGATGCTGCAATCGACCAATCATCATAGCCTTGCCCACAACTTCATTGGTCCACCTTGCAAGGTCATCAACCCACCCTGTAACATCAACAAGTTGCCCCTTGCCTGGACCCTGCTGTTGGAAAAGGTGGCAACCGTAGCTGCTGGAAAAGCCTGTAGATTTTCAATATTAAAGATAAACTAATAAATTCTTCTCTTCCTCACACATCTATTTCTTCTAAGTGTCAAGCGGCAGCTGTAAGGCAGTGATTTTCAACCTTGTGCCTCCAGCTGTTAAGAAACTACAAGTCCCACAATGCATTTGCCTGACTGTGGCTGTCAGACTCCTTCATTGCATTGTGGGATTGTAGTTCCTTAACAGCTGGAGGCACAAGGTTGAAAATCACTGCTGTAAGGCACGAATTCACTAGCAAGAGTGCTGATTTAACCATTTCTCATCTCACTCTAATACAAAATACATATTTCTCATGATAACATTTTTTGTAGCGTACAGTCTTAACTTTGAAAAACAGCTGGATGCAAATAAAACTTTTTTGTGGACGAAATGCTTAACTTACTCAGAATATACAACCGAACCTAGAATGTTGGGCCCAGTTCTTTAGAAATTTAAAATGCAGCCCATGAATGATGCCACAATAAGAAAACTTTGGGTTTATTTGTTCGAGTGTATTTTGAATTTCTGTTTTTAATTCTAATCATGTGTTCTGTAGTATGCACACTGTATAGATTTCCAGGCCTGTGTTATTTAATGTAACCAGACAGCAATTTAGCTGTAGGAAACCAGCCACAAAGGCAAAATTAGTTTTTGGACAGGATCCAAATGGAAATAGAATTTATGTTCTCCCTGGAGCCAAGAACAGTTGAAGAAAACGAGGCATCGCAAAGCATGACTGGAGAAGTCCCGATAATATTGTTTGATTAGCTGTGATTGCATTAGCAGAGGCTGCTTGCTTAAATCATGCAGAAGGTTATGTGAGGATATGAGCCAGTGTGGCGGGCAAGGGAGTTCACATTTCTACTGCCGTTTCTTTGTGACTTCACTGCAGTAGGTTCAGTTTGGCTTGTAGCCCAGGGAGAACTACAAAAAGGAATTGGTGTTTGTCGGCACAAAAGTGGTGATTTCTTTGCTTAACATTCTTTGGGCCCACGTTTTCTTACACCAATAACCGTTACACACTTGCTAAAACAGAATGTAAATGTTTTGTATATACTTTTGACTTGTATTCATTATTTAGGTAGTTTGTGATTCTCAAACTCCTGACTGTTCTCTAAGGGTAGTGACACACAGGCAGATTCGGGGGAATTTTGTCGCCTGTTCTTCTGGGCAACAATCTACCCGAACTGCCTTTGCGTGTCTTCCATTCCTGTATAATGAAGAGTCGCCTGTGCTAAACACACACGGAGCTTCCTTTTCCGAAACTCCGGGCGACTTCGGAAAACGAAGCACAGTGTGTGCTTAGCGCTGGCAACTCTTCATTATACTGGAAGGGAAGGCAGTTTGGGGAGATTGTTGCCCAGAAGAACAGGCGATTAGTCGCCAGGCGACTAAATCTCCCCGAATCTGCCCGTGTGTCACTACCCTTAGAGGCCCATTTATTAAAGCTGAATTTTAGTGGTACTGGTATGGTTCTGTTATCCAGTGCTTGGTACCTGGGGATTTCTGAATAACAGATCTTTAAGTCTAGTAGAAAATCATGTACACATTGACTAAACCAAATAGGCTGGTTTTGTTTCCAATAAGGGTGAATTATATCTTAGTTTGGATGAAGTACAAAGTACTGTTTTATTATTACAGAGAAATAGGAAATCATTTAAAAAAATTTGGGATAAAAGGGAGTGCATGGGAGACATTCTTTCTGTAGAGCTTTCTGAAACTCTATTGGGGTTATGTAATTAAAGGCACTAAGTTTGCCCAGGGGCAGTAACTTATAGCAACCAATCAGCAAGTAGCGTTTACTAGTCACCTGTTTAAATGCAAGGATCTTATTGGATGCCATGGGTTACTGCTCCTAGGCAAACTTAGTGCCTTATTATTTATTAACATGTATTTCTATAGCACCAACGTATTTCATAGCACCTTATATTACATATAGGGGTATTTAGCTAAAAACACAAGTGGCATGCCAGTCATAAAAGTACATATGGAAAAAAGTGCTCAACTATCCGGTAAAAAATATCTCTAAAACCTTTTTCTGAGCATCGCAAGCAAAAAAAAAAAAATATGGGAAAACAGCTAAAAGTCAGAATTGTCAAAAAGAAGGTCCAATAGAATCAGCACAGCTCCCATTGACTTCTATAGGACCTCAACTGCTTTTACTTGGAGATGTTTGGTAGTATTTCATAGTTTTTACACTTAATAAATGTACAAAAATAAAAAAAAAATTAACTTTTTAGAGGGAAAAATATATTTCATGAAAAAAGGAAATCTGAAAGGGCCCCTTAGCTATTTAGACATTGGGATGCCTTTTTATCAACGTTCTCATTTAGTGGTTTTAGAGTAGTTTTTGAACCCACAAATAAAATTTTCTCTAAAATCACGGTTGTCATATTATTTCGGAAAAGATCCAAATAAAAGTTGATGGATCCAACATATATTTTCAAACAATTACTAGCAAAAAATATCAGAAAACTGACCTAATAGCGAGAAAATTGTCCAGTGACATCTGTACAGTTCCTATTGACTTCTATAGGACCTTGACTGCTTTTACTAGAAATTCAAATGTTGGTCAATAGATTAACTTAGAGTTAATGGTAATCACTATTTCAGGCAAGCCGTACTTGCTCAGGCAGATATGTAACCGCATACTTTACCTGTGCTACTGCCAGCAGCAAATGCCCTGCTAAGAGCTGCCATTGCTTGATATATCCATGGAAATTGTGGTCAAGGACATGTGTGTATCTTCTGAGTTCTTGTAATGGGAACTGTTGCACTCGGCCAAAACCCAGAGTAGTCTTGCAACTTGACTTTGCCAAGGCAGAAAATATCTGAGTGAGCCCATGTATCATGTGGGTGAAGCCTGTTGGCACCAACAAACTGATAAGAAGGGGATAGTGAACAGTAACTTGATCAGTTTACAAATTTTTTTAAAAAAAGTTCCTTACATACATTATAACATAACATGGAACTCATTATTACATTTTCATGTTTTTCCCCTTTAACAGAAATCTGCAACTCTGTGTTGCCTATAAGGCCCTCTGCTGGCAAATCTCTGCTGTATACTGTGTGGCAGAGCTTCCCTCTCATTCTATTTGTTGGCAGACATTATGGATGTTTTTTTTTTTTTACTTGCGCTTCAATGAATTTCTAACTAAACAGAAGCTGATACAATGAAATTCAAAGACTTGAGTAGGTGAACAGTAGGCTTTACTCCCACTACATTTATCCACGTAAATCCAACTGCTTCGGCATCCCCGCATCACTGCTTATATATATATAT
>CM044441.1:61525344-61541244 GCA_024363595.1 Xenopus borealis | reverse complement strand
ATATATATATATATATATATATATAAATAATCTGACATTTCTCCATAGTTTTTGGTGTTTTGATGATGACAATGAATGTGGATTCTCATTACTTATTGGTTATGCTTGATCATTTTCTACAACTTCATCACAAGAGATATCACAAGGAATATTGCCATAGCTGTAATTGTCTAATTGTATAATTCTATAACAATAATCCTGGCTTTGTCTCGGTGGATAGGTAAGGCAAAGAGGCTGCTCCCAATCAGGTTTCTTCAGTAGTTTTTCTGTCTTGTCTTGGGATTGACACTGCGCGCACGCACACACGCACACCAGTTCAACATTAGCAAGTGCCAGGTTTTCTGATTGTCTTTAGAATTAGATGTATTTGCCCCTGGCTGTATCCTTAAAGGTGTCCCATAGTGTAAATATGTCTGTAACACCAGTGTTCAGTTGCCAATAAAGGGATACTGCTGCTTGGGCCACTTATTCCACTCTGTGCTTTCCTGCCCAAAAGGGAAGGATGTCTTCATATTCTGTCCAGTGGCTCTTAAATGGTAATCAGTAGGGACCCGCCACAAAAATTATTCTCAAAAGGGCATAGCACACACCTTCAGCCATGCATATATTTCCCCTCCAGTCTTGGTTGGCCAACCATGCACTGCTCATTGACTTGCAATAGGGGGCAAACTCTAGTGCACTGATGAGAGGGACTACCATACAGCAAACTCCAAGGCCAGCCCCCACAGCTGAAGGGTCTATTTATTGTAGTTACACCACTGGTAGCACCTCTGTCCATCCAGGCCCATTTGAGCACCAATTCTTTTTGCCCGGAGGGTAGCACGATATCTAGTTTATGCTTGTGGATAAACTGAATTCTAATGTCCTTTTTTTCCTGAGCCCCCTAACATTCCACGTTTTCCAAATGATGTCTTGCCATGTATGCGTTAGAACAAATAAAACATTTGCCAATATTTCATGAAATGAGCCTTACTATGAATAAATCCCAAATCCCCAACCCTTCTGAAATATGAAGGGTCCTAGTCACTAACGAAACAGGGATGAACCCCATTGTCATCAAGATTAGAACTTGCTGGCACAAGTCACATGGCCAGGGGCAGCTGGGAAATTGACAAAATGTCTAGCTCCATGTCAGATTTCAAAATTGAATATAAAAAATATCTGTTTGCTCTTTTGAGAAATGGATTTCAGTGCAGAAGTGTACTGGAGCAGCACTAATAACTGATGCATTTTGAAAAAAATGTTTCCCCATGACCGTATCCCCTTTAAATTACTGTCTTGTTTAGCCTTGTACCAGCATTTTATCCACAAATGACTGTCTACCATCTATAAACTCACAGATCCTGATTCATCACCATTGATTTTTACAAGCGTTTCCAATACATAGCAGAATTACAAATGTTAGAAATGGTCACTGTTAATTTTTAAACTACAGAGAATGTGTTATTGTTTATTGAGTTCCTCAACCAAGCATTGGCTAACTTCAGCCAGTTCCAGTGCACCACATACATTGGTGAATGGTTTGCAGTTGGAACGAGGTTAGTTTGAGAAAGCGCACTAATAAAACATTTATATCCTAAAAAGAAATCTACAGGCATGGGACCTTTTGTCTAGAATGCTCAGCACCTTGGGTTTTCCAGATAAGGGGTCTTTCTACAATATTTCCATGTAAGGACTCACCCTGGTGGTCTAGCGGGCAGCAGGGTCCACTGCCGCTCCATCTGTGTGGAAGCTCGCTGCACTGCTCCTTTCTCCCTTCTGTGCCTGGCTCCCCTATGGTGCATGCGCCAGCGCACTTCTGGGTTTATGCGCCGGTGTGATGACGTCAAATAGTATAAAAGGGGAAATTAGTGTACTGCAAGTTGCCCATTGTTAGGTTCTATTTATACAGTTCCTGGGTGTTTAATCCTTGTGATTCCTATTGATCTTCTGTGTATTGACCCTTGCCTGCCTGATTGACTATTCTGACTCTTTCCAATCATGACCCTTGCCTGTCTGTGACTATTCTGATCACTCTAATCCTGATCCCGGCCTGTCTGACGATTCTGCTCTGCTTGTGCTGGTCCGGCCTGTCTGTTCCACTCTGTGGCATCTGGTGGTGTTCTATCCAGTATCCTTGGTGAGACGATTGTGCCCCTTTGTTTGTCCAGAATCTATTGCTTTGCTCCTCTCTCAAATAAGACCTGGTGGCATCCAATTAGCCGAGGGCTCCTCCTGAGGTGAAAGGCGGCTGTTATAGGCTGAAGTGAGAGCTGAGACCAGGTAGCTTAGCTTGGGTTCTGGATTTAGGGTGCAGTTCATGACACTCCATACCGTAAGTCAACTAAAAAAATGTTCATTAAACCCAATAGCATTGTTTTGCCTCCAGTAAAGATTAATGATATTAATACAGAGGCTGATAAAAGCTGCCAACAGACCAAGTTGGCAGCTTATTGGCCCGTGTGTGTGGCCCTCTGACGTGCTTCCTAGACTATCTGGCCAAAAGTTGGGCAGGGTAAAAAATCTGTTCGGATCGTGGCTGCATCTGTTCATTGTTGTGGTCCTGCTATCCGACTGCATATCTCCTGCATTATGATCCAATTGTTGGGCCCTAGATCAGCCCAATATCGCCCACCTCAACGTGGGCGTATCGGGGAGAGATCCGCTCGTTTGGCGATATTGCCACACAAGTGGATCTCCCAGTTAGTTAGGATCAAGCGCAATATTTTATAGAGATGCTAGAAATCAACTATTTTGGGATTCAGCCAAATCCTGATTCCTTCATAAAAGATTCAGCCAAATCCCAAACGGAATCTGAATTTCTATATGCAAATTAGTGCTAGAAAGGCAGCTCATGGTTACAAAAATGTTTACTTCCTTATTTGTCTGACAAAAAACCATATCATTTTAAGGACATTAAGAACAAGTTGCCACAAGACATAAGTTGTTGAAATGCAATTATTTAACCACATTGTACACAAATAGAGTATATTTATGATTACAACAGGTCTCTCAATAGTTCGGATTTTAACTGCAACTCTTCATACGTTTTTTCCACTTAAACAATACACACATCATAAAACATTAAACAACATTTTAAAACAAATCTATTTTTTTTTTTTTTTTTGCAGCTAATAGCAGATTCTCGTGCCTGCACTAGGAAGAAGGGGGGAAAAAAATCTAGATTCAGGAATCTTTGACGGATGGTAAAATCTTAAAGACAAAAAACAACATATTAGTAAAACAATTAAAAACAAAACCATGAAAACAGTATCCATTTTTTTCACCAAAAAAAAAAAAAAACAAAGCCCTGAAATATGAATAGCAGCTGTCCCAGGTAACCACAATAGTCTTTGTTTCACAGGGAATGTATATAACCGAGCATGGGTTCAATGTGACTAAAGCCAATAAATCATACCAACCAACCAACCAACCAACCAACCAACCAATCAAGTCTTAGTTTTCATTACACAAGTAACAGAACATTTATGAGTGGTTGCTATGGTTTACTGAATTAGTGCAGGTTTCAGTAATATTATATTAAATATCTACTATATAAAAAAACGTTAATTCATTGAAGAAACAAAACCCACTCTTTTGAAGGGAAACTAGTGCACAATGGATCCCCAAATGGATCTGTCTATTCTATATAATAATTTGATTATTTCCATACCTCTGGTGTTGTACTTGATGCACTTCTGGGCAATAAGCGTTTAATACATAAGCTTTCAACAATGAAAGGAGATTCTGCTGGCCAGCAGTTTGACTGGCTCCAATTGAAGCTCTCAGTATTGGAACTCAGCTCCTCTCCCACCAGTGCAAATGATTTACTTACACGGACCTTAACTGAGCAGGCAGGGTTCGGTCACTCTCATGCTCCAATGAGGAAGAGATTTAATACCAGGTCAATTTCTCTAGCAATAAGTAGGATACGCAATTGTTGCTGTTCAGTAAGCAATGAGCACATCCAAGTAGCCATTTAACTAAATAAACCAAACAGCCATTGCTCACTAAAGTTTTGCCATATGTAACATTTGTGACTCACTCTCTATGCAATATATGTATCATGTCCATGCAAGGAACCACAAAACCTTCAATTAGTGCAATAGTGGTTGAAAATAATTCTTACACTAATTGAAAGTGCCTGGTTCCTTGCATGGACATGAGAATCTTAGTGTATTTTTTAGCCTTAACAATTACTTTCAATGGACCCAGGAGCTATTAAATACAGCCTCAGGCCATTCATCTTCCTCTACCAATTATGAATTACCATTTTGAATTCGGGCAGGTAGTGTTCTCCTGGCATCCACCAAATCCAGGCATTTATGTTTGTCAAATTCTATTTATTACATCTGAGGATGTATTTTCAATGGCAGTGACCTTTACACCACACTAGCTCCTTTACGGTTTGGTTATGATAGGTATGTGTTCCTTTGACCGTCCAATACTAAGCCTGGAATTTATCTGCTCTGGCTTTTTAGGCAAAAACTGGATTTTTTTATTGATTATACCCCGATGCTGCAAAACCCGCCATCTCAGACCTGACAAGGTCATGTTTAAGTCAATGGGAGAGGCACCAATCTCAATTTGAAGTTATTGTGGTTTGTGCTGGATTTAGTTCAAAGATCCAAAACATTAGGGGTTTTGAGCCAAAATGTTTGTGTTGAGTTTCACACATAATTTAATGTAAAAGGACTCATGGTAGTCCATCTACTACTACAAAATAGGACAATAATTAGAGTTGCTGCATCACACCTACAGGTATAGGTATATTCCTTTATTGTTGATCTATTTTGGTCAGCAGCTGAAAGCTTTCAGATAGTTTACCTAACTTCTTTGGCATCACCTCTTTTAAAGATCCAGGAAAATACTGTCATTAAGGATGCGTTGATAAAATCATGTGGTCAAATACAAAAGCAAATGTCAGTTTGAATACTAAATTAGAGAAGTGAAGTTGTCTTACAGATACGTCATACAGTTAAGGGACCCAGAATGCTTGGGATCTGGGGTTTTCCAGATAATGGATCTTTCTGTAATTCGGATCTTCATACCTTAAATGTATTAGAAAATCATGTAAACATTAAATAAACCCAATAGGCTGGTTTTGCTTCCAATAAGGAATTATTATATCTTAGTCTGGATCAAGTACAAGCTACTGTTTCATTACTAGAGATTTAAAAAAAATAAAAATAATTTAAAAAAAATTCGAAGTATTGAATAAGATGGAGTCTATGGGAGACAGCCTTTCCATAATTCAGAGCTTTCTGGATAACGGGTTTCCGAATAACAGATCCCATACCTGTACTCGATAAAAAAAGTTACATTTTGGCTGAGTGGAGTTCCAAGAAGAGGTCTAATAATTCAGTTCAATTTGAATTTATGAAAAAAATCCTCAAATCAAAATTCAAAAATCAAATCCAGTATCTAGTTCCCTTCTAACCGATATAGGGCTATACTCTGTCTGTACTTCTAAGCCATGAATATGGTATGGAAAACAATGGGAAGAAAATCATAAGCATAGAGGCGAAAACACAGAAATGGGGAAGGAAATTTTCCCCAAAAATGATGTCATAAATCAATATCCAATAAAATCGTAATTACTATTTTGTATTATAATTGACACATAACATACTCTACTACTAAACTTTTGTATAAAGGCCAGAGTGAGTGCTAACCAATGCCATAACAAGAATTTGAACTCATGGGGAGATACAAAAAGTGGATACATCCAATACCTTGTTCCCATACACAAAAACAAATAAACTAATGGCAACTTCGGATTTCTGACAAAAGATTGGCTGCTTGGCCATTCTATACATACTAAAGGTTAACTTTAACGTGAACCACCTCCTTTAACTACTACAACCTAAGTTAATTTTGAAGAATGGAGAAGCATGGTAGACAATTGTTTTATGAACTGCACAGCCTTGTGGTAAATTATGCCAGGAATTCCACTAATTTAGACATGTCAGTAGCGTTTTTAAGACATGCTATCTTAAACCCCCATGATTGCTATTTGCACCTTACCTAAACATAATTTGGAATGTAAAGAATGTGTAATATTTACATTATTATGTCCCCTCTTTCTTGTAAATCTGTTTGATATCATTGGCTAAAGCATTTCTGCTATGTATAGATCCAAAGAGAAACATCGCCTTGGTAACCTTTTTGCTGCTCTTTTTGATTCAATTATTTGCAGAATGTAAATTAACAAATATAATACAAGTTCAGCTAGTGCTTCTTAGACTTAAGTTTTGAAACAAAAGCTGAGCATCTCTTCCAGTGTCAATATATCCAATAAGCACAAACTCTGTCTTTATCGACCCTTCAGTGTCTCTATGGAAACGTGATCTGCAGCCATGAGGCATAAAAAAAAAAAAAACAATGAAAAATCACAAAGCAAACAGATATTTTCTGATTCACTGCTTTTCTTCCTGTGGTTCCAAGGCTGATTGCTGAGTGAATGTGGAGAACCATGATGACATAGCAGATTTTGCACTGATTAGAGCTCCTCCAACAGACTGGCCTGCAAAAGTTGCACAAAAATGAGAAGACTTTGTTAACATAAAGTTAATGTGGTCACATAAGCAAAACCATCATCACTATCACAAAATCCAGGCCAGTTATTATCCTTGCATATGCTTCTATAATCGAGGGCTTTCCCAACTTTATCTCTTAGCATATCCATTACTGAGTTGAAGGATCAGCTGAACTTCTACAGCAGTAAATAAATAAAAAAGCAAAATAAATATGTACCCAGACAATACAGCTAAAAGTATGGTGGCACTGACTGTAGTATTAGGTATGTTTTTCTGTTCTGTATCGATATGAGTACACTTTAAACCACCTAATGACTATACATTAAAATCCTTAGTAAAACTCCCCATGTTTTACTACTCTACTTATTATTCTGAATTGAGAAAGACAGTTGGATGACTAGCAAAACGTCTTCAAGGAAAAAGAAAATACAGCAAACATTACTATAGATATACCATGCCCTAGATGAATGAGAACTTTGACAGACTCTACTGATCAGTACTATTACCCATTACAGGTAGCTGAATTAAAAAAAGATACCTGATTAAAGGGTACTGTAATTAATTATGGTTTGTATCCCATATATGTAAAAATGTGAACTTAGATTAGGGTAAGACCCTGTCACAAGAGTCCTAACCTTAAAAAACTGGATAGATTCCGTGCAGCTACTGGAAGGCTAAAGGGCTTTTTAAAAATACAAATTTAAAAAAATCCAAACTCATCTGCGCAAAGCAAATACATTGACGATGAAATAATTGCTTGTCAAAATATACCACTCTACTGTTACCCATGTGAATGGAAAGAGTCATGATTACAGTTAAATATCTGCCTAACTACAACAAAAGATTTTTCAGATAACTGAACAGTGACTATTAATAAAACAATCTTTTAAACTGCCTACAGTTTATAATTTGTGAATGAAATGGGCAGATTCTTGGAATATATATATATATATATAGATTTTCTTTGCAACTGTCTCTGATTTGCGTCAAAGTGCAAGCACAATTCTGCACATTTTAGCACAACTGCATCAGGCAAAACATAGCCTTGTAACAATTATTATGTCAAAGCTATGGTAAAACAGCAGCATTGTGGGTAGAAAAAATTCTCTTTTCACATTGTGCTTGTTTAGGTACGTAAATGAGCCCTAGTATCTTTGCAGTGTACACCAACCATAGGGACAAGTTCACACCTCACATTAGGGTTACACTATTACTTCCAAACGTGGAAAGCTTTTCAGAACAATTGCAAACTTTTACATTGGTGTATACTGACTTATTAAAAATTGCCTGACAGACCTTTTCCCTCAAACATACCTTAAAGGGAACCATTAAAAAATGTAAATTTAATATAAGCTTAATTTCATCAAAATAACACACTTTCTAAACGATCATTGAAATTCTGTGCAATTTCTGATAATTACTCTTCACTATCACCCTCTCATCAATCTGTCTTTCTACATGCAGACTGGTTGGGAGTTCATTATTTTGAAAGAAAGTATACTGTAATATATTATTTATGTAAAGGGAGCACACAATAATGTATTTGACCTAAATAAACCACCTTTAGTGCCTTTCAGTACAAGAAAATATATCCATCCATCTCCTCCCTACAGCTTTTCCTGGCTGGATACTATTTTTTTTAAAATTATAAGACATTATACCCATCCAGTGCACCTCTTACCTACAGCTTTTCCGGTCTGGACCATACTTCGGCTTGTTGTAACAACAGCATTGCCTATTTTCTTTCCTCGATCACTATTCTGTACAGAGCTAAAAAAAAGATACAAAATGTGGTCAGAGAATACTAGGCGCTCTAAAATACATTTCTGGTGTGAATAAATACTTACTGTGAAAGTCTCAACCTTACATCTGTCACGCTGTAATGGCCTTGGAATGGGTGGCTGAAAAAAAGAAAAAAATCTTTGATAATGGATACCACAATACAGTAATGCTAACCAAAAGTATCATTTTTAATTCAACCCTCTATGTTTGTTAATAATTCAAATCCATAAAAAGTCAAAGAAACCTTCCACAGCTTTTGTGTAGTAAAACAAAGGCTCTATAATGGGACCCCCTTATATTGCTAATACAGCCCAACAACATGGTGTGAAATATATATAACTTTATTTATAAAGCACTACACAGTCTTACAATATAAACACAGTATATACACAGGGTGCAATTAACATAATAATAATAAATATATATAAATACACACCGCATAGGTGCCATGGAGTAAGAGATTACAATCTAAGTATGTTAAGAATTTTTTTCTCTAACTTGTACAGCTTTGACCAGTAATGTAACTACCCTCTTCCAGGCCCGGGTGCAGGGCCTTGTAAGTCACTTGTAATTCAGAATTACATTTAGGGCTCCTTTATCACAGCCAGTGTAAGCAAAAAAAAAAATAAAAAAAACCAGTAGAAATTTGCCTTCTGCAACCCTCCAAATAAAAAAGTGTAATAGTATTACAGGAAAATAGGTGCTAATATTTAGTTTCTAATGGCACCACTATATGTTTGTGTTCTTACTGGTATTTATCAAACAAAGAAAACAACAGAAGCAAAAATACATAATAATACAATAAGGTGCAAATCAATTGTTCATTTGTACTTGTGTATATACTATATGGGGAATGTAATAAATGGTTTTAAAGGAGAATTCAACCCTGTAAAAAAAAAAAAAAAAAACCCCATATACCTCACCCCACATAGACCCCCTCCCTCCTCCCCCAGCCTAACTGCCCCTGGGGAAATGCCCCATACTTTATACTTACGCCTCAGTCCGATTCAGGCAGCGGAGCTCCACGCAGCCATCTTCAACCGCTTCAGTAAGCTGATTGGAGTTCAGCAATTTCCGTCCACTTCGGCATATGTGCAGTTGTCACAAACTGGCAAAATGCATGTGCCAATACTCCAGTTTCCCAGTCAGCTTACTGAAGACCCGGAAGATGGCTGTGTGGAACTCTGCTGCGTGAATCTTGCACTGAGGGGTAAGTATACAGTATGGGGCATTTCCCCGGGGGACAGTTAGGCTGGGGGGAGGAGGGTCTACAGGTTTTTTTTTTCTACAGGGTTGAATTCTCCTTTAAGACTGGTACAGGGTGCCCAAAGTAACCCCCCATGATTGCCCCCTCATAACTGCAAGCTGTTTCTTACTAGATGTAGACAGACAATATTTTTTATAAAACCACCCATATGTGAGTCCACGTTTTTCTTCTTACACTTGTTTTCACATTTTTTTATTCTAGGCGTTATATTATTTCCTACTAGTACCATGAATACATACATTGAAAAAAATAAAATGCCCAAACTATAGCACCCCACAGCTGGAGAGCAGTGTGTTGGCATCTGTGCATTAAAGGCGCAGTACTGCTACAGGTTTTCTTACCTAGGATTTACCTCCGCTAGAGCAGGGTGCTTGTTGCTGTTCCACACCCTATAACTGTGAGTAATTTTCCATGCTCCAACAAAGGCAGATCCATAATCTGAAAGCATTTTTTCATTATCTAGAAAAAAATTGAACATCATACAAATGTTTACATTTTTTTACACATTTACAAAGCATAAGTAAAGCAGGCTATTTTGATGACATGTAGATTAAAGGGATAATGTCATAATTTTGATTTTTAAAAATATATAACCCTGTTGTCCTTGTTGGAAATAATTAATTCTGCCATTTTAAATAGTTTCTCAAAAATTTTCAGAATAGTTTTACCATTGCATTTTAATTAAGTGTGTGTGGCAGTCATTTCAGTTCAGCTTGCATTCAGCCCAGTGTAATGCAAGTACAGTACATCTCTGCCTCAGATATTCAGTTCCTATCCCCCATCAAACAAAACATTTTTTGCCTCCTATTCTCACACTGGGCAACACAGAGACAACTTGTTTCTAATTTTGATTCTGTACATTACCACAATGAATGTGGAAAGGATGGCTTGTTTTACCTGCATGGAGAGCTCCTTTGACCGCAAGTTGTTACAGCAAAATCTTACACATACAAGCACCCCCTCAAATCAACTCTTAGGGCTCTTACACACGAGCGTTTTTACCTGCACACCCGTGTGTTCCGTTTTGCTGCATTCAGCCGCAGGGGAGCGCAGGTATAGACACACTCAATGCTTTTCAATGAGGCTGTACTCACACAAGCGCATGTAGGCGCAGAATGCAGGAAAAATGCAGCATGTTGCGTCTGAACCTGGCGCCTACATGTTCTTGTGAGTACAGCCCCATTGAAAAGCATTGAGTGTGTCTATACCTGCGCTCCCCTGCGGCTGATTGCAGCAAAACGGAACACACGGGTGTGCAGGTAAAAACGCTCGTGTGTAAGAGCCCTAAGGCTTTTATCTGCTTCATTGATAATGACATAAAGGAATTGCCCACACCTGCCCATGAAATAGCCTTTCAGTCAATTGTCCAATTACTTTTGAGCCCTTGAAATGAAGTGTGTTAAAAAAAGCTTTAGTGCAATCTTTTTGTTTAACCCACTGAATTAAAGCTGAAAGTCTGCAGTTCAACTGCATCTGAGTTGTTTCATTTAAAATTCATTGTAGCAATGTACAGAAACAAAATGACAAAAAAGTGTCATAAGGATGCAGTGCAGACAAGTTGATTTTGGCATATAAGATGCTGAAACCTACTCCAGCCTTCAGGTAATCTGCTTTTGGAAGAGTAAAGCTAGTGCCAAACAGGGGCCAAAATCAGCCTGCTGAAATAGGCAGATTGATTTCATGCCCTGCAAGGGCAATAGCCTCTTCTTCCTTTTGCATCCAGAACCATTGTGTTGGCTCTGGCCTGAACACAGCTGATTTCAGCAAAGAAGGATGAGACTTCAATCTGTCTAATTGATATCTGGGCACAGCCAAAAAGAGACCACACAATCTGCAGAAAGTACCATAGACTAATTCTTTTTTTTTTTTTCGAGTCCAGGCCCTGGAAAGCTGGATAGTGATTAAATTCACTTGGGTGTGCTTAACATATTGGCACCCCTCATTAATATTTGCATTTATTCTCATATAAGAAGACAGATTAAAATAATATATTCACTGTAAGCTCTTGTGCCTTCTGATCCTATTATTCTGCCTTAGATGTACTGAATTTATAGTTAAGATTACCTAGTTGTACACTGGCAGACAGCAATGAATGGAGGTAGAGTGCAAACTGTGCTCTGATCCATTCATCTCCTCCCTCCCAGCCCGTTCCATCCAGAAATACGTCATCTCTGTTTTCCATGACATGCTTTACCAGATGGTCAGTGAATCGAAGATCAGCTGTTGTTGGGTTAAGGATCTTCCTCAGTTCAGGATCATGAACCTGGATTCGAGCTTCATCTACCTAAGTTTTAAAGAAGAAAAATAGAATGGTACAGAGATAAATGTATTTTTTTATTTAGCCACAAATATTGAGAAAAGAACCTTTCAAGATTCTTCTACAGGCAAATGTATAAAAATACAAACAATTCAAATCTTCTAACAAAGTCCTAGAGTGCCGGCACTCTAATGAATGAAAAAACAGGATGTACAGTCAAACAGCCAGCGCATAGTCCATTCGAAATTACCAATTCAAGGACCAGCATTTGTTTTGTGATATAGTGTTTTAGCAAAGTCCAACGTTTTGGGCCTTGCTACCATTGTGAAGGATAATATATAAGGGTATGAGGTGAAAATGACATCATATATTTATGTATATACAAACACAAAATTATATATAGATAGACACACACACACATAGAGACAAAACGTACAAAGTGCTTTACAAAGTGTAAACAGGAACACTGACAAAGTTGGAATTAAATACTTAGCAGCTAGGAACATTACATGAAGGGAGTCCCTGGAGAGTTTTGTTGAATTTGGTCATGCCATGTTAACAAAAATAAGTCACAAAAGGACAAACTTAAATCTCTCTCTAGATACATCCATCCATCTAAGCACAAAGTCTGCACCATCTTAGAAAGCTCAGAATTACAAGAAGGACTTCTCCCGTAGAGTGGATTTTTAGCAAATAATAAAACAGTACCTTGTAATTGATCCAAACGGAATTCCATAAATCCATATTGATGGCAAAACTATCCTACTGAGGTTTTTTTGTACACTTGGAGTATGGTGATCCAAATTACAGAAAGACCCTATTATCAGGAAAGCTCTAGGTTCCAAGCAATTTGGATACTGGATCCTATTCCTATGTGTATGTATGCACCTGTACATCATTATATTTCATCCCAACTACATTAAAAGTCAAATAATGTCAAGTACTACTACCCAGGTAATAGGCCAGTTATCTTAGAGTAATACATGTTCATGGATGAGACAATATTAAAACAATGTCATTTAATATATCTCTGGGAAGACTGGGGAAAAACCACTAAAATCACCTGAAAGGCCACGCGCATCGCTTGGGCCGCCAGTTCAACAGTTCAGTTCAAATAGCAATTACACGCACCTCAACAATGGCATCACTTAGGTGCTTCTGCTGTCTGAAGAGAATATTTGTAGCCCCAGCTACAAATCCACGTACACTGACATCAGAGAGGAGGTGATGCTGTTGAAGTGCCATGTATGGCATACACAGATAGCCCTAAAATGAGAAAGAGCAGGATATAAAAACATAAGAAATAATGCCCAGCATATACAATTAACTGTGTCAGTGCTACACACAATGCTTCACTCCATTTCATCAACCAGATGATGCCAAAACCACAAATTAGGCATCTGAACAAGTTTTATAGGCTGTATAATAGATATTTAGCTACAGAGATGTTTTACCAAGCCACCCCCACCCACCTGTGTTCAATATTTGTCCCTGTGGCTACAGACCAACGGTCATGAAAAAGACTCATTAGCAACACAGATATAATTTTGTAAAGAATCATTTCTCATTATCACATTTTATACATTACACCTCAGCACCTATTAGGCTGGCATTAGGGACCAAACAATATGCCTGATCTATATATGATGAAACATTTACATATATTTTCATGTTTTGGGATTATTATGATGTGGATTACTTCTGACCAGATATTATCAAAAGTTCAAACCTCCTTCAATTCACTATAACAGACATAATATATATATATGGATATTTTAACATACATTCAAGTTAAAGGCATACCTCATCATAATTCTATTTTACAAGGTTTGCCATACTACCCATTGTAGAAGATAGGGATATTTGAGGTCAACAAAGTATTCCATGAGCACATAAAAGTTTTTATACAGGTCATGGAATTCACAGGTGACTTCTAATAATTTAATAACACGCTGTACATACATTTTTATAATGCTGTACGGCCATTACAGTGAGTCGTGCGACACACATTACATTGCTAAGCAGCGATTATAACTGATAACTGATTTTAAATGGATATATTTTATAGGATATACACAGTTCTTGTGTATTATTTAGGTATCATTTATTGGATAAAGTCAGTGCTGTGTTTAAACATTTTCAGTCTCACAGTCTCTTTTGAAACATTTACATGGTCTGGGTATAAGAAAAAAGTACCCATTGTAAACATTTTATCTACTATTTCTTTATACTATCAAAAAGATGATCATATGATTGAAGTAGTATACTTGCCTGCTTCAGAGCTTACACTCTCTCCTTTGTGCCCCACTAACAGTAAACTTTTGTGTCTCCACCCTTGCGCGGGGATACCTCCACAGTCTGAGAAACATTGCAATCAGTAGAACTTGTTTTAGCAGCATACCTGTATGTTCAGGATCCCAATGTCAGCCACAACCCTGTCACACTGATCTGTCTTTTGTGCTCAAGTACATGGAGCATGTACAAATTTCTTTTTTCCTACTTTTAGATGCAATAATAGAATTTACCCAGCTCCAGAAAATCCAGTTTTATTAATGAAAGCAAACATTTAATGTCTATTGGTTACGGAACTGAAGCAAACTTTTCCCATTGTTTGAAATACCTAGTCATTTCAGTTTACATAAAGCTCTACTTTGTTAAAGTCCTTTTTGGTTTAACATTTGGACAACTTACAAATTGAAAGATGAAAAAGAAAATTGTGCAGAGTTGTGCAATACTGTATTTATTATGCTTGTCACAAACAACTTACCTTGGTAAAAATGGCCAAGGGCATTCCATACTGGTCTTCTTCTAATCCTGATACAAGGCCTGGAATGTATACAGACTGTCCCGTGTTTGACTGTGGCTGAACTGTTATGGGAGCACTGACTGAGCCAATTGTATCCGTAGGAAGCAAGTCTGGGTGTTCTGGTGCTGTACTCCAAATTTCCTCTTCATCCCTTGTAATACATTCCTCCAATATGCTAGGATCCAAGGTTTCCCAGTCACTCTCAACAGACTCTGGAGATGTATGTGAGGGTGGCTTCAGTTTTTCAATACTGCCATTAATATCAGCCTCGTGCTCACAAAGTAATGTATCTATCTTGCCACTCTCTGTATTCTTATTGGGTCCTTCGTTTTCTTCTTTAGTATTTAACCCTGAGGCAGCCAAAGAACAGTCCTCTGAATTAGTAACTAACGGATATCCTAGGTCTTCTGACATGCTTTTCCGTGGCCTGTATTGGGAACTGTCTGTAAGGCCATGCTCAATCATCCCTACAGAAACAGAAACCAGTTTAATATTGAAATAAATATTAAATACAAACCTTAGGTTCTCAGACTATACAAATTATTTGTTAACGGTGAAGGCATATCTTTAATAAATAATTCTGGGACATTAATTTGGGGTTTAAGTTATTCAAAACAGCATCTTACCTGGAAAGAGAGATAAGACAGTCATCAGTGCACCCACTAATCTATTCACTGGAGATACATAAAACAGAACCTGAAACAGTAACAAACTAGGATTATTAAAAATCAATGCTACGAGATGCATATGCAGGTTCTACACACAACTAAATCTTAAAATACATAAACAGATTTATCAGAATGTAAGATTAGAACTCACCACAGAAAAATCAATTTCTCTTCATTCCTATGGGATCGTTCAAGTGTATAGGTGAAAGTTAGAGTTCACCATTGGATAAATACACTTCTAAAAATGTGGGTGAGTTTTTCTGTGGCGAACTCTAATCTCACATTTGAATAAATCTGCCCCTAATATGAGCTATACTAATGTTTCTGAAAAAGAAATGTCATGCCCTGCCATTGCTGGGAAGCTTTATCACTATACATTAATACACTGGGGTAAAGTAATCGCATTGCCAATCCAAGGTTATTATCTTGAAACAGGTGGAGGATTTCTTACCTTTTTCTCTAGCAGGATCAATTTAAACAAAATTAGAACCTATACAAAAATAAGAAAATAAACAGGAGGTCAATATAGAACAATAGCATCCCTGTGTATATGACAAAACCAAAATGCTTTACATTTCCTTATAGCAGGGTTGCCACTAAAA
>CM044441.1:61507631-61523456 GCA_024363595.1 Xenopus borealis | reverse complement strand
TGTGTATATGACAAAACCAAAATGCTTTACATTTCCTTATAGCAGGGTTGCCACTAAAACTTTTTACTTTGTTTTCAACATACAGTATCAGCAGAGGTTTACGAACAACAAAAAATTTAAAATTGTTAAGAAAAACCCCAAAAAGCATGAACATCAAATTAAAGGACTATGAATATTCTTATTCATACAGGTCATGGTATATTTATCAAAAGTAACTCAAAGCAAACAAACAAACACCACGATTTTTGATTTTCAACAAACACAACGTCCCTGTGTTTTTCAAACTTAGCAAAACACTGAGACAAAAACTGGTACACCCAAAGGATCCAACTCCTAAGGGAAAACAAAGTAACATAGTATACGCAGTCCAGGTTAGCGATGAGTGCACTGATCTATACACTGGGGAGACAAAACTACTGCTCCATAAGCGAATGGATCAGCATAGGAGTGCGAACTCTACAGGGCAAGACTCGGCTGTTTTTCTACACCTAAAAGACAAGGGACACTCTTTTGAAGATAGCAATGTCCAAATTTTGGATAAAGAAGACCGCTGGTTTTCAGGAAACCATCCCTGAACAGAGGCGGGGGCCTTCGACACCACCTGTCTGCTACATACAATGCTGTTCTAACATCTGTCCCCCGGCTGTTTCAGAATTATTCACACATCCATTCATGCAACTCTCACAAGTAAAACATAACACATTGGTAATCCTATCACAGTAACTACACAGAATCAACACCTCTGTGAATTTCAGATGTCACTTCTCTGAAGAGTTACAATGTGCCATTGTGATTGGATTGTTGGAACAGTCTATGTGCCAAGAACTCCCTTCAGTTGAACTGAAGAAGCTGCTCGGATGAGCAGTGAAACCTCTTCATTAAAATTTCTCAGCAAGTCCAGTTGCTTTGAGTTACTTTTGATAAATATATCAAATTAAAGGGGTGGCTCACCAATTCTAAGCAACTTTTCAATCTCTCCAGATTTCAAGTGGGGATCACTGGCCCAATTTAAACACATTCTATGTAAGACTACAAATGTATTGTTACTGTAAAATTTTAATTAATTGTCTTTTTATGCAGGCCATCTCTTATTCATATTCCAGTCTCTCATATGAATCAGTGCATGGTTGCAAGGATTTTTTTGGACCCTAGCAACCAAATATCTGAAATTGTAAACTGGAGAGCCGCTGCATAAAAAGCTAAATTACACAAAAAACACAAATAATAAAAAATGAAAACCAATTGCATCATACTAAAAGTTAATTTAAAAGTGAACAACCCCTTTAAAACTTTTACTCAGCTGCATCCTACCTAATGTGTAGCTGAGCAAAAGCCAATCTGACACATTCTGAAATCACAAACGGTGCCCAGATCAACATTGCACAACCTGCAATAGTATCTGTAGCCTTGTATATTTCACATGCTCAAATTGTTTTTATTTCACAGGTATGGGATCCAGTATCCGAAAACCCTTTATCAAGAATTCCCTGAATTACAGAACGGCCTTCTAACATACACTCCATTTTAGTCATATAATCTACATTTTTTAAAAACGATTTCCTTTTTCTCTGTACAGGTATGGGACTTATTATCCAGAATGCTTGGGACCTGGGGTTTGCTGGGTAATTAATCTTTCCATTTCCGTAATTTGGATCTTCATACCTTAAGTCTACTAGAAAATCATGTAAACATTAAATAAACCCAATAGGCTGGTTTTGCTTCCAATAAGGATTAATTATATCTTAGTTGGGAATAAGTACAAGGTACTGTTTTATTATTAGAGAGAAAAAGAAAATCATTTTAAAACATTTGGATTATTTTATTATAATGGAGTCTATGGGAGACAGCCATTCCGTAATTCAGAGCTTTTTGTATAACAGGTTTCCTGATAAGGGATCCCATACCTGTAATAATAAAACATTAACTTGTACTATATCAAAACTAAGATATTATTAATCCTCATTGGAAGCAAATCCAGCCTACTGTGTTTATTTAATGTTTACATAATTTTCTAGTAGACTGAAGGTTTCATATTACGTAGATAAAATCCGTTATCTGGAAAATCCCAGGCCCCAAGCATTCTGGATTACAAGTGCCATCCCTGTACCTATTTTATAACAAAGAGGTCTGATGTTTGTTTTCTCTGCACATGTAAAATGGTTTCTTTTAAGCAGAAATTATGTAATCTATCTGTTCGATGCATAAAACATTTTACCATAGAGAATGCGTTGGTGCTTTCTAAATAAATATTAGTGATAATATCAGTTCTACTGCATTCAGCTATATCCTGTCTAAACAAAGCCACATCCAATCAGTGTTCTGTGAAGTCTTGAAAAAAAAAACATATTTATGAGCTACACCCCAAAAACCCTACCAAAAAAGTACTGGTATTTAAAACCATAACAATATCTAGTTTCCAGAAATGGTGCAGAATTTTAAGTTCACACAAAGTAGACGCCATATGCAAATACATTTCTGAGTGCAACTGGCCATTGATAAATCCTGAAAATCAGAAAAACCTGGGGAAATATTCCAGCTATCAAAGTATAATTTATATCAATATGGCAGTCAAAAACAGTCATGGCTGGATTTACATATTGGGCACCCCTAGGCCCACTGATGTTTGTCGCTCCTGTCCACTCCCCTTTATTCGTGCAAATTTTCATCGTCTGGACTGGAGCAATGGGGATTGTCCCACCGGAAATTAAAAAAATTATTGCACCCAGTGTTTTTTAACCAATGTGGGTGTGGTTGGGCAGCATGCCACCCCCCCAAAATCCTGCCACCCTAGGCCAGGGCCTAGGCCTGGGAACAGTACAGGGCACAGGTTTAAGCAGTTGCAAAGTTCATATACTTGAGTGATGTGCCCATTTTTTTAGGTAACATTAGCTGGTCAGTCCATTGATGACATCATGCTATGCTCCCTGACAGATAGATTACAGCCAGCCTAGCTTAATGTAATATTATTAAAATGGAATCATGGGATCATAGCACAAATCTCCCTCATATTCCTGGTGGCCAGCTTTCCTCATCTGCAATTATCAACCTTTATGACTAGAGGAGATGCAAACACAATTGGTTCTGAAGCTGGAGTCATGCCTTCATTCCAACTCCTCATGGCCACCAAGCAAAGGCCTACAGTAACCCAGGGACCCGAAAAGGTGATTACATCAGAAGACGCATTGTAAATCTAACATTATCTCTGCTGCCTACAACAAAGAAGACAAATACAACAGGAAATGGGGACAAATTCACAAATCTCAGGCATATACATAAATCAGATTAATAGTACTGCAAATTATTATGGGTCAATGTATATTAAGTATAGGTGACTCAATGTTGTGTCAGGGAACTCTCGGTACTAAAAGTAGCTGCTGAGCACATGGACAGGACTATTTGCTTAGGTGGATCTGTGTCACTGTCATAAAAGAATGGCAGAGTTTTCTTGAAGCTGGACAGAACTGGAGTGTAGAAGGATCTGAGAGTGTGACCCTACTAAAACATTTGTGCAAACTGAAAATGAAATAGATACCAAGCCCAACATTTCATCATAGTATATTAGATATTCAACACTAAACTATGCAATGAGTTATGTAGACATAGCTATGTGAAGTGATCCCTGCTACCCAACCCAAACAATATTTTTTTTTATGGTCACCATAGGATTATATTATCCACTTTATGAGTCATAACAACTACAGAACATAGGTTTATTATGTTATAGCTATAATTATATAAGGGAGGTATCAGTATTACTTACTAATCAGGCGGCACTGTGACACCTGATCTATAAAAACTGCCCCATAATTGTCCCTAGGCGAGCAGCACATACCCCTCTCAACTGTTAGACCATACTAAAGTTGTCTGAGTGTGGAGAGTCTGTTGGCAGTCATGCTGGGATACGGCGTACTCATATGCTGGAGTACTGTTTACCTCAGCCCAGCAAAGGAAGTGTACATGTTTACACAATTTACGGCAAAGAAGTGTTATCTCACTGAATAAGAATATTCCTTTTTTGTGTACCGACAACTCAGGCACTATTTTTACTCAGATATTTTTCAAGCTCTAGACACATCTTTCCATACAGAATCTCTAGTAGCTTATCGTAAGAGCAGCAAACAGCAGTGTCACAATACAATTCCATAAAGCAGAAGTCTAGATTAGAAACTTAGTTTCATCATAATTTTTCATGTGTGTGTTTATTGGTTATTTAAGATATTAATTATACATTTTCCAGGATCCACCTGGGGTTCAGGTATATTCATAAGTGACTGATGTAAAAACTGCTGTTCTTAGCGAGATAAGATTGCTGCAGCAATTTGTTATTATATGAAGATGATATGATATAATGATGTATCACCTTGTGCCTGAAATGTAGGACTAGGTCTCTTGGAGATAAACCTAAAATACAAAAAATACAGTTTAGTTAGTTAACAAAAACGAAAAGATTAAATGAAAAGTCTGCCATCCAAAGCCAACAGGAGAATAAAATCCCACTTGTCTTTGCTACTACACTGCTGAAAGTTAGATATGCAAAGTGCTAAGATGTTGATTTTTAGAAAACTGAACCAGAGAACATACTTGCCACACACTTCCACACAGCACATATAACAGGATGCTATGCTAATTCACAAAGGCAGCAACACACAGTAAATTTGTTTCACACACATCTTCTAGCTGTAACCAACACAATTTGTGCTGAGTTGCTCATAGATTTCACCTGCTGTCTGATTCCAATATAATCCAACTAAGAGCTCCTACACACAAGCGTTTATACCTGCGCTCCCCTGTATTCCGTTTTGCTGCATTCAGCCGCAGGGGAGCACAGGTAAAGACGCACTCAATGCTTTTCAGTGGGGCTGTACTCACACGAACGCATGTAGGTGACGAACGCAGGTTCAGAAGCAACATGCTGCATTTTTCCTGCGTTCGGCAACTACATGCGCTTGTGTGAGTACAGCCCCACTGAAAAGCATTGAGTGCGTCTTTACCTGTACTCCCCTGTGGCTGAACGCAGCAAAATGGAACACAGGGGAGCGCAGGAAAAAACGCTTATGTGTAAGAGCCCTAACAATGGCTTAGTTGTCTGCAGTCTGCACAATATGTCAGTTTATGAATGTACCAATACTACTAAAATACTAACACTTTTCAGAAATCAAAACACTATTTTGTGGCATGAGCAATTAGCTCATAAATACACATTTGTTAGTAAAAGGTATTGACAGGCATGGGAAGTTGAATTCCGAGTCCATACACATCGCAAATGACACCCCTTATAATGGGATTCTACAACAACTTACTCTGACTGTACAGCTAATTAACATAAGTAGTTCACCAAGTGCCTGAATATTTTTGAGCTGCCAGATAAACTGGGTTTTATTTACCAAGATAAAGCTGTGATCCTTCTATTGCACTTCCTCCTAATGAACCATTCATGTGTTCATATAGTTCCTAAAACACAAAATATACATATATGTATAAAAAAAACCATTCATTTAACAGAAACAAATAAACAACGAGGAGAGGAATAAAAGCATTTTTAATAATATGACCCTTACATGAAGTGTTCAAGATCATATACTAAATCTTTTTTATTTTTATTTGTCAGCTTAATTGGATAGACAACAGTTGTAACAGTTGCAACAGTTGTAACAAAGAACAATTGTTATGATTTATATCATTTATTTTTGGTTTAAGGCACTGCTGCAGTATGAGACATGTAAATACCTTTAATATTAAAAAGTAATTCACTGCATCTGAGTTGAAATCACTGTAGCCTAAAAAATAAGACTTGTCGAAGACGTCATCCAAGTAACTATTAAAGGCATTAATAGTATCTTCTATCACAACACTACCCAGGAGGGAATTCCACAGCCTTTCTGCCCTTACCATGAAGAACCATTTTCTTTGTTTCAAATAAAAGTTCAGTTCCTCAAGTTTACTTAACTGGTCTCTTGGTTTTTTTCTATGTGAAAGAAATGATTCCCTGTTATCTGTATAAAATGCTCCCTAACACTGGGGTCACCTTTAACAGGCTTGCTGTACTGATGTTGATATTTCACTACCCATTTCTTACACATATGAACATATTCAGTGCATGGACCATACCTTAAGAATTGAGATTTGAGAGAAATCTTTCTCTTCAAAATATGCATGGGTAATCAGTTGAAGTTTTGCTTGAAGAAGACCATATAGCGGCTTGACAAGACAAAAATAAAATACAAAATATTAAACAGGAAACAATTACACAAAGGCATCAATGTAATATTGAAACGGATGGTCCCAACAATAAAAAAGTGGAACTTAAAGGGATTGGTCAAATTTAAAATAACATTTAGTATGATGTAGATCATGATATTCTGAGACCATTTGCTATTGGATTTAATGTTTTATTATTTGTGCTTTTACAGTTATTTAGCTTTATTCAGCAGCTCTCCAGTTTGTAATTGTGGCAATCTGGTTGCTAGGGTTCAAATTGCCCTCGCCACCATGCATTGATTTGAATGAGAAACAAGGGAAAGTTGTGCTCACCAAAAATTTTTAAGGGGGGAACAAAATTTACATACAAGAGGTCAATAAATATTGTTAATGGGTTGAGTGCAGAGGACCTCTTGATTTGAATGACTGAAATATGAATAGGAGAGGACCAGAACAGAAAGATAGGTAATAAAAAGTAGCAACAACAATACATTTGTAGCCATACAGAGCATTTGCTTTTAGATGGGGTCAGTGAGTTTTAACTTTTATTTGTGAATGCAGGATGAACTGTGTTCACAGACAATGCTTTTTGGAAGTATTCCCAAGCTCATGCGGGGATTTCCATGACAGAATTGTGTCTGTTTTTGATGCAGTGCTGCCTGAGGGCCCTAAGGTCTTGGCCGTCCAATATTGGCTTTTGGCCTTGTTTCCAAATTCTCAGAATCTTGTAATCATATTATATACTAAGGATGAAGAAATACCAAATTATTCTTAAAATTGTTTCGATATTTGCCCACACAGTAGTTTACAAATTCAAAATGAATATATATTTAAATGTTTCTACATTTCATATGTTGTCTTTGTACTATTTGCAATTAAATATTGGGTTTAATTGTTTTTAATGATATACTATTTGCAATTAAATATTGGGTTGAATGATTTTATCTGTAGAAATAAGTCAAATCAACTGGAACTGTTTTTCTTTCCTTGAAGAAAAAAAAAAACACAGCAAGTTCAGTTGATTTGACTTATTTCTACAGATATACCATGACCTGGATGAATGCGAATCTTCACAAACATATTAAAATGCTTTTCAAATGATTCCATTCTCTTTTTATTTAAATTTTACAGTGCCCTAACTTTTTTGAAAACAGGGATGTATGTACGTTACTATTCTCTCTATTTGCATATAGTGACTGCAGCACAGATGCATTCATTTTGTTTGACTTGAGCATTAATTCTTTACAATTTAAAATAGCCATGTATCTGTATTTATCTACCCATATATACACAAAGAAAGTGGAAACTTTGTCTGTAAAATTTCATGTTCAAAGAAATATGACTTCCCTTTGTTGATAATTACATTTATGAAATGCAAATGTGTTTTTTAACAGCTTCAAGTAAAATTAAAATGACATAATAAAAATACAAAATATTAAATATAAACACTACGGAGCCATTCAGTCTTTCATATTCTTCATTAAAAGGATATGCAGTAAGCTAATTGCATCCATTTACACAATCAAAGATGTACAAAAGCAGTATCTTACCAGTTGGCTAAGTACGCAAACACTTTTCTGCACTGTTTCTCTGGTAACATCAGCTTGACGCACTTTTAAGGCCTGTAAAGCACATTCATTTTGTTAATTTATTTGCACTATTTTTCTAACAACCATATAAAACACATTTTGAGCTGAATAATATGTGCAAAACCTTAAAAATACAAACATTAAAAAATGATGTAAGGAAGAATCCAAAGTTATTCCTCATGTGTGGTGACTTGAAAAGAAAACATTCCTAAGGATACAGCCAAGTAGAATACAATTGTTTGTTTGAATGGTTTACTATACTGATGCAAATTAGAATTAGTAAATGAGTTCCAGTTTGTCTTAATAGTACAAACAACTTTGAAGAACCTTTAATGAATAGATAAAAAAGTATTTTTTGACAAATGAATAAGTCATTGTAGTGTAGGGTTGTCACCCGGCCAGTATTTTACCGGTAAAACACCCGCCAAGGCCAGGGCAGGTATTACAAATTTACCGGCAATGTAGCTGCCGGTAAATTTGTAATACCCTTATTATCGGCCAGCCCCCAATCCCTTGTACACTTACCTTTTGTCCCCTTCTTGAAGGCTCGGCTTTGTGGCCACGCCCCCGAAATGACATAGTCCCGCCCCCTTTTGACGTGACACACCGCCCCTTTGTGGGCCCGCCTCCCACCAGCCGGTAAAACAATTAAGAAAAGGTGGCAACCCTATTGTAGTGTGATCCCAGCACAGCTCCCATTTTTAGTTCCCTGAAATGGTGCTTTAGATTCTGAAGAGGAAGAGACTTTAGGTTGTCACAAACAGAAATGAAACAGCTAATATAGGACACTAGTCTTATTTGTGTACAAAATAAAATGTTTTGTGAAAAATAACCCAGGTGCCTAAAGTGTTAATGATCTTGTCCAGCTTCTCACGGGGGACACTGCTATGATCCCACCAGGAGAAATGTTCTTTGAGAGGGTGTTATTACTGAAGCAACAGTTAACTTAAAGGGATTCTGTCATGGGAAAACATATATTTTTCAAAAGGCATCAGTTAATAGTGCTGCTCTAGCAGACTTCTGCACTAAAATCCATTTCTCAAAAGAGCAAACAGAGTTTTTTATATTCAGTTTTGACATGGGGCTAGATATTTTGTCAATTTCCTATCTGCTCTCATGTGACTTATGCCAGCGCTTTAGGAGGGAACTGCTTTCTGGCAGGCTGTTTTTACTTCTCAATGTAACTGAATAGTACGCAGTAGGACATGAGTTTTTTTCTATTGAGTGCTGTTCTTAGATCTACCAGGCAGCTGTTATCTTGTCTTAAGGAGCTGTTATCTGGTTCCCTTCCCATTGTTCTGTTGCTTCCCATTGTTCTGGCTGCTGGGTGGGGGTGATATCACTCCAACTTGCAGTACAGCAGTAAAGAGTGATTGAAGTTTATCAGAGCACAAGTCACATGACTTGGGGCATCTGGGAAATTGACAATATGTCTAGCCCCATGTCAGATTTCAAAATGAAATATAATAAAATCTGTTTGCTCTTTTGAGAAATGGATTTCAATGCATAATTCTTCTGAAACAGCACTATTAACTGCATTTTGAAAAATAAAAATTTTCCCATGAAAGTATCCCTTTAAATTAGTAGATATATAAATATATATTTTCGATTACACCTGGTAAAATAAAGAACAATTATAGTATAAAGGCAGTTCCCAAGTTACAAACATCAGACTTACTAGTACTGTACATACAAATGGAGGCTATTACAGTAATTTATTGTGGTTTGCTTGGCATTTATTAGCACTTTTCTTACAAACCACCAGCTTTGAACCCCCACTGGCGTGTGCTGTATAATGAGGAGCTCTCCCTAACTCTCTCTTGCTGCCGTGTATCTGCGCTACGAATGCACAGAAAAGTAAAAATAAATACTTTGCTAAGACAAACATCTAAGTTTGGTTTTATAGGTAAATGTACCTGTTCCAAATTACATATAAATTCAACGTAAGAACAAACCAACAGAATCTTGTGCGTAACCTGGGAACTGCCTGTAATTAAAAAACTGTACCTTAGCTTCAATCTGCCTGTAACAGGAAACACCATAAACCGTTTTCTGGTCTCCACATCTCGGCGGGAGATGAAAAAACACTGTGTCTGGAGAGAATGAAAATAATTGTACATTAACACGCAGACCATACTATAAAGATTACATTAACGAAATTGCTTTTTTTTTAAATTTAGTCATGTTTCATAATTACGTTAATCTACATGCTATTCTGATTCTGCAGATACAGAGGCTCAACTAACTTTGTAGGGAAAGGTCATTTTTACATATAGTTTGGGATGTGCAAGGTGCTATATAAATAAATATATGCATATACAATACACATAGTATTAGTATGCTGTACATAATATATAAAAAATATTCTATTTTGGGATTTAGAGTAAGACTCCATTTCATGGATTGTCAATGTATATTTTCATATGGTATAATGTTAACAATAACGGGGTTGTAACTTTTTGAAAAAAGATGAGGTGTTTTTGAGGCAGGTACAATCTTCAATCAAACTCCTTTGTTATGGTGTACTACAACGGGCAGTGATATAAAGTTCTGTACCAGTATCTTCTATTATACATTCTAAACATACCTTCTTGGAAATTGTGTGCTCCATCGGGTAAAGCAAGAAATGGCAGGTACTTCCATTCCTCAGGTAAAATGTGACTATCGTGTTCCTCGCCTGGCATTAAAGAAGGATAAGAGAATTCCACCTGTGACATAAAAATTGTTTCCGTGATCAAAAATTCAGAAACGTGTTAGAAACCATAACATACAAGAGAGAGTTTATGTTTCATTCTTCCCTTCTTATTAGTTTTGAGAGACATGGAGGGATGTTATTTGTTTATTAAGGATCTCGGTCATTTGTGGAGGGGGTGATTCAATGCCTTTGTCTATATAAGGCACTGGATTGGCTCTCCAGTGAAGGAGGCTTGAAGATAAGAGTTTTCCAGCAAATACAGTTTCAGGTCTTGTTCCTCATCACGATTTTGGATCTTATGCAGCTTGCTGGAGAACACTGGTTTATAGAGAAATGGAGACACAGTGCAGGTAGTACCCCAGCTTCTTTTTTTCCCCCCAAATGTGATTTTGGGATTATTGAGCTATCCCCTGGGTGAGCAGATTAAATTATAATTATGTCTTGTGATCTGGACCTCTGAACTGCTTTGTCTTTATGGGGGGGGATGTAGCCAATCATCTAAAATTTTGAAATTCCATAAATAAATTGATAGATTTCTGAACAACAAAAGCTTCTGCCACTACTGAGCATGCAAAGCAATTGGAAAAAGTCAATGGACATAGCTCACAGAACTGAATACCAGTACTAGAAGGGTTAAATCAGACGGGATAACATTTGGAGAGAATGATAACTTTAACTTCTGGATACAATTTGACCATTAAGCTGGCCATAGACGCAACGATCCGACTGTACGAATCAAGGATTTGAACGATTTTCGGGTCGTGTGTGGAGTGTCCCAACATTTATCTTGCCATGCCGACCGGTCGTTTGGTTGATCGGTCAGGTTAGAAAATTTCTGTTGGCTGGTGATCAAATCTTTGCATGTACTGAAGATCATACGATTTTCAGTGGGAGACTGTCACTATATTTTTATCGTACAACTTTCGTAAGATCCCTGTCAGGGGCAGGACGTCGGCTGACCTGTGCTTTTACTACTTTATTTGATCTGAAAGTTAGTGGCAGGTCGGGAGATGGGGAAGTCCGATCGATCGATGATTCAAACGTTTGGATCTTTGTGTCTATGGCCAGCTTTATAGTAAGGTGACTGTTTACAATGTGTTCTAAAATATTTCTAAGCTAAAGGCACCTGCACAACCCTTTGGCTGCAAAGTAGTGTTTGAGGCTAATTTGACATAAAGCCATTGACATGCATCCTAAGATTGGACAGTAAAGGCTAGATTAACTCTGGAACCATACCTGTGGTAAATTGCTTGCTTTCATTATATTAGTCATAAGTAATCATTCAACGTAGTGATGTCTGGTTGATCTGCACCCAACCCTAACCAGCCACCCAAGAACCTGTGTCCCACCCTAACCCACCATGCGCTACCATTTATATACCATCCCCAACGTCACAGATGATGGTGTGACATGTTGTGGAAGCGGGCACCAGTCTGTGGCCCGCAAACTTTGTGCGGAAGTAAACCCACAGGTCTTGCAAGCTTTGGGTCAGCCCACACATAACTCATTTTGTGTAACATTTCAAGCAGGGCATGTTCGCCAGCAATTGTAATCACTGCAAGGGTTGTACACTTTTATTTTATTTGATAGAACACTGTAATGCCTTTCTTGCATACATTTGCAATTGGTTACAGTGGAGAGAACACCCGGATTTGAGCAGAGGAAGAGCGTGCAGCAAAAATCACAAGGGGTTGAGCCTCAAGTTTATTTTATTTTTTTTACTATTGAATGTTTTCATGCAGATTTGTGAATGACTGTTCATACAATTTTGAGCTTGAAGTTTTCCTTCTCAGTATCGAACAATATCTACATCACCGCATAATTCAAGCAGCCTGAAAACCTCCACAGAACACAAGCCTGTCATTATTCACAACAGCCTGCAGCAAAGCAGAGGGAATGCGGGAAAGTGCAAACAATGCAGCTAGGGCAGGAGTCTAATTTCATGACAGGTGACATGCCTACAAAAACAACTTGGTATCATTTGCACCTGCTACTACAACCTCCTGGGAACCTCAAGAAAAAAAATCTTTATATATATCCCTAACCCAACCAAAAATATACATGGAGTAGATTTCATTTTGACAATAGGACCTGACCACCTAGCCAGCACTTCCATAGTAAAGGGGTAGGATCCGTTATCAGGAAACCCGTTTTACAGAAAAGGACGTCTCCCATAGACTCCATTTTATCCAAATAATACAATGTTTTAAAAATTTCATTTGTCTCTGTTATTATAAAACAGTTTATTGTACTTACTCTACACTTAGACATAATTAATCCTTTTTGGTATTAAAAAACAGCCTATTGGATTTATTTAATGTTTACATGATTTTCTGTTAGATGAGGTATGAGGATCCAAATTATGGAAAGAGCCGTTATCTTAAATACCCCAGGTCTCGAGCATTCTGGATAACAGGTCCCATACCTGTACCACACTGTCATTATTTTTACAATAATGTACTAGCGGAGGTGAACATCGGTCAAATAGATTAAAGGACCAGTAAAAAAAAAATTATAAAATATAAAAATATAATGCAGTGTTGCCCTTCACAGGTCAAAATGCAGTGTTTGCTTCAGAAGCACTACTACTGTTTATATAAATAGCCATGGGGGCAGCCATTCAAAGTAGAAAAGACTCAAGTTACACAGCAGATAAGCTCTGTAGAACATAATGTTATCGGTTATCCATTACTCATCTTGTGCCATTTAGCCATTTTTCAATTTCCGCCATTGCTACTTAGTGTTAGTTTATATGAACTATAGTAGTGTTTCTGATGCAAACTGATCAGTTTTAACAGCGCAGGGCAACACTACATGATATTTTTACTTAAAAACACTTTCATTATTTGGTGTTCCTGTTTCTTTAAGTGGTTAATGTTATTCCTCCTGCAGTGCCAACCTTTACCTGCCAACCTGTGTTCCAATCAGTAGCGGAACTACCGGGGGTGCAGGGGGGGGCCATCACACCAGAGTCCGCATCCTCTCAGGCCTGCCGACGGTTCACACAGACGAGAATCCGCTGAAAAAATTTCTTCCAAACATCAAATTTATTGGATTTTTTCGGAATTCGATTTCTCGATAAAATCGTACGATCAAACCATTTTATGAAAAAATCGTAAAAAAAAAAAAAGTTCAATTGTTGGAAAAATATCGTACGAACCGAACACTTCGAACTGGTTCGGTAGGTTCAATCTGGCAAATTGGCACATCGAAGAAAAATTTAAAGGGAAAGTATTTCGACCATTGAATGGTCGAACGATCTAATAAAACTTTATTTATTTAACTTAAAGAAATCGTAATTTTACAATTTCATCGAATTTTGAATCCTTAACACGAATTTAGTAAATGTGTCCCTTATTGTTCCTATACTTACTATAAACTGTTAAATCCTAAGGATAGTGGCAGATGCAGGCAAGACTCAGGCCCAAATTTGTGGCAAAGCAATAAAGGCCCAGGCCTGAGGTGGCAAGCTGCCCAACCACATTCCAATTTTGTTAGAAACACTGGGGATGTGTTGCTGTTTAAATGGCCTGTGCATTAGTGCAGGTTGAGATTTCCCCGACCCTAACCTGCCCTACATTGGTTGCTACCACGTTGCATTTATAGACCCGCACCACTCCGCGGATAACGAACCCAGAAGTCGTAAGCCATCATTTGATGGTTGCCAGCAGCGTAGAAGAGAGCCCCCCGCCCGTGGGTATCTGGTCTGCACACATCACTACTACCCAACTAATCCCCAGTGCTCACGTGCAAGGGGAGGGGGCACTCTCACGAGAGGAGGGGGGCAGTCTGGTGACCCTTTGGCCTAGGGGAGGCACAAATAGAAATCCAGCCCTGGCAAAACTACATGTTCAAACAATAACTGCTTGACCAAAGGATGTACCCGCAGGTCTACATGACTAAATGAAAAGGAGGAGCACTAGCCTGGAGTAGAAAGTAAGCAACTACAATCCCTGAGGATTGCAAATCAACTCAGAACCCTCCATGATTCTAACTTTTGTTCACCTTTAAAACCAAAAATACACACTTTCTAAACATTACTTACAGAAGGTCAAGCTAGAATATGAGCTATATATATAGAAAATATGCAGTCGCTTTCCGATATCATAATGGCAGTTGCACTTCTTGTGGTGCTATAAAACACTAATACACAGATTGCATAGAAAGAAGAGAGGCAAAAAAAACAAAAAAACTTCAGTTTGGCAAATAAAAACAACTGACATGAAGTGTATATCATCAAAATGCAAAAACTAATAGCCACGCCAAAGTAAGCATTTTACAACCAGTCATGCACTTATAGCAACTGTGACTCAAACCTTTTGGCACTGTAGCAAGGACTGATTCATTTACAGAATAATCTGAAATGTGTGCTCATGTGATTTTCGGATCTTGTGCGGAGTCTACCGACATGGTGATCGGTCGTTTAGTCGACAGGTTAGAAAATTTTTGTTGGCAAATGATAATACCTCTGTAATTATATCAATGGGTGACTGTCACTATTATTTGCAGGACATAACTTTTGAATAATTGCTTTTAGTGACAAAACATTGCCTGATTTGTTCTTTTACTACTTTATTTGATCTGAATGGTTAGTTGTAGGTCGAGAGATTGTAAGGTGCTGTGTTGGACTGCTTTGTTATTCCATCCCATGATCATAAGATTTCCTGTGAATCGTATATTGGAGACACCACATGTGTACAGTTATCTTTGTGAACCAAGTTTGTTGTATGTTGTCCCCTCCCCCTTTCCTTGAAAATTTAAATAAATACCGAAACAAATGTAAACTGATTGTAAAAAGTTCTCAGCGAAGTACCCGGATTAAATTTACATCAATTCATTTTTTAGGTTTAGTTCCCTTTTAAAACTGCACTTGTTTACCTATACAAGGTGGATAAAGAGATTTTCAACTGATGCACTTCAACTTGCTGGTACACCGAATTACATAGCGGTTACTGTAAATATTCAGTTGGCACAGATATTGTGACACCTGTGGGAAAAGATTTCCAAAGCCTGTGAATGTTCAAGACAGGTTGATCAGAAGCCACACTAGGCAATGCTCTGATTATATGCACAGTCCAATGTGAAGTAACCCTTGTGCAAATATACGTACACAAAAATAGCCAGAATAGATTATTCAACATCAAGTGAAATGAGGCTGACCATTTCCTCCATTATAATTTCTAAAGCATAATAAGAGAACAGCTTCACGGCCCTTTGTAAATATTTTTAAATGAGAGAAGTTGTAAATAACTAAAACCCTTGGGACGGTATATCTGCTTCTCAAAGTATAACTGAACTGAATGTTATCAGCACATATTTCACTACTGGATGTTGAAAAATACA
>CM044441.1:61493993-61507143 GCA_024363595.1 Xenopus borealis | reverse complement strand
GCCTAGGGTGGCAGGATTTTAGGGGGCGGCATGCTGCCCAGCCACACCCACATTGGTTCCAAAACACTGGGGATACAATAGTTTTTTAAATTTCCCAATCCCCATTGCTCTGGTCCTGATGATGAAAATTTGTGAATAAAGGGGCAGAGTATGGGGCGACGAACGGCAGTGGGCCTAGGGGCACCCGCTATGTAAATCCGGGCCTGCCTATTAAAGGTAAAGAAATCTAAATGTACATTAGATTCTGTTATGCACATTAGGCCTAAGCTTTTCTGGTCAACAATATATAGATATAGATGACGTTATTTTAAAAAATATTTTATATTGTGCCAGGGAAAAAGTCCTGTAAGAGATGCTCACAACTTGAACTGTGCCATGAATGACTGAGAGTTGGCAGCTGTGGGCATGTCACTATATAACAAAATGTGGATCACAGTGGAATTATACCGATTGCACTAAGAGAAAGTATCAACTGACGTAATAAAGACAAACTTAAAGTATAACAGCTAGGGATGCACCGAATCCAGGATTCGGTTCGGGATTCGGCCTTTATCAGCAGGATTCGGATTCGGCCGAATCCTTCTGCCTGGCCGAACCGAAGCCGAATCCTAATTTGCATATGCAAATTAGGGCCAGGGAGCTAAATCACGTAACTTTTTGGCACAAAACAAGGAAGTAAAAAATGTTTTCCCCTTCCCACCCATAATTTGCATATGCAAATTAGGGTTCGGATTCGGTTCGGTATTCGGCCAAATCTTTCGGGAAGGATTCGGGGGTTCGGCCGAATCCAAAATAGTGGATTCGGTGCATCCCTAATAACAGCTATAGTAGATCCTGAAAGGCACCAGTGTGTTCTGTTCTGTCATACAGGTATGGGACCAGGTCTGGACTGCCATGGGATTCAAAATAGGCCCTGGTATTCCCAGTACAGACAGGTCCAAACAAACAGACATCACCAGCCCACTTAATAGTCACATTCTAAGGCATCTTATAACAGCCCCTCTGTCATTTGCCAGAAGCCACAGATTGCCAGTCCAGGCCTGTATGGGACCTATTATCCAGAATCCTTGGGACCTGGGGTTTTCCAGATAACAGATCTTTCCGTAATTTGGATCTTCATACCTTAAGTCTACTTGAAAATCATGTAAATAATAAATAAATCCAGTAGGCAGGTTTTGCTTCAAATAAGGATTAATTATATCTTAGTTTGAATTAAGTACAAGGTACTGTTTTAGTATTACAGGGAAAAAGGAAATCACTTTTAAAAAATTGGATTATTTGGAGATGGCCTTCCCATAATTCAGATCTTTCTGGATAACGGGTTTCCTGATAATGGTTCCCATGCCTCTATATATATTTATTTCATTATTGATGCTACTTGCATATGTAAACACATTAATACTACAGATGTAGGTTTCTTTTCCCAACATGAACTTCTCATTGTTCTCTTTGAGAATTTGGAAACCATATTTAAAATACGCTGCGTATTTACGCAAAGTGTCGTTTCAAACGTTCAGATCCAATAGAGGCTATTGATTTGGTAGTTTCTTGACATATTGGCGTGTCTGATAAAAAAACGCCAATACTGGCGTCCTGTGGTGGATTTCGGCTTGCAAGCGCCCTGTGTGAATTGCCATAGTGAGTTTTCCATTAGTTTCAGGGGTAGTGCAGTTTGAATGTATAATTCGAACCATTTTTACCACTTTGTGAACCTGGATAAAGTAAACCGACTCTAAACACATAACTAGAGTGTCATAACTGAATACATAATATAATTGACTAATTGCAAATGTTTAAAATAAATAAATGAAACACAACACACACATGCAAATGCATATAATACACAGAATATATAATAAAGCAATATTATTACAATATTTGGTTACTTTTGATGGCAATCAGAGGGAATAACTTTTGTGTTGGGCCTAATCATTTATTTATTAAGCTTCAAAGATAAATTACACTAGTGTACACCACTATTCTGGGCATATGATACACATACAAAGTGCTAAAAGGTGAATGGATATACAGTATGAGCCTGACAAAGCAAAGCACCTGTCCCTCTGTGAGGGTGCCGAGGACAGATATGGGAAACAATGAAATAAAGCAAATAAGCATCCAAACAAGTGGCAAATTAGAAAGCAAACAGCACCGTGCATATATATATATATATATATATATATATATATATCTGTTTCTGAAGCTTTCAGCACTTGAAAAGTAATTAAATAATGCTTAATTCTAACAGATCTTTGTTAAAGGCAATATAAAGTCAAATAGAAAATCAATCTTATTTTTTCAGAGTGCTTTCCTGAGCACTTTGCGCAGATTACTATAATTTTCTATTCTGACTAATTTAGCCATATAAAAGTTATTAGCTATTAGTTTTCTCCTGCTAAACTAAGACCTTTGGTTCAGCAGCCCAAGTCTGGCAAATCTAGTGGCCTGCAAAAGTTCAGTAAATTGGGGACTTGGAGTCTCAGGTAATAATGAAGGTTGGGGGTGGGTTTATACAACTGAACAATTCTGTTATTAGTTTTTGTTATACTGACAATCCTATATTTTGCAGGAACATAGTGTGATATTGTAATTACATCAGCAAGTTGTGCCAGTAATGAAAAGAATGCTGACTTAATATTAACAGAGTAAACTTGGTTTGCACTGTAACAAATAGAACCTATGGAAACAGGTCATTCCTGTTGACGTCTCTCTGAATAACAACAAATTAAACTTTAATAGCATGCCTTTAATGGAAACTGTGAAAAAAACCTGCATGAAAAAAAAATTGTTGCTATTACAATTGACATATTGTAACCAAAGGGGAAGTTCGCCTTACCAAAAAATATGCAGGGATATGTAACAAAAGGTACAAAGCTTTGTACATGTCTTTTCACCTCTGGCAACCAATTATCAGGTAGCAGTAAGGGTAGAACTACACAAGCATTTTGAATGCAATTCTGCTGGATCCGACGCTGTGCCAGGGTTTTGGCGCACCGTGTCGGATCCAGTCAAATCACATTCAAAATGCTTAGTTCTACCCTTACTGTCATTTTGTTTAAACGCAAACACCCTATTAGTTACAATGAATTAATGCACCTGGGCAACATTTTTCCTAATACTACATATGGGGGAATAGAATTCAAACAACACAAATAGTTTTTTAGTTCCTTCTTTACTTATTTATTTCCTCCTTTTTCCTAAAATGTAAATTCCCAGTAGAAGATCGGTAAAGCTGTCCATAGACGTGCAGATAAATACTTATGTCTGACAAATGATCGGACGTTGCAATCTCCTGACCTACTACTAACCATTCAGATTAACTGAAGTAGTTAAAGAATAAAAAGTACAATGTTCTGCCTATTAAAATCGCAGAGAGCAATCGTACGAAAAGTAAGGTCCGACAATTAGTAGTGATAGCCCCCATTTAATACATGTAGAAATCATATCGCTAGACAATTTAAATCTTTTAACCTATCCGTTTGACTGAACAACCGATTGACATGACACAAAAAATGTTGTGACACCACACACAATGAAAATTATAGGAATCAAGGATATGTACAAATGTATATTTGTGTCTATGGCCAGCTTAAAGGGCACCTATTGGGACAAAATTATACCCCCAACCAAAAGTGCGGGCTGATAGAGCCCGCATTCCGGTGGGGGTTTCACTATTTTTTTTTTTTAAATATGCCCCTCGTTAGCGCTAGCGGCTTCGCTCCGGGAGGGAGCTCCCGGAGTGAGCAGCCGTCTCCCCATAGGCGCGCATGCGCAGAATGAAAAAGCAGTCACAATTCTGGCAGCTTTTCATTCAGCGCATGCATGTGACGTCATTAAGACGCGCACCTGTGGGGAGACGGCTGCTCGCTCCGGGAGCTCCCTCCCGGAGCGAGGCCGCTAGCGCTTGCGAGGGGCATATTAAAAAAAAAAAAATTGTGAAACCCCCAACCGGAATGTGGGCTCTATCAGCCTGCACTTTTGGTTGGGGGTATAATTTTGCCCCAATAGGTGCCCTTTAAGCGTCCTCTGATCATGCTCCATGACTTGGAGCTCTCACAGCATCTGCTTTCAACCAAAAAAAAAAAAAAAACCACAACCAAACATTTTGTTTCTACCTAACAGGCAGTGCGAGTGATAAACTGGAAAGTCAGGATACCTAGTTGTTATGTTGTTTGCACAGTGTTAAGGCCTGCATAATCAATGCATTTACAGATAAGGAGCTGAATTTTCTTTAACTCAGGCATGTCCAAAGTCCTTTCCGTGGGACAATTGCAGCCCGTTTTCAAATCTACACCGGCCTGCAGCCTCCATCATGAAATTAATAATAATTAATAATAATGCTAGCGCAGTGCGATCAGGAATCGCATAGCCATAGCAGTAATATTTGGGCACATTAGTGAAATGATCTGCCACTTGGTCTATGCTGCTGCCTGTGTGCTGAAGATGTTAGCAATACAATAGACAATGAAAAGTATGCCATTTGCAATAAACATTTCATAAAATAGTTAATTTGCATTTAATGTTAATGGTTCAATGAATGTCAGGCTGAATGGTCAGCCCCCACACATTTTCACCTCACCATATCTGGCCCTCTTTGCAAAAAGTTTGGACACCCCTGCTATAACTAAACAAATCGAACCAGTTAAATGTTATTTCCTATGTACAAAGTACAACACATAAGGAGAAATTCACATTCACTTAATTTTCTCTTGGTTTGAGCACATTAAAAACCATTTTGTGTTTGTAGTAGGCCCATTTTTTTTTGCCATACGTTAAAATCATGATCACCTTCTTGACTATAGGTCTCCAGTTTGACAGCACTAATTTGAATGATCAGGTCAGGGGAGGACTGCTTGGGTCACTATGTGTAAGTGTAAAAGCCATATACAAACCAACACATGATCAAACTGGTTTTATGTTTTCTCTAGAAATGATTGTACACCAGTGCAGACTGCTTTAATTCTAATCAAGCTGAAACTAATTTTCACCAAGCCCAAGCACACAGTGATGATGGACAACATCAGAAATGGCTGAACTGGGTCTGCAAGTGTTAGAGTACAAATCCTCAAAATGAAGCAACAGGCAATAGATGAAAAAGCTTTCAATAAACATAAATGCAATTATTTCTCGACTGCTTAAACTTCTCCTTTATGATAAAGTACTGTTAATTGAATGGATTTTAGTCACATGTACTGTATGTTTGCAAAGTTATGCTACTGAGAGTACAGCCTATTTTGATACCCAAAACCATTTCATATTAGTAAGTTCAAAGGCCACATGTAAATGGGTGATGCAGAGAAAAGAAATATAATATCTGGGTTGAATATGCAACACAATCAGCAAACACAAATACAGTAGAATGGGCAAAATGAATATCTGGAAAAAAATAGGTATGTGATATCCCTGGTACACTTCATGAGATTCTGGGGGTGTGGATATTTCTGGGTTCACTGCAGCTCAGGAGTCTGTCACTTAGTATCTGTAGCAGAAGGGTGGCTGCTGTTAAACTACCATTAGTAAACTATAAACAAACCAATATAGGTAATCAAAGAGTGGTAAATATAAGAGAGTTACTACTGGTGAAACACACGTGTGTACATTTTGTTTGCATTAGTAAACTACCATTAGTAGACTATAAACAAACCAATATAGGTAATCAAAATATGGTAAATATAAGAGAGTTACTACTGGTGAAACACACAGGTGTGTACATTTGGTTTGCATTAGTAACCTACCATTAGTAGACTTTAAACAAACCAATATAGGAAATCAAAATGTGGTAAATATAAGAGAGTTACTACTGGTGAAACACACAAGTGTGTACATTTGGTTTGCATTAGTAAACTACCATTAGTAGACTATAAACAAACCAATAGAGGTAATCAAAATATGATAAATATAAGAGAGTTACTACTGGTGAAACACACAAGTGTGTACATTTGGTTTGCATTAGTAAACTACCATTAGTAGACTATAAACAAACCAATATAGGTAATCAAAATGTGGTAAATATAAGAGAGTTATTACTGGTGAAACACACAAGTGTGTACATTTGGTTTGCACCACTATAACTATGAAGTGACCAATGATATATTGTATTGTTATTGCTGTGGGTAAGGATGAAAGTGCTATATTCTGAAGCAAGTCATTGCATTCCTCACCTGGCAGCCCTTTTTGTGGTGAAACCCCACCACCACTATGTGCAGTACAGCTCCCCCTTGCACCCTGCTGCCCCCAGGACTCTCCTCCACAGCCTGGGCATCCATGCTTGGGGGTTAATGCCGAAGATGTCAGATAAATGATCTTCTTTGCCTCCACCTGCTTGCCGTTCCTTCGGAGGGGATTGTCAACCCAGAACTGTCGTGGAATAAATCATGAGTGGAATATAATCCAGTTACACACAGCACAGGAAAATCGCAGCGAGGGAATAGCCTCTCACTTAACTCCCTTTCTCCTGCCTTATCTTGTTCCTTATCTTTTTCGCATCCAGCCTCTCCCTTTGTTGCTATTTTCCCTGGTAGGTTCTCCTCCTTTTCCGAAAGCAGAGGCTCACTCCCTTCCACGCTCTCTTTCGTGTTCTACCCAATGTATCAGGCGCCTCTCTGCAGTCAGATGTCACTGTCAACCCCGGCGTGACATCACCGCCATGGCTACCTAGCCTAACCCACTTGAACAACAAGCGTGACTCGTCATCGCCAAGTAGTCTCCTGATTGGCTGTTGCGCAAAACGGCAACGCATAGCTTTTGCAGATTGAGGTCATAGTTTAGACCGGTACAGATAGGGTTTTTGGAAGAGCTAGATTCGTGCGGTTCTAATCCATGACCGGGCACATCGTGCTAGTTGTCGCCAGCTCTACAGCATAGGCAAATTGTGTCTTAGCAGCCTATTCGCTACATATGTCCGCGTGTTGTAGTAGCCGTCATTTCCTAGCAGAGGATATTCGCCTCATAGTATCCGTGTTGTAGTTGAAACAAACCGTGGCGTATTTTTGCTGACTATTCTGAACCTAACCGCGACTTTTCTCATATACTTTTCTGTGCGTCATTCTCTGCCCTATAAGGGTCTAATAATAAAGTTAATTTAATTTGCACTGTATAAACTCAGTTAAGTTCCCATGACACTTGTTGATATGTTCGGCCTGCCCCATCAAGAAAAACACACCCGTTTAGGTCTCAGAGACCAGTAACATCCCTTTTCCCCAACTTTTTCCAGAGGGCCTACAGGGTTGCCACCTGCAGGTATTTTACCAAATTGGTCGGTAAAAATTATGCTTGATGCCACTGTCATTAATAAAAAAAAAGGCAAAAATATGGTATTTTTTTCTACCTGTTATCTACAAGAGCTATCTGATTGGCCTGGCTTGGGGTTTTAAACTAATTTTTGCAATGCATTAGTGGGCCTAAGTTCATTAACGGGCTCTAGTTCACAGTTACTGTGGCTGTTACCAGTTTTCATACAGAAAAACTTCTTTTTATAAAGTGTATAAAATGCTACAATTAATTTAATCAAAACCTTGAAAATAAAGCTGCATTTAATTCAGGGGACTCTGCGCCTGCATTCTATTCAAAAGTTTTGGAAATTCCCCCAGTCTCACAAAAATGCATGTTAGTGTAAAAAGTGTGGATTTTTGTGTAAGACTTATTGATAGGGTTGCCTTTTTTCTGGGAAAAAATACCATCCCTCATTGGCATCAAGCATCATACTGGCCAGGTGGCAACTTTACTTACCGAGGAGTAGGCAGAAGATGCAGGAGGGCAGCAAGATCCACCAGAGGGCAGCCATTATCACTTAAACAGCATCAAACAAAAATGCACTGGACTAAGTATTAAAGGAGAGCACCAGCCTAAAGTTTCAGTTTCTCAATAGCAGCAATGATCCAGAACTTCAAACCTGTCACAGGTGGTCACCATCTTGGAAAGTGTCTGTGACACTCACATGCTCAGTGTGCTCTGAGCAGCTGTTGAGACGCTAAGCTCAGGGGTCATCGCAAATTATGAAAGAGAAAATGAGGTTGGCCTGTCATATAAGCTGATGCTACAGGGATGATTATTAAATGCTGATGCTAGTTGCTGTGGTTTCTGAGCTACCATGTAGTAATCATCCATATTAATTAGTAATCAGCCTTATATTGTAACATTTATATTCTATGTGTACTTAGGGTTGCCACCTGGCCGGTATTTTTTATGGTTTATCCCAATGTTATTAATAGGAAAAAAAAGATAAATATATAGGAAGGCCGGTATTTTTTTCAAGAAAAGGTGGCAACCCTATGTGTACTATATATTTTGAGTTTATCCCTAAGCTCAGTAACTGTCAACAGCACAGAGCATGTGCAGTGAATCAGCAGAAAAGAAGATGGGGAACTATTGAGGAATCTTTGGAGGCACAGATTTGCCCTGCTCAAGGGCTGTGGTTGCCTGGGGCTGGTACAGACAGGGGCGATCCTGCCCATTTTGCCACCTGAGGTGGCCTTCGCTTTGCCTTCCCCCCCCCTCCCCCAGCACTCACTTTTTCAGTGCTGGAAGGGGGTAGGAGGGGTCCTCGTCCCTAGTGTAGAGTGAGCAACTGTGCGTTCCGACTATAAGAGCCGAATTTCTGGGTTGAAAACTGGAAATTCGGCTCTTAAAGTTACCAAGAGCTGCATTTCTTCCACCCCCGGTAACCAGGGGGTGCTGCTGCCTGAGGCAAGAGTCTCAACTCGCCTCATTGGCAGAGCGCCCCTGGGTACCTAAACACAAAACATAATGTACAACATTTCTAGCCTATTTCTTTAGTTTAACTTTCCTTGTCCTTTAAAGTCAGTTTAAAATTTCCAAGGGGGACAAGCTGTGGCAAGCACAGTCTTTTATGTTTGGGTAAATTTTCAATTTATGATAGAGTAAGGGTTAAGAAACAACCACTTTTCCAGCATGTTTACAAATTGGCACCTGAGACAGAACTGCCACCCCCACTGATGTTGGTGTATGACAGGTGTATACAAAGCAAGGTGGTAAGACTGTAACTAATATAACCTGTTCTCTTAAACCTTTCCTATTTTACATAATATATATGTTGTGTATCCCTTAGGTAATTCAGGATACTACAAACCAAAGGTTGTAAATACCCCAATCTATAAATTTAAAGAGAAGCTGACATGTTCATATGAAAATCCATAAGAAAACATATTACCAAAAAGTTGTGCTAAAACAACTTCTAGTAATATCTTAAAGTCTTATGGGGAGTTAGTTTGTACAGAAGGTTTATAAGTAGGCTGCCAATTTGCTTAAATAGCTACTAGGAACCAAGACACGGGGTGCTGGTTCTGAAGATATGGCAATTCATACTGTTGAGTTCTAGATTATGAAACATTTGGTTCCAAAACACTGAGTTTTACAGAGCTCTGAAAGATGTTGGAGCTATAGAAATACATGTTAATAAATAATAAATAGAAAGCAAATGAAACGCACAGTCACCCCAATATGCAGAATATTTGATAAAAAAAAAAAACCTTTTGTGCCTTGAAGATTTCCATGCACAGTGCAGTAAATGATCAACTTCTAAAATTAAAATAGAAAACAGTGACAAAGAGTTTAAAAACGTCACCAATTGATAGCACACGACTCACTATGTTGTTCTACTGGATGACCATGTAATGTTCAACACCTGGTAGAGCAGGCAAATGGTGTCATGCCTCTATTATCCATGTACTAGGAATGCAGGTTAGCTACTTGAGTCACAAGGAGGTTCCCAATATATTGGAAATGTCCAGGTTGTTTACCTTTTATTGTCCTGCAAGTTAAAAAAATATATGCATTTTTAATTTAACACTACCCTACAAAAAAATGAATACAACAATCTATTGGATAAAGTAAAATCCCTTTCAATGCCAATTTTTAGGCACACCACATTGATTATTGTTTACTGCCGGCCACAGGGCTGTCATCAGAGGGGCACGGGTGGGGGGGGGGGCGGAGCAGTTGTCCCAGTGCAATAAAATGTCAAGTTTAAAGGGGGGGCCTTGGTGTGCTGCACTTCCCAGATGAGCCAGGCCCACTTAGGTTAAAGCAAGACACCACCTAAGTCACCAAAAGGAGCCGGAGCCACCGAAGAAGCTGCCATTACCAAGACGAAAGAAGAGTACATGTCAAACTTTATATATAAGTTTCCTTGAACTGCAATGTTTGTTTTATTAATCTTCTATGGGGCCCTAACCACCAATTTTTTTTCCAATCTTCTATGGTGTCCCTGACCACCAATGTTTTTTTTCTTTTTAACTTTTAAGGGGGGGGGGGGCTGACCACCATTTTGTTTTTTAACTTGAAGGGGGTACTTTGGCCACCAATATGGCAGTTAGGGTTGTCACCTTTTCTGGAAAAAAATACCGGCCTTCCTATACATTTATACATATAGCCGTTTTTCAATTTCCACCATTGCTACTTAGCAGCTTGTTTATATGAACTATAGTAGTGTTTCTGAAGCAAACACATCAGTTTTAACAGCGCAGGGCAACACTACATGATATTTTCTTTAAAACAATTTCATTTTTTGGTGTTACTGTTCCTTTAAGTAGATTCTTGGTGTTTATTAATAGTTATTTTAAGAGTCCATTACCATATAATCCCCAGCATTTTCATACACCCTATGTGCTTGAACTGGTCCTTGCAACAAATATCTCACCCTAGTTTCTATCACAACTATTTTATCTGATGGATTAGTGATGCTATACTTACAGTATATTCTAAATTTTCCATTGTGTGCCCCCAGCTATACCATGTACCCTGGCAGATAAGAGGACTTTAATTACCATGTGTATCACAGGGCCAAAGTGTGTCATACTTGAAGAGACTAGGCTGTCTCGTGCAATTAATGATACATATCACCAGGGGTGTTTCTGGGGCTGCTGCTGCCTCCGCTCCGCGCTTTGAACTTGTGGTGGAGGGGCCGCATCACTAGTAAAGCGAGCTAAATTTCTGTTTTTTGCCGCCCCTGGTAACTGGCTGCTCCGTGCAATGGTGCGGCCCTGCATATCACAGTTTTCCATATACAGGCTAAAGTGATTGTTCGGAGCACGAATCCTCCTGTTGCCAACATACCTATCATAAGCATAAGGGATTGGGTACATAGCAAGCAACTCTAATATTACTAACTGAAGTTGGTCAGAATTCCTGGTTCCTCCCATATGCCAGTACTGACATGAGCACTAACAAATGCAGGCATCGGCTTAGCTTTTGAGTTTTGAGTTATCTGTGTTAGATATATCAGTTTAGCTGTGGCTAGGGTTGCCACCCAGCCGGTATTTTACCGGCCCAGCCGGTAAAACACCAGCCAAAGCGAGGGCCGGTATTACAAATTTACCGGCAATTTAGCTGCTGGTAAATTTGTAATACCACTTAAAAAAGGCCCTTACCCTGCCATAATTCCAGTTAATATGATGTGGCTCCACCCCTATGACATCACGCCCTCTCACTCTGCTCTCACGGATGTTCCCAGCACTGTTTGTGTTATTTATGGATTTGTTTCTTCCTAAACCCACAAAATGCAGCAGCGCCTCCCAAGCAATGCCAGGTGGTTGTAATTGTAAGCGATTTACCCCTCTCCTGCTACGGCTGCCCAGTATACGGCTGCAGCTTCCTGTAAGCACATACAAATCCAGGAACAGAAGGAGCAAGGACGTCCAAGATACCGGCAGGAACGGCGGGCAGTCACAACGCATCACATCGTTGTTGCTCCTACACAATGTCATTGGAATAGCCAGGAGGAGGAATCGAGCCCAGCAGCATGGATGGTCGCCATATCGCCTTTTCTGTACAGGACAGGAAGTGGAGTTTCTGTAAGTTATTTCTTAATAAAGGCGTTGTGATTTTAAAGTGTAATTTGTGCTGGTGATTTTTTTTTTGATGTGTACTAACGAATTAAAAAAAATATTTTTTTGATGTTACTGTTCCTTTAAGGGTATGATGTATATTAAATGTGCCCTTCCAGCCTGGCCCATGGGATACCTGGATTCCCAGCACATCCGTTCTGCATTGGCCAGATGCATTGCATTGGAGATTTACTTAAAGTTATTATGGGGTCCAGAACCCTGAAAAATGTCAGTATAGTATGGTTTTCAGAGTTGTTGGCGAAACAATATTTGACACAAAAGTCTTAAGGGGCAGTGCATCTGAAAAGCTTCTTCTGAGTTTAACATTAGGGCAGAACGATGCTTTTTTTTTTCTAGCCACGCCTCATTTCACCCGACCCTCCTCCCCATTGTCTATTGATTAATCTTGCCTAACCAGGAAGTGTAAGCGCGTGCGCCGCCGGATTGCTCGACAATCGATTGCTCTAGAAAGGTGACAGCGGGAGATTACGAAAACAGGAGGAAATCCCGAAACAAGGAATACTAAAGATGGCGGCTACCGTGACTCCCAGTTCATCGCAACTTCTCCCGCTCGGTAAGGAAGCTTGGGAATTTATCTGGAGTTTCATATCCGTGAAATATTGTTTTGTTGCTTATTGGCCTTTATCTGCAATGGCGCTCCCCGATAAGTGTTTGATCATGTGGCATGCTTTCTGCCAACTCAGGTTTGTTGTAGTTTACAATGGAAAGTGCTGTTATAGTCACTAGGCAGCACTATCAATCACATGTTGATACCGGGTCCGGAGGGCAAAATGAGCTGGTGTCTGCGGATGAGCGCTAACTGAATGCAGTGTGGGCACTGGGCAGCTGCATTTATTTGTTTTTGCTGAAGGTTTAAATTAGTGTTTTCAGACTTGTCTAACTTTGTCATCCAGCTTTAGATTCAAGTACATAGCAAATAAACTTTCACACTAATTGACTTTTAGTCGTCATGAAATATATCATTTAAATTAAGCCTTTTGTTTTCACGTGTTTACAGTTTGTATTCTTAATTTTTTGTTTCTTATCTTGCAGAACTTGTGGACAAGTGCATAGGATCTCGCATCCATATCGTTATGAAGAGTGATAAAGAAATTGTTGGCACCCTTCTTGGCTTTGATGATTTTGTCAGTATCCTTTAAGTTTGACTGTGTTTAGAATTTGTTTTATCACTATAATTATATTAAGAATACAACATCCTGTAGCAGTCATGGGTCACCGTACAACAAAAATTTTGCGCCCCCCCCCACACTGGCACCCAAACCCCACGTCACAGTTAAATTGCGCCA
>CM044441.1:61478095-61490991 GCA_024363595.1 Xenopus borealis | reverse complement strand
CCCCCCCCCCCCCAAACTAGTATTACTGAGAGTTAAAGTTTGGCATTGCCAAAAGCACAGCTTTTCATGCATGTGTTTCCACTTTCATAAATGTGTATTTTGGATGTGGAATGGAGATCGGCAGAGACGGATGACAGGATGACAATGACAGGGGCTGTGTCTTTCTCTTCCGAAGAGAAAGACATGTTTCCATTTGGCCATTTGTGTGGACATAGAAGCTCATACTTTTAAAGGAGACATATAGGATGAGTGAAAAAACCTTCTAATCTTGTAGGCAAATAATGACCATTAATCAATAGGTGCTCCCCATAGATCTGCCAAGACCTGTTAGGCTAACCAAGCTGCTCATTGGTTCCAATGCAGTGACGTGCAGTGCACTCTTGTTTTTGTAAACAATATGTCCCCTTTAACCTTGATTCATTTCTTCAGACATGGTTTTAGAAGATGTTACAGAATTGTAAGTATAATTACTTGAGGATGCTTTTTTTTTTTTTACAACTGTGTAGTTTCAAAAATCAGAAGCCAATGAGTTTTTTTTTTAAATAACATTGTACTGTACATATTTCACACACACTCACACTCGCACACACACTCACACACACACTCACACACACTCACACACTCTCTTATTAGTAGCCCAAAGTTGGCCATATAGTAAAAGATGCTCTTAATGATTTGGTTCTCTACTTATAATCGTATACAATGGGATTTTGCAACTGACATGTTTAATATTTAAAGAGACCCAATCAACAAGGCAACTGTATTGGTACAATATATTGGTGACTGGGAGGCTATATCAGCAGTTATTTTCTGTCTGTAATGGGACAACTGAATTCAACTTTATTGTATTTATTTATATAGTGCCAGAAATATATGCAGTACTTTACATTACATAAACACAAACAGTTATAGTTACAAATAACACCATAAAAATAAAGAAATGTGGAGGTTCATTACACAGCTGGAATGAGATCCCACCACTAAAGAGCTTACAATCAATGAGGAAGAGGAGATTGACACATAGTGGGTAGAAGAACAATTGCATTAAAGGGGTTGTTCACATAGTTACATAGTTAAATTGGGTTGAAAAAGAGAAAGTCCATCAAGTTCAACCCCATCAAATTAAAATCCAGCATGCACACACATCACCTTCAAACAACTAGTTGTTTTCAGATAGATTATCAGAAATAACTTTTTCCAGTGACTTTCTATTTTCTACATGTCACGGTTTTTCTAATATTGAAGTGTAAAGTGTCCTTTTTCACCTTCTAAAGCCGCTCTGGGGGGGTTGCCGACCCTGTAAGCTGTTCGAAAGTGATACATTTAGTTGATGTGTTTCTTCTTTCTCCTTGCTGAGCAGAATCTCTGGGTTTTATTACAGACAGCAGTTAGAATTGATACAATAGTTGCCAATACTTCAGAGATGCTCCTGAGAAATGTATCAACTAAATGTTGCAAAATTGTAACAGTTTAGATTCTGCACTTGAATTACTGAGCTGCCAGACTCAAACACCAGAGACACAAATATTCAACTTTAATCTTACAGTTTGGAAAACAGTAAAACAATTATGTAAAGTAATTGAAACATTTCTGGGGAACAATCTGAAAACAAGTGAACTGAAAAAGTGTTTGGAAGGTGAACAACCCCTTTAAATACCAAGCTTGAGGTGCATCACTGGTGTCTGTTAGAAGACTACTGTTTATCAACACTGATTGGAAGAAAGTTAATTTGCATTACAAAAAGCTGCAAATTCAGTATTTTACTGAAATAATGTTATTGTGTTCTACAATTAAAATTATTTTGTTAAGCCTGAAACTGTTATTCTTGATTTCTTTGTGCACGTCAGCGAAATCACACCAGAAGGAAGGAGGATTACAAAGCTTGATCAAATATTATTGAATGGAAACAACATAACTATGGTAAGTGTTTACCAGGCAGCCATTAAAGCAAGTAAAAAGTATGTAATGTGGTTGCACTATGAATGTAGAGACCTGGAAATACAGTTTTCATAGTCATATGTATGGTATATGTACGTTTTAGAAAGCTGCAAATCCTGATAAAGGGGAAGTATCTGCCCAATTAATATTTGATTCATCTCATGGAATTAATCAACTTAATGTAATCATTTCAGAATTCTGTACCATTTATGAAATAACTTCTTTTAAGTATACCACATTTTTAGTCTATCCTATATTTGACACATTTCAATAAGTTCCTTTCTGCTATCTCCACATAAATTTAACCAATTCTCCCTTCATACACATGGGATCACCTGCACTAGCTGCCTTCTTGGTGGGCACTGTTGGGCTTCAGTGCTAGGAAGGAATTCTTGCACCAAGGGGCAAAATATCATAGCTTGTTAAGTTTTATCTTAACCGTAAATTTCCTGTTAAGAAAAGTATTTTCAGAATCCTAACCCCCCCCTCCCCCCATGTTATAGAAGTGCCGTAGAAGTCACTGGGAAGGCAGTGTTTACAATTTTGGTACAGTTGTAAAAATGCAGTGTACAATTTTTTCCACAGTTTGCTGCCACAACTTAACACTATCAGGTTTCAAAATATATTTTATGTTACACCCTCCCCAATGGGCTTTTGCCAGTAAAATGTGAATTTAGGCTGTACTCCTCACTACTGAGGTGTACATTTTTAGAATGAAATTTGGAAAAGGAAACCCTGAACTATATATCAGACAAGAATGGTGCAACATTGAACTTTAAAAACTACAACAATTGACCTCCTCAGTTTCCAAATGTTTAGAGTGTTAAAAGAAAAGGTGATACAACACAGTGGGAAATCTGCCCCTGCCTAGTCCTCCCGTCACATGACTGGGGGCAGCTGGGAAATTGACAAAATGGCTAGCCCCATGTCAGATTTCAAAACTGAATATAAAAAAATCTGTTTGCTCTTTTGAGAAATGGATTTCAGTGCAGTAGTCTACTAGAGCAGCACTATTAACTGATGCGTTTAACAAAAAAACATGGTTTAATCAGTATCCTTTTGTGTATTACTGTATTAAACGCTTTAGCAGAATCGAAATCTAGATTTCTGCTGTTCTCCTCATAGGCAAGTGACGTTACCTGACAAAGGTATTGGTGATGTGTGACTATGTGAAGCTGTACTTTTCTTTTTTTTTTTTGCTTCTCCAGAAAATCCATTAAAGGAAAACTATACCCCTGAACAATGTAGGTCTCTATAAAAAGATATTGCATAAAACAACTCATATGTGAAACCCTGCTTCATGTAAATAAACCATTTTCATAATAATACACTCTTTTAGTAGCATGTGCCATTGGGTAATCATAAATAGAAAATAGCCATTTTAAAGAATAAGGACAGCCACCTGGGATCCTAGGATCCAACGGTGCACACAAACATACCAAATAAACTATAAAGTTAGGTCACATGAGCCAATTAACAGACAGAGTTCTGTGTTTTGCTTCAACACTTTTTCCTGTTACAGTTAGAGTTGAAATATTTCTGGTCAGGTGATCTCTGAGGCAGCACACAGACCATCACGAAATGGTGGTTCAAGGCAAGAGATATAAAAGGGCAATATTTACTTAAATATATATACCAGGTAGGTAAGATTCTTTAATATGTCACTTGATTTGATATAAACTGTTGCTCAAAAATTCATTTTCGGGGTATAGTTTTCCTTTAAACACATTGTCAATGGGTGGTTTTTTTTTGGCCCAAAATACATTCAAGTCAGTTAGATTTTTGAGGTGACTTTTTCATGCAAAATACATTGGAGTCAGTGGATGATTATTTTTTGCAGTTTTGCAAAAATAAAATGTTTTTTTGCTGCTATTTTGCCGCAAAGTTTTTGATTGTCACTATTGATTAGGTATAAAACCATGCAGGCACAAATTCATAGTATTCTAAAATGAGATGTAATCCAATATCTTATTCCTTACCCTTCTAAAAACAAATTTCATGTCTTTGACTGAAATATCATGAGGTCTATGAGGGATAGATCTAGATTGCTGTCTAAAATAGAACTGATGGTTTTATGTTTTAAATTGGTGTTTGCCACATAGGTAGGCCTGTTAACCATGATGATGTACAGTGAAAGTAAATGCAGCATTTGGGAAGGCTAGGAAACCTTAACTGGAGACATACAAAAAACTGAAGTGCAGTTTGAGAAAACATATGTTTGTTTTTTACACAGTAATGGATGCTCGACTGATGAGAAACAATTCTGCTACAGTTATCCTAATGTTTTATGCAAACATTCACCTACTGCACTAATTGTATTTCTTCTCTTATAGCTGGTGCCTGGGGGTGAAGGTCCTGAAGTATAAATGGATTCATTAAAAAGAATCAGCCAATCTGTATTTCTTTTCTTTGTATTGTTCTAAAGGTAACTAGTTCCTGCACTGCAATCAACAAAATGGCATAATGCTAGACATTTGAATTCTAAAAAAAAATTTGTTTTGTGAACTTCACACCATTTAACTTGTAGGAAAAAAATATGAAATTGTTTGAACATATACTGCATTGTAATGGAAATAATCTGTGTTAGCTTTATAATTTATTTTAAAAAACTGAAACATGCAGTTTTTTTTTATATTAAATCCACCTTTCTCTCCGCCTGTTTTATTGAGTACGAATTATATAATTATATCCTGGCACTATATAGCTAATATTGTGATCATCTATGTACTCCCTTAGAGATTACTTGACAGGAAATAATGCAGCTCTGACTTTAACCTGTAAAAATGCTCCAACAATCAGTTGGGTGATGTAGCTTAGCTTGTGTGTGTGCCGTTAGTTTGCATGTGTGTGAGCATGGAGAATGATATGAGTCGGGTTGGCTCTTATTATTTAAAATGGCAGAATTATCCAATGACACATACTTCTAAAAGAGTATATTTTTATGAAAATTGTTTATTTATATGTGTTTTACATATGGACTATTTTATGTGACCTACAAGAATGGGGGGGGGGTCGGTATTTGCAGCAACTACCAATGGGGAAATGCAGGCCCAGTCTAGAGGTATGCAGACAGAAGGCCTAAGTGCCCTGTGCCCCCACCATCTTGTCGCTTCTACCTACCCCTAGTTCTGACCCTGTCTTCTCCCAAAGTTATTCAGCCCCCGTTACCAGTTCTCTCAACTTACTGATTTATCTTGCTAGTTATATTTTGGCGCACTTTTTGCTAAATGGCAGCTTAGAAACCAGTGCAACTAGCATCAGAATTTAATAATCAGCCCTGTAGCATCATCTTATAATACAGGTCAACCTAATTTTCTGTTTGACAATTCGACATCCCTATGCTTAGTTTCTCAACAGCTTTCAGAGGACACAGAGCATGTGACCCCCCTTCCCCGTGACAAATGTGAAGCCCTGGATCATTGCTGCTATTGACAAGTTGAAACTTTAGGCTGGTGCAATTAGTTATTAAAAAAAATATAAAATATGGCATTTCTAGCCATATTAATTTTTAGGGTTTAGTTCTCCTTTAAGACTTAATTGCTTCTCTTTTATTTTTTCTTTCTATGTACCAAAAATACAGATAAATACTAAATGAATTGTGTTTCCTTGGGTTGGCTGCATCTATTGGTAGAATGCTATTTAAAATATGTGCTGCCCCTGGCAGGCAAATCTCCTAAAAAGACCATGGTATTGGTATCCGTGTAAACTGATGTGGTTATATATATATATATATATAATTAGCGTAATGCACTGCACTCTAATCCGGAATTCTTCTTGTAGTTGATGTTGGGTGCTGGATCCAAAGAATGTGCATACACTAATGTAGTAAAGATCCGCACACCATTCTTGCTTGTGTCAATTCATATATTTATTTTGTGCATAAATGATTTATGCACAAAATAAATATATGAATTGACACAAGCAAGAATGGGGTGCGGATCTTTACTACATTAGTGTATATATATATATATATATATATGTATATATATATATATATTTAAATTCCTGAAGACGACCCAAGTGAGCGAAAAAATTGTAATTGTTTAAAGCCCTAGAAGTGCGGGTTTTTTACCGAATATATAAATATATATATATACATACATAGATACATACATGCTCATAAATTTACATACTCTGGCAGAATTTATGATCTCTTAACCATTTTTCAGAGAATATGAATGATCACACAAAAACTTTTCTTTCACTCATGGTTAGTGGTTGGCTGAAGCCATTTATTATCAAACAATTGTGTTTACTCTTTTTTTACGTGCCAGTAACATCAAAAAATGAAATTGTTTTAAAGTAATAAAAATATAATGCAGTGTTGCCCTGTACTAGTAGAACTGCAGTGTTTGCTTCAGAAGCACTACTATTGTTTAAATAAATAAGCTGTTGTGTAGCCATGGGGGCAACTAGTTAAAGGAGAAAAGGCTCAAGTTCCACAACAGATAAGCTCTGTAGAACATAATGTTATCTGTTATCCATTAATTATCCTGTGCCATGTCAAAAGGTAGATGAACTCTATAAGGGCTCATCCAGACGAGAAGATTCGAGGAGATTAGTCGCCTGGCGACAAAACGCCATGTCTTTGAGGTGACTAATCTCCTTGAATGGCTTGCTCATATCTTGCACCCGCTAGCGCTAAAGTCGCCTGCGCCTATTCACACGCAGCGACGCGATTTTCAAAGTTGCTTCTCGTCTGGATGAGCCCTAAAACAGGAGAGGGATATAAGAAAATATCAAAGGAATTGAGAAAGCCAATCGGAAGTGTTCAAACTCGAATTAAGAAGTGGTAAATTAGGGGTTCTGTTGAAACCAAACCACGGTCCGGTAGACCAACTAACATTTCAGCCACAACTGCCAGAAAAATTGATCGGGATGCAAGGAAAAACCCACAAATAACTTCAGGTGAAATACAAAAAATACTGGAGGAAACTTTTATGTCCCTGCTGCGCATGGGACGTATTTCGGCATGACAATGATCCAAAACACAAGGCCAAGTCATTGGCTACAGCAAAATAAAATGAAGGTTCTGGAGTAGCCATCTCAGTCTACTGACTGAGATTCCAAAAAAAACAAATCAAATTTTTAGTTAAAAACTGTTTATCTAAAGTTTAAAAGAATAGGCATACAGACCAATTGTTGTTCCATGTAGTTCATGCAAGACAGCCCAAGAAATTACAGGAACTTGAGGCTTTTTGCCAGGAAGAAAGGGCAGCTTTACCATCTGAGAAGATAAAAAGCCTCATCCACAACTACCACAAAAGACTTCAAGCTTTCACATGGGCGTTTATACCTGCACTCCCCTGCGTTCTGTTTTGTTCCGTTCTGCCACAGGGAAGCGGAGGAGTAGATGCAATCACACAGATGCATGTAAGCGCTGAACGCAGGTAAAATGCACCATGCTGCATCTCAACCTGCGTTCAGCACCTTCATGTGTCTGTTTGAGTACAACCAAAGAATCAAGTGCGTCTACTACTGCGCTCCCCTGCAGCTGAACGGAACAAAATAGAACGCAGGTAAAATGCGTAAAATGTGTAAGAGCCCTAAAGGGGGCAATACACGGTATTAAGAACTGGGGTATGTAAACTTTTTATCAGGGTCAGTTGGGTAGTTTGTGTTGTGATTATGATTCAAAAAGAGTAATCACAGCTTTTTATAGCTTCCAGACTGCTCTATGCTGACATCATGTGATCAGCATCTACCCTATAAATATTCGTTAATAGAGGCTGCCCACCCCTTTAGGAAGTGGCTTCTCTGAGAGCTCTAGGTAAGTGCTTAGTATAATCAATTGCACACTTATATACATAAGTACAGCTTTTCATGCACACTCTTGTGTATTAACATGCAGCAAACACAGCTTTACAATTGTTTTAGCACAATTTACATATACTCTGAGCACAGCTGAGTCACATGCTTCAAACAAAGTAGGCCTCAGTTTAACCAAAACTAGTTTATACGCAAAGTATTTACATAAATTATACACAGATTACTGTCTAGCAAAGCTAATTAACAAAAAAAAAAAAACATAACTAAATTCACCCCATCACACACACCATAATAAGTAGACCCCAAGGATCAAATATGGCATGAAAACATACACAGCCACAAGAGGGTGCCAGACACAAACACACATGCAGACACACTCCAGCATGCTTTTTATTTTAGTTCAATCCATTTGTATAACTGATCAGGCTAATTTTGTCTGAACAAGCATTGTTTGGATATTCTGTAATTTTGGATATTCTGTATTTAGGTAGCCTGAAGAACAAATAATGAAATGTGTAACAGAGCCACGGATGAACAATTTAAATGTCTTTATTGCTTACTTAGGAGTAGCTATTTTTCAGTACATAAAACGTATAGAACATGTAGAAAAGGAACAATCACTGCTTATGCCATTTTAAAAGGAGTTGCTCAATTAGTCTTCACATTTCAGCAGCAATTGTGTTTCCCATTTTTGCTAGACTCATGCCAAACCTTTCTACATAAAACTTATCTGTAGCCATACACAGAGGTAGTTTTGAGTGTGATCATATTGTTTAAACTCTGAGCTGAATCATCTAGTTCATGCCACACAACTGTATATGCAAATTGTGCTGATCTGATTTTTTAATTTGCAGGTTAATAGAAAAATAGAGATCAATACACTCATGATTCCTTGAACAGTTTTCATATATTTATTTGGTTGATGCAGACTTCCCAAGGCACTGAGCCTGTGGATAAGCTAGACGAAGAAAATAAGGAAGCACACATACAACTTGTATTATCCTATTGTACCAACATATTTTGCAGCACTAATTTATACTGTACATAATTTACATCAGTCCCTGCCCCATCACATAGACTGTGGTACTTTTTACTATACTATATTTTTTATCAGGAGGATAAGTGGAGAGAAAACATATGCAAGCATGATAAATGTGCTTTAGTCATAATCAAACCAAGGACATCCACACTAAAAGTCAGGGCAATGGATTTGTGCAAGTAGTCTGCACATTTGGATGACAAACTTTTTTTTTTTTGCAGTTGACCTCTGACACAATCCAGTAGTATTCTGTTTTAACTAATCATATTGCAATGTCAGTAAAGGTTGATATGCCAAGACAATGTTATTAAGGACAAGATGGAAAAAAAGACAATTATACAGTTAGGTCAGAACTAGATCAAACAAAAAAAAAACAGATACATATATTTTGAGCTTCTTTGGGAATTCACGTAAATTCTCGTGTATAAAACCCTTCCTTGCATCAGTAACCAAGTCAATTCCACAGTGCAAGGGGTTTAACATTTGCAAAGCATATGTTACTTATAAAATACACTGGCCACTGTGTGAAATAATTCTTTGTGCATATATCCTGTTTCCACAAGAATTAATAGTTTTACTGTTACAGCTCCCGTCAGCGTTGCTTTAATTTTATGTATTTATTTTTATTTATTTATTTTTAATTTTAATGAAAGTTTACTCTCCATTAGAGATATTATTGTACATTAAGGGAGTAAAAAAAACTCGAATCTATGAATTTGGGGTGAAAAAACAAATACTCAAATGAATCGTGTTTTCCGCAGCAAAAAAGAATTCAGTATGGCCAGGAAATTTCAAATGATTTATTTGTGATTCTTTGTGATTATCCTTTTAAATTTCAAGTTTCCCAACAGCTTCCAACCAGGGGTCTACATGAATAGTTCACAAAGTAGTTATCATAATAAATCATAAATGGCAAGAATGACTGGTCTGATGGTCTAAAAGAAATGCATCACAATAAAGACACTTTTTTACCAGTAGATATTTCCTATACACATACAGTATGTTATATGATTATTAGAAACATCAAGAGGAGTGGACTGCAAATGTTACTATGGGTACTACTACATTTATACGTCTGTACAAATGTTCCAACCAAACATATGAAAAAAAGACCTCTTCAAATGAAATTCAGTGTCCATACATACACACACACACTCACACCAACCCCTTCATGCACTTACATAAAATGTATTTATAAACCAATATCTATACTAACTGTAGATTTTGATATCACAGTAGCTTTGGATATTATGGTTGTCCAAGAAAACATCCAAGCCCCTCTTAAAGGCTCTTTAATAGAACCTGCCATGACATCATCACCTGGCAATGCATTCCATAACCTCATTTCCCTCACAGTATAGAACCAGTTACCATGTGTCAAATGATAGTTTGAAGGGGTGGCCTCTGGTACAGTGATCCTCTTTATGAGAAAAAAGTTCCCCCTACTATTTGTCTATAATGTCCTCTAATGTACTTGTACAGTGAAATCATGTCCCCTCGCAAGTCTTTTTTTACCATAGAAAACAACCCCAACCATAACAGTCTACCATCAACATTTAAGTCTTCCATCCCTCTAACCAGTTTAGACTGCACTGCATAATTCAGGTGAGGTCTTGTGTTTATGTACTATATTTGCTTTAGTAGCCACACAATGACACTTCCTGGAATTAGACAACTTGTTACCTACAAAAACCCTAGATGCTTCTCAATTAAGGAAACCCCCAACACACTGTCGTTTTGTGTATAGGTTGCATTTATATTATATCTGCCAAAGTGCATAAACTTGCAATGTTGAACATCATGCCCAATTTTCCAATTTAGGGAAAGTCTGGGTGATAATTTTTTTACTCATTGGAGTGTATGGGTACTTTTTTCCATTGCAAAACCTGGCAAAAAGTTTCACTCATCAGTGGTCATCAGCAAAAATAGAAAAGGTACTTTCACTGCTTATCAATTGATGAATAAGCCGCTCCAGACTTACCCCTCGCTGTCCCCACTTCCTCCACTAAAGTCTTGGGTGCTCAGCCGGCAGCGCCTCAGCTGCAGTTGCAAACATCCAAAAAAGAAACTGGCGGCACTCCAGGTGAATGAATGGGAAATTTATTCCATTGTAGGATCCAAAAAACAAAACCTCCAGGCTCCATGCCTATGATTAAGGGGGCTTCCTCCCGAAACGCGTAAGGTTTTGTTTTTTCGATCCTACAATGGAATAAATTTCCCATTCATTCACCTGGAGTGCCGCCAGTTTCTTTTTTGGAGACTTTCACTGCTTACCTGCAGGTCATTAATAAAAAAGTTGAAAAGCAAAGGACCACCTACAGAGCCCTGCGGTACCCCACTAACCACACTGGTCCAATTAAAAAATGCTCCATTTACCACCACTCACTGTAGTCTATCTTTTAGCCAGTTCTCTATCCAAGTACAAATACTATGTTCCAGGCCAACATTCCTAATTTAACCATTAACCTTCTACGTGGTACTGTATAAAATGCATTAGCAAGTAGATTACATCACACATCCCAGAGTAAAGGTCTCTGCTCACCTTCTCACAAAGAAAAATCAAACTAGTCTGGCAATATCTTGAAGTCAAGCATCTTATCCCTTAAAGGGAATGTAAAAGTAAAAAAATAAAATCCCATTTTTACTTTCTTTAATGAAAAAGAAATCTATCTCCAATATACTTCAATTAAAAAATGTCTGCCATTTTTATAAGAAACCTGACTGTATGCAGTGAAATTCCCCCTTCATTTACTGCTGTGGATAGGAATTGTCAGACGGTCCCTAACTGCTCTGCAGGGAAACAGTCATACTTTCAAACAGCAGCTTTGTCTGTTTCCCTGTAAATTAGCCAGTGACTGTGTAGAGATGTGTATCCACAGAACCAGTGCAGTCTGTATATTCTTGCTGTATTGGCTTCTATGGCAGATATTATTTGACTTGTGCTGTTTTGATCATTTATGACGATCCCTAGGCTTAACCTCCCAACTAAAGCCCAGACCACACTGAGCATGTGCGTAGTCTTGATATTGCAGAGATGACAGCCCCATGTGCCAACTGTGAAAGCATGAATCATTTGTCTTATTAGGCTTCTGGTGCAGTAAGTTCATGTTTACATTTTGTATACAAAATACAGCATTTCTAAGATTATTCTATTTTAGACTTTAGTTGCCCTTTAATATCCCTTTGAAAGACTTCCTACCACTGCTTTCAGACTAACCAGCCTATAGTTTTGAGGGTGAGAACAGGATCCCTTTTTGAATGTAGGCACCACATTAGCAATTTGCCAGTCTCTTGTTACTAATGTTACCTATAAGCTGTGCACATGTGCGTGCACACAAGTGTCTTTCAGCAGCCAAGGTAGTGGCATGGAGGTCCGTTGTGAGTGGAATATAGAATGGTGGTCATCTTTGAAAAAGAAGTGGCAAGGAGAAATCAGGAAATCTGGATTGGTGTGGCAGTGGGGCAGTGCCCACTGTTTACAATTGAGTGCGATTTGTCTGGTTTGAATGCTGTTATGGAAAGTGCCACAATTTCAAATGAATGAAACTGTGATCTTAATCAGTTTGCCACATTAAGTGGCCTTCTATATATCAAAAGCGGTGCTTGGATAGACATTTCTTGCTGTGACGTTGCTTTGATCTATTAGTAAACAATTGGGTTGAAAATATGTAATTGATGTGTTACAATATGACTTTAAATGATTGATAAATGACTTAGGAGACCCCAAGCTAATAAAAATTAATTGATTGGGAATAATTCTACAATGTGCATTCTATGAGACACTTTTTTTAAATGGTAAATTTTAAATTTCTTTTTTGTTCTCCTGCACCACTTGGAATTGAAATTAGTGTAGATCCCTAATGAAGCAGGAGAGTCCACAGGCCATTTTTATTTATACATTTTTTTTTGTAATTATTTGACTCTCTTTTCTATTTCCAGTGTTCCAGAGCAATTGACCACCGCAGCCAAAAAACTATTATTCTGTGAGGCTACAATTTTATATTAATTATTACTTTTTACTTTTTATTTATCATATGCACCGCACTCTAATCCTGAATCTTTGCTTTGGTCAATGTCGGGTGCTGGATCAAAATGTATGCATACATTAATATAGAAAAGATCCGCACTCCATTCTTGCTTGTGTAAATTC
>CM044441.1:61414994-61470401 GCA_024363595.1 Xenopus borealis | reverse complement strand
ATATATATATATATATATATATATATATATATATATATATATACTGGGTAATGGAACAGTTGCAAAGTGTACTTTAATCTCGAAAACCCCAAAACAAGCAGTCAGCAGTAGTGATGGACAATTAAATTAGCCAGCTGTGAATCCGTGGCTAATTTCCACTTTCACTGCCGGCGAAACTGCATTGAAAGTTCACTGGTGAAAAATAGGCTGCAGAAAAAAAACTTCTCTGACGTGCACATAAAAATTGACACATGTCAAAATTATTTGGACGTCCATTGACTTTAATTTGGACAAAATATGCGCGCTTATAAAAATTGTCGTGGGCATCGATATTGATGCAGGTCAAAATAATTTTGACGTCCATTGACTTCAATGCGTTTCGTGAATTTCTTGTGAATTTTTCTACGGAGCAAAACGGGACAAATTCGCCCATCACTAGTCAGCAGTGTTTACCAGTATACTGGTTCAAAGCAGAAAACTAATTGATTGCTATGGTGTTAACAGAGGTGAAACAAAACTTGTACCTTGTGTCAAGAGCTAGCCGTTTTCATTGCATTACACAGGAGAAGGAGTGTGCTTTTAAAAGTTTCTATTTGTGCTATTATGCTAAAAATGTTCCCAAAACCCTATTAGTGCTGCCTACTATTACAACAGGTATGGGATCCGTTATTCAGAAACCTGTAATCCAGAAAGTTCCAAATAACGGAATTGCCATCTCCCGTAGACTCCATTATAATCAAAAAATCCAACATTTTTAAAATGATTTCCCTTTTCTCTGTAATAATAAAACAGTAGCTTGTACTTGATCCCAACTAAGATATAATTAATCCTTATTAGATGCAAAACCAGCCTCTTGGGTTTATTTACTCTTTACATGATTTTCTAGTACTTTTAAGGTATGACGATCCAAATTACAGAAAGACCCATTATCCAGAAAGCCCCAGGTCCCAAGCATTCTGGATAATGGGTCCTATACCTGTATATTTTTCTGTGCTGTATCCTCATGCTGTTTACAATTTAGACTGCTATGCCATTTTCAGAGATACAACTTCCCTGGAATCTCCTTCTTATCTGTGGCAATAAATTTGGCCTTAGTCATTTTATAAATGAAATAAAAGCAAAACTATGGATTTTGGTTGGCATATCTTAGTAAACAATTCTTTTTGCACTATTTATTCATGTATGTATTTATGAGTTAGAGAGATCTTGGGTGCAGGTACCTTTTGGCCTGACAATGAGGTGGCCTTGATATGACAACCTTTGGCCAAAGTATTGTATTAAAATGTCATTTATTTTCTATATTTATTGGTTTACATATACTTACATACATTATAATGATATATATTATTTACATAGGCTGAATATTTCTCTGTTCTTTGGGTTACCACGTGTTTTAATTTTTCATAAACAATAATAATCCATTGTAGTAATAAAACAAGATGAGTAAAGAAAAAATGAAGGAGTGGATGAAGAGTGGGTGGGTATATGGACTCTAATTTTCATTGAAGTATAACTTCCACTTAATACACATTATCCTAAAAGTACAATTATGTAACACTTCTGGTCCATTTTTCCAAATGACCATGAAATAGTTGTTACCACATTTTTAGTGCAGCCCTAAGGCACAAGCATAAAAGTTCCATCTTGCAAACAATGTACAACTCCAACAGACACCTTTTTGCTGTCAGGCTGCAAAGTATAATGACCACATTGAGTGGCTACTAGAAAACAAAGGCTGTCAAACTCTCAGCGGAGGAAATTTTATTGTCGTAATTTACAGTTCAGTGTTTGCCAACACCATAACAGTAATACCTTAATGAAAATCCAAAGAAAACAACAACAGATGAATAATTTCTATTGCACAGCAGAATGTAGACATTTTGCATGATCTCCCTCCTTTCCTTGCAAAAGGTTAGACACATTCATGCAAAAATAAGGTTCAAAATATATAGACTCAAATGGGTTATTTCCAAAACCTTGCAAAACGGACTGAGAAATTTTTCTAGCTTTCTAGCTAAGTATTTTTCCATGCACCTTCTGTTGTTCTGCTAATGAGCTTGTGAATAATGGTTCATAGTAGAACTTGCCATCTAAATTGACTTGCTTACATAAGCTTCATACAGGCAGCCTGCACCATAAGGTTGCTGTTTCTCCTGTGGGCTGCTCCATTTAAATCCCAGTAGAGACTCACATTCTGTAATTTATTCCAGTGTTATTTATCATCCTCAGACATAATAAGAGAGTAATGAAAGAGTGCTTTAATTAGAACAATACAAACAAAATCAAATTAGTAACATGGGAACCAGAATTATCTGAAGGCACAGATCTTTTCCATATTTTAACTAGGTGGTATGCCAAAATTTGATAGGCTATCATTTTGCTCAATTTTCGATTTCTCGATGTAATTGTACGATCTAATACCGAGCGTTCGATTTCGATTCGTTCGATCGTACGAATGGTATTCGAGCAGGACTTAGTCAAAGAAGCCAGCGCTACGAAACAAGTTGGCGCTATAGAAATACATGTTAATAAATAAAATAATAAAAGCCTATGGGGGTTCCCATAGGCTTCTATTGCAATTCGGTAGGTTCAATCTGAAGTAGGCATTCGAAAGATTTTAAAATTTTGATTCCTTTGATCATCGAATTATCGAATATCCGATCATTCGATCTATTCGATAATTCGGAACTTGATGATCGAAGAGGCCAAATTTGTATATTCGAATATCCGATTAAATCTTACGATCGTTATTCCATCATATTCAATCGAACATCAATCCATTCACGTGAATTTTGTAAATTTGCCCCTAGTGTATTTAGATTTATTATATTTAGTGAATAAAGTACCCCTCTTGTAAATTATAAGGCTATTATAAGTTACTGAGGCGTTTCATGACCATATGAAAACATGAGGCCCAAGGCCGAGTGTTTTATACAGGTCATGGAACTCTGAGGTAACTTCTAATATCCTCATATTTTGCAACTGGGAGTACTTTATTTATTATAACACACAAGTTTTAGCGAGTCATGTGACAGAAATGACATCACTACTCACCATATATAACTGATGACATCAGAACTCACTGTTTATAAGGATATCATTTAAAAGATATTCATGGCTTTTGTGCATTATATAGTGAATAAAGTACCCCCTCTTGTAAAATATAAGGATATTATAAGTTATCGAGGAGTTTCATGACCATATAAAAACACGAGGCCTTCGGCCTCGTGTTTTTATACAGGTCATGGAACTCCGAGGTAACTTCTAATATCCTCATATTTTGCAACTGGGGGTACTTTATTTATTATAATACACAAGTTTCAGTGAGTCATGTGACAGAAATGACATCAGAACTCACAATTTATAACTGATGACATCAGAACTCACCGTTTATAAGGATATAATTTACAAGATATTTACGGCTTTTGTGTATTATATAACGATATCCTTATAAAAAGAGGGGGTATATTATTCATTATCTGTTCATGTTATTCTAAAACGCATGATTTAAAGCTAGCTACTTTTACAAATTTCCCAAATATTTTTTGATAGTAATAATAAAAATCTAAAATATAAACAAAAAAAAAAGAAAAAATCAATCTGTACATAAGAGGAAAAGAAAAAAAGGAAAGACAGAAAGGGGTATAATGGGGTATGAGGTCAAGAACAAGGATTAGAAAATTTCACATATATATATATATATATATAGGACAAAATGGTGCGCTCTATCTCCATATAGTTACTGCCTGGGTGCTGGTCAAAAACAAAAGTATACAAATACAAAAAGAACCGCACTCACAGGTCTTCTGATGGTGAAAAACTTGCTGTTTAATGATGCAACGTTTCGGCTTTCAAACTCGAGCTGTCGTCAGGAAGTGAACCCTTGCATACAGACCATCCCTTTAACCCCTGGAATGGCGCTGGGTGCGCATAATATAGCGATTCACACAGTAAAGAATATGGAGTCATTACAGACGACACGGTAACACGTTATTGTATTGTTATATACGCTTTTTATTAACACAGTATTTAAGTGTTTTATACCGCTATTGATATGTACAAATAACACAGTCAATTATGACGTCACTTTTGGCGCCATTCCAGGGGTTAAAGGGATGGTCTGTATGCAAGGGTTCACTTCCTGACGACGGCTCGAGTTTGAAAGCCGAAACGTTGCATCAATAAACAGCAAGTTTTTCACCATCAGAAGACCTGTGAGTGCGGTTCTTTTTGTATTTGTATGTATATATATATAACGGCACTCACCATTCCATGGTTAAGGCTGGGTGCTAACCAAAATGTAATAACATAGTAGCAGTGATGAAAGCACTCACAGCAAATTTCTTCAGTATTTACTTAAAAGGTTTCTTTATTTCACGTTCTTATCGATAAGAACGTGAAATAAAAAAACCTTTTAAGTAAATACTGAAGAAATTTGCTGTGAGTGCTTTCATCACTGCTACTACATATATATATATATATATATATATATATATAAAATTATATGTATATTTATTGTATGCATATATATATATATATTTATTGTATGCATTTATTATGTTACTTGTCCTTTATGGGTATATTTTTAGCTATTGTAAAATGCTTTATCAATATACATATATACATAGGCATATGATAAAGGCTGATATATATATCAGTATATAAATTGGATTCAACCTTTTCATCTACTACTTAACTGATCTTTTTGAAACGAAAACAAAATGTCAGTGTCCAAATTTTACGAGCGGTTGATAAAATCCAGGTTCTTCATAAAAAGTGACTGCGTAGCTACACACAAGTAATTTTAGATTTTATTCTTTTTGATGTGGTCATGAAATAATCACAGCTGCTTTTCAGGGACCCCATAATTATATAAACTAAAAAATAATGTGGTTGCTTAGTTAGGAAAATAATTAATAATGCCTTCTGTCTGCCATCAGAAGTACATTGAAATAAATGAAAACGAATACATACATTAAAAATATATAACTGGCAGATAATTCAAATCATAAAAAATGTAAAGCTGCAAAATATGTACACATATAGCCTACAAGAGAATGAAACTAAATTATTCTTGTGCCCTGTGAATAAAGAGACTGTGCTCTATATAAACTGTTAAATAAAAGAAACAACGAAAAACAAACACAAGATTTTTTTAATATTTTTTTTTCAGAACACATTATACGCATTATTATTGGTAGTGCAATTTAAAATTCTATTTTTAGCTTGGTGTAGGCAGTTTTCAACAACAGGCATTCAGCTGTCATTTTTAATTTTTGCTCTTTTGAAATTATTTGCTATATGTGCTATAGCTCTACAACTTTGAATTTAGCTTGTTAAATGGTTGCTAAGGCTTAATGATCCTAGGAACCACAACAGTTAAATTAGTTTTATACTCTGCTTTGCAGATTTCTGACCCTGCTGTCCTCAAGCCCTACTACTACTATTTCTACTACTACTACTACTTTGTACTTAAAGAGATCCTGTCATGGGAAAACATTTTTTTCCAAAATGTATCAGTTAATAGTGCTGTTCCAGAAGAATTCTGCATTGAAATCCATTTCTCAAAAGAGCAAACAGATTTTTTTATATTTCATTTTGAAATCTGACATGGGGCTAGACATATTGTCAATTTCCCAGCTGCCCCAAGTCATGTGACTTGTGCTCTGATAAACTTCAATCAGTCTTTACTGCTGTACTGCAAGTTGGAGTGAAATCACACCCTCCCTTTCCCCCACCCAGCAGCCTAACAAAAGAACAATGGGAAGGTAACCAGATAACAGCTCCCTAACACAAGATAACAGCTGCCTGGTTGATCTAAGAACAGCACTCAATAGTAAAACCCATGTCCCACTGCGTTCTATTCAGTTACATTGAAAAGGAAAAACAACAGCCTGCTAGAAAACAGTTCCCTCCTGAAGTGCTGACACAAGTCACATGACTGGGGCAGCTGGGAAATTGACAAAATGGCTAGCCCCATGTCAGATTTCAAAACTGAATATAAAAAAATCTGTTTGCTCTTTTGAGAAATGGATTTCAGTGCAGAAGTCTATTGGAGCAGCACTATTAACTGATGCATTAAAAAAAAACATGTTTTCCCATGACAGTTTCCCTTTAAATTGAAACCTAGAAACTCTGCTACTGGTTTCTCGGCTATTGTATTTTAGTAAAACTTCTTTGATATAGACCCTTTAATGTTATGTTGCACCTTGACAGTTGCAGCCTGGATTATTGAGGCTTGCTGTGACATCTTTGCAGTTTCTTTGACATGTCACAAACTCGTGTTCACAATGAAACAACCCACCGCCTTTGCACTATTTAGCCTGCACTTTAATGCTACTGTGCTCATTTTAACAGGAGCCACATTGCATCTGAGAGTGGTCAGAAGCAGACACCTGGCAGTATGAAAACACATATTTAATACATTTATGTATTGTTTGGTTCAGACCATTTTTGCGAAATTTTATATTTTGACTATTAACATGCACAGCTGTAATAGTTCCTTACTTTTTTATATAGTCTCCATGTATCAGATTTTGAGAGGTTATATCAGAGCATAAAAAGCCCAGCAGTTATTGATGCTTGTACAAGTCAGAAGGTGAAGCCGCACGGTAGCATAGCATGGGAAACAGAAGGAGGAGTCGGATTTCATTCAGCAAATCTCTAGGGGAAGGATGAGCCACAATGAGGAGCAACAAGCAACAAAAGCAACGGTGATCAGTGCAGCTATACTTCTCACAAACTTGGTGGATATTATTAGTGCTTCTTCTACACTGGCGGTGTTGCAAACCCTGTGTCACGAGTCTACTTGCAGACATTATATCCAGTAATCCTCCTAAGCCTTCCCAATTTAAAGAGGACTGTGCAGACGCACAGATGTAGCTGGGGCATATGTAAAACTTTAAATGTACCTGTTCCTTCAGCTGAGTGATTTGTAAATCCGCAAATGGCATGGTACAAGTGTTAAGCCTATGGATTTACCATATTGAAACTTTTTTCGAACATCCTTGCACTTTTTAACTGAATCCCCTCTGTTGTCGAAACCATTTATAGCACCAAGGCATGGGGTCAGTCACTTCAGCTCTCACAAAGTCCAAGAACACTGTAGTTCAGCTAAGCAAAGAGTCTGCTACAGATCTGGAATGGACAGAGAAACAAGGAAAAGGAAGAAGATGCAGAGGGTCGGAAGGCATGCCTCACAAAGCATGGGAAAGACCCCAGCCAGGAGCGGAACCAGGAAATCTGTCCATGGTGCTGAACTCACCTAATGCTATGGAAGAATCAGCACATGCTTTCCAACCAGGGAGCAGCAGCACTGGTAAGCCCTATATAACTGCTTCCTACAGCAGGAGGGGGGATTTTCATTTATTTAGACTTTAAGTAGAAGCAATTAGTTTATTTCAGACATTTCCATTTTTTGGTCTTCATGCAGTTGCTATTCTACATTTCCCAACATATACCCAGAGGGATTTCTTGTTCACCAAATACTGGAGGCCCGCAGGTGTATTTAACCTTCTAGCTTAAGAATGTTGCTGCCTTCCCAAACATATATCATTACCCTTCTCCAATAATTGTATCAGTTTTTTTTTGCAGTACATAACTTGTACATAACTCTGTCAAGTTGCATGTCATTTCTGGAAAGCGTTCTAACCTTGAAGTAATTACATCTGAAACTAATTGGTTGTATTTTATGTCCAATAACTAATAAAGTGTTTTCAGAGACTTTGCTATTTTGAATCTGACATTTGCTATTGCTATTATTAATCAAACAAACCTTTGTATGTTTCCAGTTCGGATTTTCAGCAGGTATCTGGCTGCTAGGGCCTAAATTACCCTAGCAACCCGACAGGTATTTGAATGAGAGACTGGAATATGAATAGGGAAGGGACAAATATAAAGATAATTAATGCAAGTAGCAATAACAATAAAACGGTATCCTCACAGGGCAATAGTTCAGGGACTCCCTTCTGAAAGCTGGAAAAAGTCTCAAGAAGAAAGCAAATAATTAAAAAATTGCAAAAAAAATTAAGACCAACTGTAAAGTTGCTAAGAACTGACCATTCTATAACATACTGAAAGTTAAGGTGTGTAATAGCAATATCGTTTTGTGGAGTTAGTAAACATTTGAATGCAAATCGAGGACTAGAAGTTAACCTGGGCACTACCCCTGCATGGTGGAACTATTGTTCTCTAATTTTCCTCATAGTTCCTTTTGACCCATTGGTTTCTTTCTGTTTAACATGTAGTTAAAGTCAGCTGTCATAATTTCTTTCCCTTCTTTGGAAATTTGCTCTGAGATTCAGTGCCACAAGTTATACAATACCTGTCGAGCAGTGATTTGTTAGCTTTACATGTAATAGAAGATCAAATTGATCTCATTGGATACTTTAAAACCTTTTCTCCATTAGTTATGCAGAATTTTTGCAGAATGGGAGCATGATACATTGTTTGGGTTCCATAGCTACAGCTTTCGGCATTCTGGCTGCTTTACATAAGATGTGTACTAAATTGAATTATACACTGAGACATCCTTGATACTATTGTGGTGAACATTTGAAAAAAGAATATTTTCACATTTTGTGAAAAATGTCAAAAATAAAAACAATATACAATTGTGCGAAAGGCTTAGCTAAATTGCATTGGAGGTTGTTAGTTTGTATTAATTATTTTTCTTAGTTACATCATTAATTAATTGTGATTACATGTTTTGCAGCTGCAACCAACAAACTTGTGTGTTTACAGTGCATCACTCACTATTTAGTAATTTTTTTGAATAACGAAAGTCCCCTACCTAGCAATATTATGTTTATTAGGTAAAAATTAGGTTATTGAGTAAAAAAATTAAAAAAGCACATGGGTTGAAAACATACACTACATTGCCAAATGTATCCATAAACCAGGCTATTTGGTTCTCCCGTTGCTGTGATAATAGCCTTTACTTCTTCAAAGAAAGCTTTTCAATAGTGATGGGCGAAGAATTCCCGTGATTCACCAGCGGCGAATAAATTCACAAAATGCCTGGAAAAAATCTCCTGGCGAAAATTTGAGGACGCCGGCAGTGTTTTGCAATTTTTTTACCTTTTCATAAAGAGAAATTTGCTATAAATTCAGCGGAACGCCCCAGATTTTCCCATCACTACTTTTCAATAATCTCTGCTAACGTTTTGAGTGTTTCTGGTGGGATTTGCTTCCATACAGTCACAAGATATTTAATTTGGTCAGGCACTAATGTTGGCAATCAGACCTGGCTCACAGTCAGTGTTCCATTTTACCTACAGTTATTCAGTTTGATTGAAGTTAAGGCTTCAGTAGCACCCAGTAGCAGCAGCATTTGACCACTGTCAGGTCAAAGAAGTGCTGCTACAGGGATCCATTTCTCATTACAATCCACAGGTGGAGAGAAGGGTTTAATACACTATGGAGCAGATTTATCAAGGGACAAAGTGATAAAAAAAAAATACCAATTTCAAAGTAATTTTTGTGTTCTTCAATAGGCCAAATTTCGATTTGAATTGGAAAAATTTGATTTGAAAAAATTAAATTCAAATAAAAAAATTCAACCATTCGAAAATCAAAGTACTGCCATTAGATTTGACCCTTCGCCACCTTAAACATGCAGAATTGCTGTTTTAGCTTATAGGGAACCTCCTATAACCATTAAGGAGTCTTTTTGAAATTTCTAATTTTTTTGTGGAAATCGGTCGAATTTAATGATTCAATCGAACGATTTGAACAATTTTAATTCGATTGAAAACGGTCCGTTTTTGATGGAAAAAACAATTCGGATCAAATTAGATGGTTGAATTTCAAAGTTTTTTCACTTCGAAATTTGACCCTTAATAAATCTGCCCTTGCCCTAAAGGTGCCAGTAAAACCCCTTTGTTCAATATGAGTTCAATAGGGCTTGTGTCCTAATTATATCTAAATTAAATATACATGGTTTTTATTTGTGAGCTAAACAGGACAAACTCTTAAACTAGAGTTACATTTTATCAGTAAGGGTTAAAAAGAGGTATTGACTCGAGAGACAGATGCATAGTTGTGCATCTTTGTAGATCCCACCTTGAATAGTCTAGTAGTTAAAGGGGGGTTTCACCTTCCAACACTTTTTTTCAATGCAGTCATTTTCAAATAGTTTATCAAATACCTTCTATTTGTGACCTTTTTTTTAAATATTGAAATTTAAAGTTTCATTTTTCACCTTCTTATGTCTTGCTAAAGCAGCTCGGGGGGGGCGGGGGTCACAGATTTTGTAAAGAATGCAGAGACGTGCAACTAGACTACTAACAGGAAGTGAACACTTTAAGTATGAGGAAAGATTATTACAGTTGAGGTTATTTTCACTTGAGCAGAGACATTTGTGAGGCGAATTACAAATACTTTAAAGGGCATTATTAAAAAATTAGCGGGTGCTCCTTTTACACAGAAGAGAACATGAACAAACCAAAAGGCAACCCCTTGTGACTTAAATGGAAACTGTCATGGGAAAACATGTTTCAGTTAATAGTGCTGCTCTAGTAGACTTCTGCACTGAAATCCATTTCTCAAAAGAGCAAACAGATTTTTTTATATTCAGTTTTGAAATCTGACATGGGGCTAGACATTTTCTCAATTTCCCAGCTGCCCCTGGTCATGTGACTTGTGCCAGCACTTTAGGGGGGAACTTTCTGGCAGGCTGTTGTTTTTCCTTCCCAATGTAACTGAATAGTACGCAGTGGGGCAGCTGTTATCTTGCGTTAGGGAGCTGTTATCTGGTTACCTTCCCATTGTTCTTTTGTTAGGCTGCTGAGTGGGGGAAAGGGAGGGAGGTGATATCACTCCAACTTGCAGTAAAGAGTTATTGAAAATTATCAGAGCACAAGTCACATGACATGGGGCAGCTAGGAAATTGACAAAATGTCCAACCCCATGTCAGATTTCAAAATGAAAAAATCTGATTACTCTTTTGAGAAATTTCAGTGCAGAATTCTTCTGGAACAGCACTATTAACTGATGCATTTTGAAAAAATTTTTTTTTCCCATGACAGGATCCCTTTAAAGCAGGGGTCCCCAACCTTTTTTGCTTGTGAGCCAGATTTAAATTTAAAAAAGAGTTGGAGAGCAACACAAGCATGAAAAAGTCCATGGGGATGTCAAATAAGATCTCTGATTGGCTTTTTGGTAGCCCCTATATGGACTGGCAGCCTACAGGAGAGAATGTTTGGCAGGACATCTGTTTTTTATACAACCAAAACTTGCCTCTAAGCCAGTAATTAAAAAATAAGCACCTGCTTTGAGGCCACTGGGAGCAACATTCAAGGTTGGAGAGCAACATGTTGCTCGCAAGATACTGGTTGTGGATCACTGCTTTAAAGGACCAGAAACATCAAAATAAAAAATAAAAAATTGTCTGTACGTATACAGTGAAAAAAAAAACACAAAGGCAAATTAAACTTTAAAATCACAAAGACTTCATTAAGAAAGAAATAAGTTACCAAAAATCTACTGCCGCTCCTTTGCAGAAAAGGCGTCAGGGCAACAATCCATTGTGTGGCGCTCCATTTCTCCTCCCTTGCTATCTCCTATAAGGAAGGCAGGGAGGAGAAATTGAGCGCGGCATATGGATCGCCTTTTCAGAAGAGAAGTGCAAGTGTAGTTTCGGTAAGTTATTTCTTAACCACGGGCCGGTGCTCCTATTAGCAGAAAACTGCACCAACCCGGGGTTCTGCCAGCAAGCGCCATGGAGAGATCATCTTCTTCCCTTTTTCATTTTTCAGATGGACTGTCGAAAATAATTTTAGGAAAAGAAACAAATTTGGAAACTTCTACTATTTTCACTTCTCTGTCTCTGTCTCTTGTTGAAGTTGAAACTACAGGTGATATCAAAAAAGGTTTATGACTCTTTCTTGATATCAGCTTGTGCCCACTCAGTATGCTGCTGAAGTCCCACTCATCCTCCCACAGTACAGTGTAGTGTACACTTTGGGGCATGCAGGAGATAATCCTAGTCATAAGACCTATATGTATTATAGAAAAGCCTTATTATTAAATACAAGAGCATGGTAAGTGAGAGAGTTAATGAGTTTGATTCAAATAAATCATTACCCTCCTTTGTACATAACCTCCACTACCAAATATATATTATCCTAGAGCAGTGGTTCTTAACCTTTCTAATGCTGTGACCCTTTAATACAGTTCCTCATGTTGTGGTGACCCCCAACCATAAAATATTAAAATATTTTCGTTGCCAGCCCACAGCGGATTGTTAGGAAAGTACAAGAGACAGCATGGCTGCATAAAGGTTTTTTTCCGTGACACCCCAATTACCATATTAATTTTACAAATTTTAAATGGGCAGGGAGAGCTGTATGGCAGTCCCTACTAAAAGTAGATTGTTGTAGTGCAACTTGCTTCCCTACACAGGTTACTGAACTACAACTCCCAGCACCAACACCCGGAGAGCTACAACCTTGGCCCAAGACTAGTGGGGAGAGAGAGATGAACCTGCTACTGGAACCCCTTAAGTGACCCCTGTGAAAGGGTTGTTCAACCCCCAGGTTGAGAACCACTGTCCTAGAGCAAAATAATTAAATTATCATATCCAAAAACTGTTTTTATTAATTATCTGTTTTCAGTTAGTAGCTGCTGGCTTTCCCTGTCCATTGCTTGCTCATTTTCCTCCCCTTCCTAATAGAGGTTTTCAGTGACAGTGATGACATTACCATGTGACTTTTAGCCTTCCCAAGGGGAGTTCCACATCTGCTGCCTACAGTTATCTTTTCAAGCTGTTCCAAAGCTTTGTCAGGTTTTCCATTTTCCTTAGAGAGCATCTTACTTAAAGAAAAAAACATCACTGCTTTTCCTGAATATCTTTCAGCAGAAGTAAAAAATAACAAGGAAACCCATATTCAGTGGATCAGCACCTTCCTGGCTCTATGCCCATTTAATTCATATACTAGAATTACCCATTGTTTTACACAGTCATTTTTGATCTTTTCTTCTTGACATACTTTAAAAGAGCAATAGAAAGAATCACAAATAATCAGAATTCAATTACACAACTTGGTATCATTAGCTCGTATATGCAAAGGAACTACAATGGCAACCAAGAAGACAAGACAGACTATTTTACTGGGGGCATTGGCAGCAGGTACTGTAATTCCTGTCTCCTTATTGTATTCAACTAAAATGTTTGCTGTAGACAGAAGGTTGGGGCTTGTACGTACATTACTGCAGAAAATTATAAATGTTACATTAATTGTGAAAAGTAATTTAGCACAAAGACCATTTGTAGCAAGTTACACTTTAAAATCCATGTAGATGCATCTGACACGAAGGCTGAATATATCCTATTCATTGAGAATCAAATAAACTTTTTTGACAAGCATATGAAACAATTGCATGAATGCTACTGTTTCTATTTGTAAGATAAATATGCTGAGGGTGTCCTCCCACCCTTGTTTTTCACCAGCTCCTGTCAAGAGTAGAGCATAAGAATGCAAACTGCACTAATACGGACAAGTGAATATGGTGCAATATATAACCGCTAAAGAAAAATATTTAAACAGCAGAAATGGTACTAAAAATAAAAGGCTTATATCTGGAAATCAAAGGACTGGGAACCCCTATCAGATATTGAGATAAACTGATAACATGAACAGCTACCTGTCTAAGGAAATCCAAAAAAAGGTAGAAAGGGTGGAAAGTAGTCAGCACACTGGCAGGAGGAATGAACACTAGACAAGTTCAAAAGGGAATGTGCAACATACATAAGTAAAAGACCAGCATGTAATGTATGGAACATATGCAAATATTATGTATCAATAGGTCAAATAGTATAGAAATAAAATTGCCGTCATGATCGATGCATTTGCTATTTATTTGTATCCACTTGCATTTAACATCATGTCATGTAATACTATATGGAATGTTTCTATATGGTTTTTAAAATGCAAAGCCTGTGTTTATGACATATGCAAAATATTGTTCTTTTGTTCTTTTTAGATGACATAGAAAGTTACAACTCACTGGGGATGTAGTGGCACACACATGGATTGCTCAGTAGATTTTTGTTATGCTGTAGTTAGTGATGTCATATTCCCTCTGATATTTTTTCAATACACTGTATATTATATATCATTAACCTATTTATAACTGTAAACCTAGTTAGAACCTTCAGTGCCGTTAGCATTACCATGAAGTTTGCTCATTTTTATGATGTTGCAGAATATAATATAATGATATTAGCAATCAAATGTTTAATTTACCTAGTTTACTGAGGCCAAGAGGAATGGCTCCTAGAAGCAGCAGCAGATCTGTTTTAAGATGTTAAAAGGCACACATTTTTGCCATATCAAGGTCAACCTCATATGGCATTGCTTACTATTAACCATATTTTTCACATACCTGTACATTCCTCTATGGTTGTATATTATGGGGAAAAGTGCAGATTTACTAATGGTCGAATTTCGAAGTGAAAAAACGTAGAAATTCAACCATCAGATTTTTTGTTCGGGGGTCATTTTCGATTGAAAATTGACCAAATAGGTCCATTTTTGATCAAATTGAAATTGTTTTAATCGTCCGAATGCATTGTTCGATTCACATGATTTCAGCCAAAGTCCTACAAATTCTCAGGACTTAGAAATATTTTCAGGACTGGCTCAAGGAGGTCCCCCATATGCTAAAATGTCAATTCACCAGCTTTAAGGTGGCAAAGTGTCGAATTCGAAGTATTTTAAAGGGACAGTACTTCAAAGATTCGACTTGTCAAATTTGTTTTATTCGAATTTTTGGGCTATTTGATAGTCAAAGTAATCCAAAATTATTTATTATTTTTTAATTCAAATTTAATTTGAATTTTCACTTTGACGCTTAGTAAATCTGCCCCTAAATTTATTACCACACCATGTTCAGGAAGTAGAGCCAAAACACAACTATAAAGGGAGGGTATACAGTTGTGCCTTACTTTTGCTCCTCTCTCTAGACAACCCCCTTGCTTGTGCATGCACAATTGTTCCTCTTTAATCCCAGTCCATTGTGGAATTAGCATGAGGGAGATTTGAGTAACTGTCAAGTCTACTGCACAACCATTTCCAGTGCTCTGGAAAAAAAAAAAACAAATGTGGTTGGGCAGTATCAAATTGCGGTGCCCTAGGCCCAGGCTTCTGTGGCGGCCTGCTCAAAAACAATTAAGTATGATGGAAGCTACTAAAGTGCTTGGCTTTCAAGGCCAGTATAGAAACAAAAATGTAAACACATAATTATATGTGCACATACAAATTATTTTTAAAAAAGGGTTAATTAATTAAAATTGATTTTTGTTAACAACATTGCACCATACATAATATAATGCTGCTGCCATAACAGCAATAAATAGCTATTTCTGCTTGTTACTTTGCTTTTATGCTGATGGATAATTAGCACTTTTTGAAAATCCCTCAAGATAACACAGAGACCATCCCTGGTCTGTAATCCCTGAATACGAAATATGTTTGGCGCTATAGAAATACATGTTATTAATAATAATAATAATAATAATAATTAATAATGCCCCTATGAGGAAATACGTGCAGATTTATTAAAATGAAAGATTTGTGTTTAGCACAGAAAGAAATCACTTTCTATTCATTCCTATGGGATTTTTAGAATTGTATCTATCAAATTAGTTAACTCTAACTTTGACCCATTGAGAAAAACAATTCTAAAAAATCCCATAGGAATGAATAGAAAGTGGGTGGATTTTTCTGTGGTAAACGCTAAGCTCACATTTTGATAAATTTGCCCCAAAAGAATAGTTTTGCTTACCCTATGCCATGTCTTGTCACTACTTTCAACTTAGATGTGCCTTCCAAACCCAATTCACTTACAGGCAACTGCAACTTAAATGGAAACTACAGTGAAAATTAAAATTTAATATTACCTTCAATATACTGAAATATACATTTATAAATACTGTTTGTGAAATTATATTTTTTCTTTGCTCTTCATCCCCCTCTCAGTATCTGTCCCTCATCATTCTCTTGTTATGCAGGAGCTGGGAGACTGATTTTGACAGACAGATGTAATAAATCTTTTGGAGGCTCCCCCCCTAGCGTACGCACAATAACTTATTCCAGCCTAAAACAATTCTAACAAAAGAACTGACTCTGGTGCGAATCATGCATGTAGAAAGACATGATTCTGGTGATTAGAGTGAGCTCTTATGCATCTCATAGGCAAAAGTAGCTTCCCCCCCAAGGCTGTATTAAAGCTAACTGTCAATTAATATCAGACTTCCAACTCCCGTATATAGACAGAATAAAGAGAGAGACGCTGAGGTATATGATTAAGCTTAAATTAGGTTTTTATTTTTTCAATAGTTCTTGGCAGTGTCATACTGGGCCAGCAGGACACCAGGAAAGAACCTAGTGGGTGTAAACGACCCAACCATGCTTCCCTGCCCAAAACGTATCCTCTCCCCTGCCCAGACCCTGTAGAAGCAAATTAAGGAGGAGGTAAGTGGTGCAGGGCTTGGTTGGATGCTGGGTGCTGTGAAGAGAGCCTTCAGTCACAGTCCTGAATGGCTATGGATGGCCCAGTCTGACCCTATTCACATAAGCCTGTTCTGGGAAAGGCTCTCTCCTGGTTCTACGTTATATTATTGCCACTCCACTTCAAAGCCACTTGTTGAAAACCATGCAAAATGCTAAAGGGACATTTCTGATCTAGAAGACGAAATGTGGGTTGATGCACTAGAGTAGGAACATCAAAAGAAATAACTGCCCAGAGACACATAGTGGGCCAAACATAGTCATTCCATATATAGCTGGAGTGTCTGAGAAACACAGGAGGATTTTCAACAAACACCACGTCCCTGTGTTTTTCAAACCTAGCAACTCACTGAGACAAAAACTGGTACACCCAAAAAGATCCAACTCCTAAAGGAAAACAAAGTAATGTGGCATACGCAGTCCAGTGTAATGATGAGTGCACTGATCTATACATTGGGAAGACAAAACAACTGCTCAGTAAGCGAATGGATCAGTATAGGAGGGCAAACTCTACAGGACAAGAGTCTGCTTTATTTCTACACCTAAAAGACAAGGGGCACTCATTTGAAGATCCAAATTTTGGATAAAGAAGACCTCTGATTTGAAAGAAACATGAAAGAAGTGCTTAATGTTAAGGTGGAGAAACCATCCCTGCTACATACAATGCTGTTCTACCATCTGCACCCCAGCAGTTTCAGAACTATTCACACATCCATTCATGCAACTCTAGCAAGTAACCCCTATTTCTAGGAGTTTACACATTGGTAATCCTATCACAGTAACTGCAGAGAATCAACACCTCTATGAATTGCCTGTTGGGTGTTATGGGAAATCTTGATTTGTCAAAGATTGTTACTTGCAACTGGTGCAATATAAATTTACTTCAGCCCCATTTCTTAGTTTTTGGAGAAATCTAGTTAATTATGTAATGACCAAACAAAAGATGATCTAAATGACTAAAGTTTGTCTATTATACGTTAAAGTTCCCGTCGTATGCAAATTAGGCACAGGATCCTCATTTTGCATAGATATATAAATAATTCACAGGATGATGGATGATTGGCTGGCCAAATAAGAATTTTTTTAGCAGAATTAGGCCTAATTTAAGTGCTCTACTGCGCCAAGTTTAGAAATCTTGACTTTAGACTAGAAAAACATTTTTTCTTATTTTCTTCTGGGATTTAGCTATGATATGCAAAGTAATATTTGGATTTGGACAAATATTTTGTGGTGTATCCAGTATTTGACCAAATCCTAAAATTGCAGATTTAGTGCATACATTACAAAATTCTGTGCCTACTGAATCCATTGTCAGCAATGATAAATGTATCGATACATCAGAGCATATGTATGCTTTTTTTAGTGTTTGCCAGTTTTCCATTCAATTAACGGGAAACTAGGACTTTAATTATAATAGGTGTGATATTGTGAAATTAAAGTCTGTGTTTGTACAAGCCCTGAGTGTTGTGTACAGACTAGCATAATGGTGATAACATACATAAATATATTTTTTTATCAGCTCCAAGGTTATATTTCACCAAAACAAATTAGTTCAATTATCCATACACAAAACAATAAACAAATAAATCCATGGAGCACAATTTATGTTAGTCTTGTGTAATAAGTTAAATTACTACCACTCTTGTTTGTCTTACATGGGCACTTAAATATACACACAGTTTTCTCCTAACCTATATCCTTTTTTAAAGGAAGAATATTTTTTTTTTTAAATAGCTGCAGTGACAGAGAATATAAAACCACTTTGATTAATTAACATAATTGAGTTATAGCACAGGGTTAACCTCTGTTAACCCAGGGTTACAGAGGTCTCGAAATAAGAACTTCTGGGAGTGTTATCTACTATGGGACAGAAAGTTCCAAATTACAGGAAGGCATTCTCTCAGAGACTCCATTTTATCATTCTAATTTTTAAAATGATTTCCTTTTTTCTATATTAATAAAACAATAGATTGTCTGTGAATAAATCCTTACTGGAGGCAAGTCAATCCTATTGGGTTTCATTAATGTTCAAATGATTTTTTAAATTTAAGATATGGCGATCTAAATTAAGGAAAGAGAACCTTATTTGGAAAAACACCAGGTCTCAAGCATTCTGGATAACAGGTCCCCTACCTGTACAATTTACCTTTAAATACAGACAGATACCAGATGATTGTTGAATACTGAAACACAGGAACAAAGCTACTTGCTTTTGGTTTAGGCCAGCAGACAAATTGTTGTATTTTTAAGAACCACTTCTACAAATATGATGTTTGTTATAGATGTGCATTAACAAAATTAATAAGTGCACAAGACAGCAAATAATTTGGTATTCTTCTCAAGGCTTTTGCTGAATCTTAATGAGGTCTTCTTACTTAAAGGACATGTAAAGCCTATATTTTCCTACTAAGTATATAAGTTGGGCGTATCTTCCCCACCCAAGCCACATCATTTGTAATCATCTGCAAACAGGATATGTATGCTGTGAAGTTCATGCAATGCAGAATGCAGGTTTACAAAGGAACAGCATACTTTGATAAAAAGTTCTGCTTGGGTTGAGCACTGTAATGGTTAGAAGAAAAATAGGATCAGACAGATATAGCAGAGTTTCTATGGAAACCAGCAATGTTATCTCTTCATTGGCTGTTAGACTGGAGGGTGTGTTTAGTAATATGAGCTGAGAAGAACTGAGCATGCTCATGGCCAACAGCCAAAGCAAATTCCTAAGGGAGGGGGCTGAGTGGGTTAGAGGAGGAGAAGGAATTCTAAGTAATTATGGGGATGCTGCAGCCTTACTGTTAACCTTGTAACAACCAGAGTGACAGTTCTTTAAAAAATTCAAAGAGCCTGTTCACTGTGGAGGGGGTTTACATGTCCTTTAATGTTAGAAGTATAACTTGTAAGGGCCATTTGATTAAGGGGTTGTTCACATTTGTGTAACATTTTACTATGATGTAGAAAGTGATATTCTGAGACAATTTGCAATTGGTATTCATTTATTTTAGTTTATGGTTTTTTGGTTATCTTTTAATTCAGCAGGTCTCCAGTTTGCAGTTTCAGCAATATGGTTTCTAAGGTTCAAATGACCTTAGCAACCATGCATAGCTTTGAATAAGTGACTGGAACATGAATAAGAGAGGGTCTGAATAGAAAGATGAGTAATAAAATGCTGCAATAACAGTACATTTGTAGCCTTACAGAGCATTTGTTTTTGATGGGGTCAGTGACCCCCATTTCAAAGTTGGAAAGAGTCAAAAGGCAAATGATACAAAAACTACAAAAAATAAATAATGAAAACCAAGGGAAAGTTGCTTAGAATTGGCCATTCTATAACATACTAAAAGCTAAGTTAAATGTGAACAACCTCGTAAATGGAGAAAAACCCAATGGTGGTACAAAATTGATACTAACTAGTTGAAACCTTTACAGAAACAGAAATAATTGCAAATATAATTTGTGACCCTTTTGTTTCTCATGCTCCTTTAAACACATTTCTGAAATCTCTGCTTTATAACAAGAGTGGGGCATATTTTCGTTTTTGGAAGTTTAAGACGGGAAACCAGTTTCTTCATTCAGTAATTTACAGTAAATTACAGATAAAAAGGTTAATTAAAGTAGATCAGTGCAGAAAACGTCCAGTTACAATCTGTAATTACTTGAATCACAGTATGATTATTAAACTTGTTGCGTTTCTATGCAAATGTTACCAAATGATTTATGATGCAGGTGCCATTGAAACTCTAATTCATATTATTAAAAGGGATTTTTGAACATCAATACTCACTAAAAGCATGTGTTGCATTAAAACAGTGCTATAAATTTTTCTTGATTACTGTATTTTGCTGAACTGATACTATTGGGGGAATGTAATTAAAGTCGCAAAGAGAAAAACATTGCGAACCAATAAGAGTTAAAATCCACATCGCGCAATGTAATATTGTTCCTAAACCAGTTATTGCATTGCGAATCGTTATTGCACATTGTGGATTATAATTGCGCACTCTTAAGAAGTGCTTGAAGGTGTTGTAATCTTTTGGAGCAAACATTGCATCTTTTTCATTAAGAACTTTTATTACATTGACAACGCATTAGTACAAAATTCGCAAATGGCCTTCCGCTGGCGGAAGTGGTCGCTAAACAATTTCCGGGTTTGCAAAAGGTTTACTGCATTAGCGCAAAGCAAAATTTGTTCGCGCAAAGGCTTAACTTTTCGCAATGTGAATAGTTTTTGTGTTACTGACATATATTACATTCCCCTATATGACTTTACATTTCATGTGTGGCCCCAGACAATTTTTTTTTTCTGATGTGGCCCAGGTAAGTCAAAAGGTTGGACACCCCTGATGTAAACCTTAAATAAGCCCAATAGGCTGGTTTTGCTACTGGTTTATTATTATAGAGAAAAAGAAAATAATTAAAAAAAATCTCTCTCTCTCTCTCTCTCTCTCTCTCTCTCTCTCTCTCTCTCTCTCTCTCTCACTCTCTATATATATATATATGTCTATGGGGGATGGCCTTCCTGTAATACAGAGCTTTATGCATTATGGTTTTCCAGATTATATATCCCATGGAATCTGTACACCTAACGGACAGGAAGTTGTACTTCTACCACCTGATGTGTGAAAAGTTTAAAAAAAGATTAGTGTTCTGATCTGATATTCCTTTCTAAGAATGAACTACAGGTTTGGGATGCGTTATACGGAAACCCGTTATCCAGAAAGCTGAACTTCATGCAGGCTGTCTAACACAGACTCCATTTGTTTATAATAAATGCATCAACACATTTTATCTAAATAATCCATTTAAAAAAAAAAAAGATTATCTTTTTCTCTGTAATAATAAAACAGTACCTTGTACTTGATCCCAACTAAGGTATAATTAATCCTTATTGGAAGTAAAACCAGACTATTGGATTTATTTAATATTGAAATTATTTTCTAGTACTTGAGGTACAAAGATCCAAATTACAGAACAATCCATTATCCAGGAAACCCTAAGTCCTGAGCATTTTGGTTAACAGGTCTCATACCTGAACTAATATTTTAGGCAAAGTCCTTGCAGTAATTTTTAGGAAGGAACTTTCCTCCATTTTGATGTTAATGCCATTTTGGAAACTGAAGTGACTGATTCCCCTAGCTGCATTAGCTGTTAATAATGGCCAAGACTAGTTTGTGATTCATCTTGTTTGTAGAATCAGTAATAGCCTCAGGGAATCATGAGCTGACTGATGAGATGATGTTATTTCTGTAGTGCTGGGGAAAAGGAAATATTTCCTTTTAATGGAATGAGTCAGTACAATGCTTACACTTATCACGCTTTAAGATGGTACAATTCTGAATCCGATTTCTTAGTAATAGTAATTACTGTGACAGAAATGAAATTGCAAAACTGTGGGGCTTTTCAGGGTGGAAAAAACTGAAGGGGTGTAAAAACCAAAAACATGAATGTAGTAATATCTGGCAAAAACAGGGCACAAAGAAGCCTTTTTGTGATGTAATTTCTAGTTGTAAGATATATTTAATTTTTTCACATGTAAACAATTAATATAGCCAATGAGACACTGTTTTTCAAAGCAATTTGACTGCTAAATGCCAGTTGATTTAAAGTGCTACTGACACGTTCCTATAAAAATCTGTGAATCTGTGAAAATAAGCTGCACACAAAATATAAGCAGCTCAAAGCCTCCCACAACCACCCCCAGCCCAGTGAAACTTAGTCATGGCGACCCTCCAACACCATTAAATCATCTTGCTGAGTTGTTTGTTACGCTGGGCTGGGGACGGAGCAATCCCTCCATAGGCTAATTATAAATGGAAACAGACTTCAGCCTATGGAGGGATCGTTTCGCCCCCAGCTCAGCCTAGCAAGATGATTTAATGGTGTTGGAGGGTCGGTGTTGATACAGTTTGCTGGGCTGGGGGCAGCTTTGGGAGGCTTTGAGCTGCTTATATTTTGTGTGTAGCTTCTCTTCACTGATATCAACATGTTCCTATTTTTATAGGAACATGTCAGTATCACTTTAAGTCTAAGGGAAACATTGTATACACAGAGATATCACAGGATCCAGTGTGTCATATTCTAAGAAGTGAGATCCAGGATTCATTTGTTGTGCAGAGAGCCCTGTTTGTTCTGTTTGTCTCATTATTCTCTTTTAGTTGAATTATTACTAACCTTCTTACTACAAACTGTGTGAGCGAAAAAGAAACAAAGCGGGGCGCAGGTCAAAGTTCTTTATGTCTGTATTGCCAGGCCTGGATTTGTGGAGAGGCCACCTAGGCCTGGGCCTAGGGCGGCAGGATTTTAAGGGGCGGCATGCTGCCCATCCACACCCACATTGGTTCAGAAATTTATATTTCCTGTGTGCCAATTCCCTTTGCTCCGTCATGATGATGAACATTTCAGCAAATAAAAGGGAGGGGACAGGGGCGACAAACAACAGTGGGCCTAGGACACCAGTTATGTAAATCCGGCCCTGCGTATTGCCTTAAATTCAGATTATATGGTTGTGAAACCTATGAGCTCTGCTTTTTTTTACACTGTAACTTTCTTCCTTGGAAAATCTTTCCTGGCCTGTATAATTAACTGCCTTCCTAGATTATCCTGCTTATTTGTGTCAATAAATCTGGTGCCTGTCTTTTCCCTGACCCCATTACTCAGTCCTAAACAACTGGTTCCCTATCTTTTTTACTGATGGGAATAAATTAAAACACAAACAGAAGATGGAAAAGGTTGAAATGCATTAAAGTGGCCATACATGGAGAGATTTAAGCTTCAGACCAATTACCAGGTTATATGCCCATGTATTAGGCCAGGGGTGTCCAACCTTTTGACTTACCACATTAGAAAAAGAAAAATTGTCTGGGGCCACACATGAAATACACAAACACTTTTGATTTGTAAAATAAAGAAAATGCACAGAAAAGAACTGCAATACCAGTTGGATAACCAGATGAAGCTATACAGTGGAATATAGATACTAAAAATACTTATTATTATGCTAAAAAGATTTATTAATATATTATTATGACGTTTCTTTGGGAGCAAAGCCTTTCAAGCTGGGCCGCATTCATATTCATCCTGGGCCGCAGGTTGGACACCCCTGTATTAGGCTCTCCTACAGGCCTTTTTGACCAATATCTGGCCATTTATTAGCTGGGTCAAGCTGGCCATAGAATTACAGATTTTATTATTTGTATGACAAAAGAATTTTAACGTAACAATCTGCAACTAACAATTCAGATTAAATTAAATATGAAAAATAATGGCCATTAATTGACAGACCACCTCTCCAATTAACTAAACAACCAATCACCATGGTATGAAAAATCGCAGGATTTTTATTCTGACTCCACACATGGTGAAAAATGGTGGAGTTTGGTGGCATAATGTCAGTTTTAGGGGTCCAGCAGGTAAATGTCAGAGAGGGACAGCATCAGATAAAAATAACACTTTGATTTGGAGTTTGATGTTTTATGTTTGTTTTGAGTGAACTGCAGTATTTTTTTAGGGCAACCATTTGGTAATTATTGTTGATTTCTTCAGGTCTCAAGCTTTACTCTACTGTAAATAGTAGTGGTTTTGCAAGCTGAGTTCAATGGAAGGATGGGAAATGCTTACAATTTAATTATGCGGCACATAAACATAACGTGATGAAGATTGGCAACTCTAAGTATTATTGCAAGACCGTTTTTTAATAAACGTAATCACTACCTAACTATGGCATGGGAATTTTCAATGACATTCTTTCTGGAAAAAACTGTGACAAAATTCAAAATACTGTCTCCAACCAAAGCTCGAGGTACTGTATATATTATGACCAGGAAAATATGGATCTCCACTTCCTGGGGATATTGTAGGGAAATCAGTCTCCTTGGCATTATGCAGTCATTTGAGATATTGATTTATTTCAACTGTTATTGTTGAATTTGTTATTGTTTGTGAAAAATCAGCCTTTTACATTGAACTCTGATGTTCATACTGGGCTAAAACAGTGCCTTGTTCTCTCTGCACTACTGAAGCAGACTGCTTGTACTGGCCATTCACAAGAGATTCTACCCAATCTGCTTTGATGTAGCAGTGGACCTAAGGCAAACTTCTCATTAGTGGAACCCTGCAGCCACCTTAAACATTTTGTGGCAGGACTACCTCCAGCAAAAAAATTAAGCAACAATGATGTGTACAAAATTAATGTTAAAGAGCAACTGAAGAACACATAGGATTATAGTAGTAATTATGTACCTCATTGGGCCTATATATAAACCCGTGTAGAATCATTTATGCATAAAAAAGTCTAAAAACTGCTGTAAAAAAATATATTTATAAAGTAGTGTCTTTTTTCCCTAGGTGTGATTTTACACCCAGTATCATGGTCCATAAATTCATAGATTAAAAAGAACTAGCTGCTGTATTTAGGTACAGTAGGTATTCCTTTTTACACAGCCTGTATACACTAGATAAAGCCTGGGCCAAGCCAAATGTTTCAGTGACTCCGCTCCCAGCACATGCACCTGATGTAACGATACATATGCATGCTCAAAGTAGCGGGGGATCAAATGGAGGAGCGTGCCGGAGAGTGCTGGTGGGAGAATAAGGGTCTGAACCAGGGTTAGACGAAAGAAAAGCTACATGCTTGGCACTGCCACTTAGTTGTGCCCTACGCACATGCTTCTTCCTACCCCTAGATTCAGATGGTGATGTGTGGTGTATTTGATATAGTGTATTCATTTGCATTACAACCAACAAATAATAATGTACAGGTATGCAACATAGTATCCAGAATGTTTGGGACTTGCGTAATTTGGATCAACATGCTTTAAGGGGCAGATTTATTAAGCTTTGAGTTGTTTTTTTCCATGAAAATTTGAGTTTTTGATATTTATGTTTTGGTGAAAACCGACATTTTTGGGTTATTAAAAAAACTTGAATCAATAGAGTTTAAAAAAAAAAAAACAAAACTTGAAGATTTATTATACCCCGACCCTGGGAATAGCTTGAATCTGAAAATACACCATCTAAAACTGTTCAAGGTCATGTAGGAGTCAATGGCAGAAGTTCTTTGAACCATTTGAAGAAGTTAAAAGACTGTTTGATGTTCAAGTTTTTTTCCGAGGGTTTTTAACTGAAAACTCAAATAATTCGACTGATTTGAGTTTTTTTTCCATGGAAGACTCAATTAATTTGAGTTTTCAGGTTGCGAGACTCAACTTTGCATATTATTTTTTTTGCCATTCGAGTTTATTCTTAAATAAGATACCATTCTACTGCTAGGGATGTCGCGGACTGTTCGCGCGAACATCGGCTGTTCGCGCTCGCCGAATGTTCGCGAACGTCGCGCGACGTTCGTCAATTTGGGTTCGCCTTAGCTGGCGCTTTTTTTTTGCCATTTCTCCCCCAGACCAGCAGATACATGGCAGCCAATCAGGAAGCTCTCCCTCCTGGACCACCCCCACACCCCCTGGACCACTCCCCTTCCATATATAAACTGAAGCCCTGCAGCGTTTTTTCATTCTGCCTGTGTGTGCTTGGAAGAGCTAGTGTACGGAGAGAGCTGTTAGTGATTTGAGGGACAGTTGATAGTAAGTTTGCTGGCTAGTAATCTACTGTTCTTCAAACAACTGCCATCTAGCTGTGTGAGCTTGTTCACATTCTGTCTAAATATCAATAATAATACCGTCTCCAGAAACACCATCCTGAGTGACGTTTTTCAAGCAGCAATAATATTTTCCGTAATCCGTATCCACTGCTGTAGTAGTGTATACGTTGACCTTGTAGGCATTGTTTGCCCAGTCTTTAACCAAGTGCCACGTAGCTGTGTGAGCTTTTTCACATTCCGTGTCCAGAAACATCACCTGAGTGACGTAGTGTGATTTCTGCCCTTTACAGCACAAAACGCAGCGCTGTGTCAACAATGTATTTTTTAGAAACATTTTTGCCCTTGATCCCCCTCTGGCATGAAACTGTCCAGGTCGTTGCACCCTTTAAACAACTTTAAAATCATTTTTCTGGCCAGAAATGTCTTTTCTAGCTTTTAAAATTTGCCTTCCCATTGAAGTCTATGGGGTTCGCGAAGTTCGCGAACCGTTCGCGAACATTTTTTCCGACGTTCGCTACATCCCTATCTACTGCATTCAAGTTCATTCGTGGTAAAAAAAACCTCTAACACTCCTCCTTTGATAAATAACCTCCAGTCTACTAAAAAATAATTTAAACATTAATTAAATCCAGTAGGATTGTTTTGCGAGAAACAAGGCATAATTATGTATTATTCAAGTACAAGGTACTGTTTTTTTATTACAGACAAAAAGCAAATCACTTTTAAACATTTTTGATTTAAATGGAGTCTATAGGAGATAACCTTTCCGTAATTCTAAACTTTCTGGGTAATGGATCCTATACTTGTTACCCGCTTAAAACTCAGTTTGCTTTGTAAAGTTTAGATTTTTGTGAGTAAAAAATTGCGTTGTGATTGCATGATGATTTAATGTTTTTGCCCTTAGCACATTGTAATTACATTCGTAAATGAGCATTAATGAGATGCATGTATAGTGACTATATGATCAGTTGGAGTGCCACACAAAGCCAACACTACATTCCCTGAATGAAAAAAATGTTACCTGCAAGTATGCAAATAGGGGCCCTTATACAGAGGTGTTTGAGATGCTTCCTGTGTAGTGGCTTTTATTTTTGTTCTTTCCAACACACAGGAACCCAGTAGTTAACTGACTCCGTTCTTATTTATAGGGACTATACCCACAGGAGTACCCTGAAAACACAGAACATAGATAAAATGCTGTGTATACAATTTTATCTATGCTGGGTATTCTGGTGTGCTCGTTTAGTACAAGCACTATTCATTAAACACATGTTGAAAAGGTGGTGCCCATTTGAACAATTAGATAAGCTTTTGCGATTGTGTTGAGTGAGTTGGCCACAAAGTGATTAGGTTGTGCCAGGGCTGGAAATAGGGGAAGGCAGAAGAGGCACCTGTCTAGGGCACAATGATGGGGTCACTTGGCAGGTGGGTTTTGTAGAGTCTTCTGCCTAACCCTAGTCCAGGTTCTCTTACGAAAAAGGGGGTTTGTGGGAGCACACCAAGTAGGGTTGCCACCCAGCAACTGCAAGGGCCAGGGCCGGTATTACAAATTTACCAGCAATGTAGTTGCCGGTAATTTGCAATACCCTTACAAAAAGCACGACACTGCGGTGGCTCCGCCCCCTTAAGTGTCATGCCCTGCCCCTTTTGAGTGCCATTGTCCATGACCCCGCCCCCTTTGTTGCTCCCCGCCCCTTTTTTTCCACCCCCCCAGCGCTAGCCGGTATTTTTCTTTTTTTAAAAGGTGGCAACCCTAACATCAAGTCGAAGTAAAAATGTATTTAAATACAATGGAAGTACTACTAATCTGGCCAAATGAATTACAAACATAGAGAAAAAGAATGGGGATTGATCAATGCACATTCTCTGGTCCACTGTCTCGTAAGTAATTAAGTATCTATGCAAGTGCATGTTCATACAGAAACAGGGTTTTTTTTAGCTACAAAGTTATGATCATAAATTTGGTAAGCCACCATACTACATCAAGGTAAACTCCACATGGCGGTCCCTAACAATTTATGTCCGGTCATAGTATTCAAAGGCTGGCACCTCACTGCATGGTAGCATTTCTTGAGATAAGGGTCTAATTACCTGGGGATTGGTTTCAGTCAAAGGGCTTAAGGTGGCCACAGACAGGCCGGACTGGCAATCTGTGGGTTCTGGCAAATGCAAGAGGGGCTGCTATAATGTGCCATAGAAATTCAGTATTTAGTGGGCTGATTGGGGCTGTTTGAGCCTCTGTTTGGGCTGATTGGAACTCTGTGTACCTGAAATGGCAGGGCCTATTTTGACTCTCAGTCCAGGCCTGGCCACAGACACACAGATAATATCATACAAAACAAATTTTCGTATGATTTCTGGTGTGTATTGTGGGAAAGGAGCCGACCGATATGAGCAGAAGACTTGGATATTGGTTGGCTGGTTGATCTGGCTGGATGGAAAATTTTGATTGGGTCCCTTTGAAACTAACAATCTTTCTTGGAAAGATCTTTTACAAGAAAGATCGTAATTCTACCTTTATTCCTTCCCCTGCCATTACCTTTTAACAAAGAGAGATTGCCTAGACCACAGCATTCTACAGGCTTAATGCTCCCCTGCTTGCGGCTTTTAAAAAGAAAAAGACTGCCCAATCCAACACCTATTTTTAAAGGAGTGGGATCACCATTTAAAGAGATGGGTGTGGGGGTGCTACAACCACATGGACAACTTTGTAACTAAAAACCCCTGTTTCTGTATATAGAGAGAGAAAAAGAATTGACCTATTAGGTGCAAAGTAATAGGTCAATTCTATTCTATTCTAATCTCTATTGATTGATTTGACCTTGCACACCATCTATTGTTTCCCAATTGATGGGAGGTGCTCTCCAATACTCCTTACTTATTGTCTGTTTCTGTAAATACCTTCACTTGCATAGATACAGGATTACTTATGAGAAAGGGGACAATGGAATGTGCATTGATCAATCCCTCTTCTTTTTCTCCAGGTTCTCTTGCTCCTGCACCCTCCGCTTGTCATTGCACACTTCCACCCCACCTACTCGACATCACTGTACACCCGCCTCCAGGTTCTCTGTAATTCCTTTCAATAATCCATTTATTTTTTAAAAAACACTTCTAAAGAAATGTTTACTCTTATGTTGCCTAGGTCTCTACCTTTCTCATACACCATAAATTACTGTCCCCAATTAGCGTGTTTTTATGTATATACCCTATTCCCATTGTTCAGCACTTATTCAGTTTAATAAAAACAAAATACAGACTTCTCCCTGCGAAAATTTTATTAAAGTTTTAATGGTTATAGAAATTATTAACATTATAACAGGGACTGTGTCAGGGGCACTTAAAAAAATGCCTGCCTTATTTTTGCATGTACCCCCAAATGAAGACCTTTGTACGTATAGAAATCCAAAACACAAACTCTTTAATGGATCATAGCCACAATTATAGTCTTTACAGATAATTCCCAGTTTTCTGTCACGGCACATTTTCCCTGAAAAAAAAAATCATAGAAAATCAGTTTGCACTAGAGAAATGAAGCAATCATTATCATCTGTGTATAAGAACATCTTTCTGACTAGGGCACTTCTCAAGTCATTTGCACCATTAAAATAATAAATAAGCAATGAAATCAGGGCCAATTTGTTGGCTTGCCATTTCTACAGCATTCAAATTCTTTTATGGACTAAAATGGTGAACTGGTAATTCAAAAACAGCTGTGTCTTCATAAGTGCCTTTGAACAGCGTAACCATGCCAACAAATAGTGATGGATATTGCGTGCTGAGCCTCTCAGCTCACTAATTTCTATGTGTCTACTACATCAAAAGTAAATTAACATCCAGCAGCAAAACGTTTAAACGCCACATAGACTTCAGGCAATCTTTTTCTGTTTGACAGTGGTTATGTCACAGTGTTTTAGAACTATGTGTATATTTAGTATGGCATACAATTTTATTCACAGGAGGGACTTCATCATCTCCAAAACAGGATATACAGGTATGCTATCTTTTATCCAGGACCTCGGGTTTTCTGGATAATGGATCTTTCCATAATTTTGACCGTCATACTGTAAGTCTTCTAGAAAAACCATGTAAACATTAATAAACCTAATAGTCTGGGTTTGCTTCCAATAATTGTTAATTATATATAAAATTAGCTTGGATCAAGCACAAGGTACTGTTTTTTATTATTACAGAAAAAAAGGAAATCATTAAAAATCATAAAAATTCCGATTTTTTTGGATAAATTAGAGTCTGTGGGAGATGGCCTTTCCATAATTCTGAGCTTTCCAGATAATAGGTTTCCAGATAATGGGTCCCATACCTGTACTAGAAACAGTTGCTTGATATGCTTCAATGGATTAAATGCAAAACGATTCAACAACACTAGTGCATCACTAGAAGGTGCTGTATTGTGAAAAGATTAAAAACATACATTTCGAATAAAATTAAAATAAAAAAATTTGAATTTCGAAGTATTTTTGGGCTACTTCGACTATCAAATAGCCCAAATTTTGATTTGAATTGTTAAAATTCGAATTTTCGAATTTTGAAGTACCGGTCCTTTAAAAATCCTTCGACTTCGACTATTCACCAGCTTAAAGCTGCTGAATTGCCATTTAAGCCTATGGGGGACCTCACAGAACTTCTCCTGAAAATTTTTCTAAGTTCTGAGAAATCAAAGGATTTTGGTGAAAACCGTTTGAATTGTTTCATCGAATCGAACGATTCGAATGATTTTCATTTGATCGAAAATGGCCATATTCGATTGCAAATTTGATGGTCAAATTTCGAAGTATTTTCCACTTCGAAGTTCGAGCCTTAGTAAATCAGCCCCTTAATTGCTATGCAGTGAAACCCAAAATAAAGGTTAAAGTATAAGATTTTTGTGTTGCTGGAAATACCTTTTCCAGCAGCAAAATGCACTCCTTTTATATGCCTGGGTCATGTAGCTCCTAAATAAGACTGATATTATGACAGAAACTGCTTGCAAGTTTATTAATATTTACCCTACCTGGGTACCCTAGATATTCTTGACCGTACACAGACTTCCACAGTATTAAATTTCTCCTTCCAAAACATGTCCTTTCGCCAGTGAAGCAGTTTGAGGAACACACAAGAATAACGGAATAATGTTCAATACAAGTTTGCTAGATCCATGAAGCAAACGTTAATAGCAACTGTCTTATTTCTGTTTCCCAGGTCAATCAAACTATCAACAGAGTGGGGGTCATTTATAAAGTTCGCGCAGCGCATAATTGTTCGCAAATGGTAGTTTGGCCATGCTTTTTCCAGAACAGTACAATATTGCACTACTGTGCGCGTCTTTCCAGTTTTTGCGAATTCGTAATGTGAATGAATTTTCGCAAACAAGATGGGTCTTTGCGTGAGTACAGGTACTTGTGAGGTTGCTTTGCGCGAAAATATCGTTAAAAGTAATTTGCAAAACAGTTTTGCGAATATTTTCTCCGCCACCAAAGTTGTGGCACAGAGTGTTCGCCTTATTGGCTAAAGTAGTACAGGTATTGAATCCCTTATCCTGAAACCCATTATCCAGAAAGCTCTGAATTATGTAATGGCCATCTCCCATAGACTCCATTATAAAGAAATAATCCAAATTGTTAAAAATGATTTCCTTTTTCTCTGTAGTAATAAAACAGTAGCTTGTACTTGATCCCAACTAAGATACAAGTAATCTTTATTGGAAGCAAAACCAGCCTATTGGGTTTATTTTATGTTTACATGATTTTCTAGTAGACTTAAGGTATGAAGATCCAAATTATGGAAAGATCCATTATCCAACAAACCCCAGGTCCCGAGCATTCTGGATAATAGGTCCCATACCTGTAGTAGAAGATAAAATGCAAGCTTTCAGGACTACCTAGGTCTCTGCTTAAAGAGATACTGACACCAGAAATTAAATGCTTTTTTACATCTATCATAATAATGCCTTTGAAAGCTACTGATAACTTTGCCATAAAGTATTTGCACAATGCTTTTACATTACCTGTCTGATCCCCCATGTTCCTGTATGAGGGGGCTGCCATATTTGTGCAGCAGGAGTCCATTAGTATTAGAAGCTATAACTGACAGGCTGAGACAGGAAGGAGAAACAGTCAGGTTTAGAAACTTCAACTAACAATTATATTCAAAAACAAACCTCTCCGCAAAAAACAATATGACCCATAAGTAAGTTTTAATGTACAGTCATATTTTAAAAAGTAGTTTTTTTAATGTCAGTATCACTTTAAGTCAGCACCTGGAAAATCATTGTACAAACTAGCCCTCTCACTAGACTCTCACTAATTTGCATATGCAAATGAGGGTTCGGATTGGGTTCGGTATTCGTCCGCATCTTTCTCAATGGATTCGGGGGTTTGGCCGAATCCAAAATAGTGAATTTGGTGCATCCCTAGTATTTGATATAATTCACTGCTTATGAATAATGAATGTTGTGCCTTTTTATTATTTACATATAAAGTTTATAACATATTTATATATTTTTTACACTGCAATTTAATTTTTTTATGTGAGCATTTTTCATTTAAGGTACAATTACACCCCATAATATTTTACTTTAGCCAACCCCCCCCCCTCATATCATCAGATCAAATCTGATTAAGAAGTCAACATCCTGTGCCCACCCTAGCTGAATTATCACAAAATACCATATCTGCAGAGCTTTGTCTCCACCTAGAGGCAACATTAAAGAGAACTTTTTATAGAGCCTTCTGCTACATATTGTATGAAAATATTAGGGTTAATTTACTGTCGGCATGGCAGGGTGAAAAATTCAAGAAACAGACAAGTCCATAGTTTTGTACTTTGCCTCTGCCTTTCAGCCCAGGTCCTTGCACTCCAGGAAAGTCACACAGCTTTGTGCTCTAGCACTTGCTTCTGGGTTATTATAAATAACACTATAGTTTCAATTAACAATTGGTGTTAACATACCTAACAAATAGAAAATACAATTAGATGGTGACAATGCTGTAAATAAATTGTAGCACCACCATCATTTACTTATCAGAATACAAAAAAGATCAGGGTTGTTTGAGCCCATGTTTTGCACTTAGCACACTGTTTTGTACCTAAGCCCTTAAATATCACCCATCCCCATTGCCATATGCTTTTAAAGGTTTCATTATATTAAGATGTAATCAACTAAAGGTGAGATGCCAGGGAGAGAAATTAGGTAAACCTACTGTAGTATTATGATTCAATGAAGTTTGGGGTGCAAGAAACAAATATTATAAAAAACAAAATATTGCAGCAATCCATCTCATACTCTTTTATTTTAAATTGCATGATCACAGCAAGGTATTGGAGTTGTTTTTAAGCTAGCAAAGAAGGAACAGAAGCAGATTTGTGTGAGAGTCTGCATGTATAGATTGTGCCAAGTTCATACCTACCGTTTTTAGTGGGACAGTCCATCTTTTGACAGCTCAACCCGCAGTCCCTTGTTTGTATTGGAAAGTCACATTTTTCTCTGCACTGAACAGCCAGAAACAAAGTTTCTAACTTAATTGGCTTTTGGCAGAGAGCCCAGAACAGCCACAGCAGAAGATAAGATACTTTTGTAGCTATTTCTAGATAAGCAAATAAGTAATTGTAACAATATAATAAAACATGTCCCTTGGGAAAGTTACTCACAGCTTAAAGGGCAATTCATTAGCAAAACTGTAATAACTGAAGAAAACCACGGAAATATGTTCAAACTTTCATAACCTGCCAAATTAACATGGTAATTAGGGGGCGTGGTCCCAAAATTTTGGGAGGTATGCAAGTTGGATGGTTGCCTGGAAGAGGAGACGGGGGAAATCATAAAGTCCTTAGGGTATTAAAAGCCCCAGTAGTTTCCTATTACAGTGGAAACCATTTTCTGAGTAAGGTTTCTTGTCATTTATGCAAAAATCATTAAAGCTACTTTATGGGAAAACTGGGAATTGTACACAATGCATACAATTTATACCAAGTGGCTTCTTTTAGATCACATCAAAACTTTCTGATGTGAGATTGCACACATTATGCTTTGGTACAAGCCATGAACGATATGTAAAGGGATTATTCAGAGCACGATTCATTATTCCAAGATTATTGACCCCCAGCATCATTATATACAATGGCATGCATGAGTTTGACATCTAACCTTAACACCGAGACTGATAGACTTATTTTTTCCAGGTATAGACATCCAGCTGCATTATGCAGAATGCCATGAAGAATTTGTAGTTTATAGATTATTTACTATAAAGAAATGTATTTTCCAATGTCATTGTAAATGATGACAACTTTTCTTATTCAATTTCACTATTTCCATTATCTTTTGAGCAGCAAATGGCTTTATAGTGCTGGGAAGAATTAGGGAATTTAAGGATAAGTATGCCATTTTCTATGCTGATATTCAGCTGTTTAACAGTTCTACCCTTTCTGCATCATTTAAAATCCTGGCAGAGAAGAAGAGACTAAAACAATGATGTTACAAATTGTAACAACTTACAGACAGCATGCAGGAACTACATAACTGACAATGCATTAAATGCATTGAAATTACATGTGCAGGGAATTGTGCGGTTTGGAGGATGCAAGCTAAAGGCAGATGGCTGCTGATACAAAGTAACAGTAGTCCGCCAGCTCAGCAAAGTAGTCAGAAAGATCAGCAGAAGAGCAGGGGGCTAGGTTTAGGGAACTGTTAAACCATTAAAAACAATGAAACGTCTGCATATTTTTAATTGATGTATTTTTCAAAGTTTCTTGAAATTATTTCAAATAGCTTAAGTTTTTGTGGAGTTCCCCTTTAATTAAAGCTGTAGTTATTCTGAAAACATACCTGTAACACATAATTGTAGTGTGATATCTTTGCAACTCTATTGAAATGAATGGTGATTTCCAGCGAAATTGCAGCAGGTTCCAATTCCACTTTACCATAGCTTTTACTTAATTGGGAAGCTCCATAAGCCTTTAGTGTACTATAAGTCACCAAAGCAGGTGCTATTGCAAAACAAAGTCAGAACATTACAGTGAAAATAGCTTAGAAATTTAAAAAATTGTAAAATATTCAGTTTAGGCAGCAGGTGGCACCAACCCTAAAGCTTGTCTGAAGGAGATTCTCCACCTTCATGACAGAACAAGAGACAGTAGTCACAGACTCAGACCAAGTTGGAGGCTGCATCCTGTGATGGCTAGAAAGTGATTTAGGAGATTGGTATCAGTTCACTCCAGAGGGCGAAGTGACTAACGCTATCGAAAATTTGCCAGCGTGACATCATTTTGTTACTTCGCTGATTTACTAACGAGAGCAGGTGCCCCTTCAATAGGGAAGGAGATGTATGCTAGCGCTGCTTCGCACTGGAATTGTCGCTCTGGCTGTAACGCAGCAAATTCACTAAGATGCAGATTTTCTTTCGCCAGACTTATGTCTTAGACCTGAAGTCTAAGGAGTGCATTGGAGTGCATAGAGCATCCTCAGTCTTCAGTTACTTGCATCGTAATTTTTGACTGTAATATCCTCTTTTCAATTTTTCAGTGTGTTAGGCTGCAAAAGGCATAAAAATTTTTTTTTGGGCACCCGGTTTTCCCCATACATTTTCTACCATATGGCACATTATTTAACAGTGGGCTTAGGTGTAGGGCATTAAAAAAAACTCTATTGACTTTATTAACTTCGCACTTTAGTGAAGTAGCGTTGTCTGCGCCTATCGAAGTGTTGCGATGGCTGGTGAAATTGCACTCTTTATTGAATTTGCCTCCAGGAGTGAGAGATATCCATATTAGCCAGAAAGGACTACCTGTTATCCTGACAAGGAGTTAGCGTGGAAGCCCCAGATGATTGTGTGTCAGTTAAGGATTGGAACAATCAGGAGTAGGTTAGTGGGAACTCATTGGAGTTGTAGTGTGCCCTGTATGCTGGACTCTATAGAGAAGTAGTGGGAAAGCATTATTGGAAGAGGAGGCCCCTTAATGGCTAACGACATTCTGCTACTGCATTTCCACATGACATTGCAGGCTACTGGAAAGAGAAAGCAGTGTGAATGAGGATGTGTGTGGTTCCTGTGGAGAGGTGTTTATTAGTGTACTTCCAGTGCTTTGCTCTGCAAATCCGCCATCCCATCACACTGCTATATGAAATGTTTACTTCTTACAGCAAAGGCCTCTCCAATTCCCTTCCCTGTAATGGGAGTCTACGAGCCACGGGTAGCCCTGTTACAAATGGAATCTGTTGTCCGGAAACTCCTATCCAGAAAGGAATCTCTAATAATAAAACAATCCTACTGGCTTTATTTAATGTCTAAATAATTTTTATGTTGTATCTAAATTACAGAAAGACCCGTTATTTGGAAAACCCCAAGTCCTGAGCATTCTGTTTAACAGGTCCCATACCTATATTAGCACACACCTAGGGGCCGATTTACGAATTTCACGATCGAATTCGATCGAACAACGATCATACGAATTTTTCTTGAAATCGTAAAGTGGCCTCTTCGATTATCGAATAGATCGAATAGATCGAATGAATAAAATTTATTGGACTGCCTACTTTGGCATATTGAACCTACCGAATTGCAATAGAAGCCTATGGGAAGCTCCCCATAGGCTTCAGAGACTAAGTCCTGCTCAAATACCATTCTTATGATCGGAGCGTTCGATCGTTCGAATCGTACAAATTGTTTCGGACTCTCGAAGGGAATTTCACGATTTTTTTTGTGTGAAATCAAACGATCGGTATCCGATCGTACGAATTCATCAAGAAATCGAATATCGAGCAAAATGATAGCCTAAAACAATTCAATAAGCATTTGATAGTCAAATATTTATCGAATTGCGAATTTGGTCGAGCTAATTATGGGGAATAATAGTAAATTTGCCCCCTAATCTAAGGTTATCAGTAAATAATAGCCTTTTTATTCAACAATACAGGTTTGGGACCTATTATCCAGAATGCTTGGGAACTGGGGTTTGCCAGATAACGGATCTTTCCGTAATTTGGATCTTCATACCTTAGAACTACTACAAAATCCTGTACTGGGATCCCAGTACAACACTGAACGTAGTTTCTTTGCAAGGAATTTTGAGCTGTGTATATTTCTCTAGCGGCAATTTGCATGTTACATAGTAACATAGTAAGTTAGGCTGAAAAAAGGCTCACGTCCATCAAGTTCAACCTTTTTTATTTTTTTTTTATTTTAACTGCCTAACTGCTAGTTGATTCAGAGGAAGGCAAAAAAATCCTTCCTGACTCCAAAAAGGCAATCAGACTAGTCCCTGGATCAACTTGTATAATGAGCTATCTTCCATAACCCTGTATTCCCTCACTTGCTAAAAAGCCATCCAACCCCTTCTTAAAGCTATCTAATGTATCAGCCAGTACAACAGTTTCAGGGAGAGAATTCCACATCTTCACAGCTCTCACTGTAAAAAAACCCCTTCCGAATATTTAGGCGGAACCTCTTTTCTTCTAAATGGAATGGGTGACCTTGTGTCATCTGGAAATACCTACTGGTGAATAAAGCATTAGAGAGATTATTATATGACCCCCTTATATATTTATACATAGTTATCATATCACCCCTTAAGCGCCTCTTCTCCAGCCACTGTGGAGCATTCGGAGTAGATTAGTCACCCCGAGTCAGAGGAGATTAAACGCAGATTGACGAATCTCCTTGTCTATCATCAGCTAAGATTGCTCATAATACAGTATCTGTATCATAAATCAGCAATACATCCCCAATCAAGTTGTTTTCAATACTGTACAGAATCATCCTCAACTGCAAATGCACCCCACATCCTTTTTTGGTATCAGCTCTCCCAATCCAACGCTTCATGTTTCCTCCAGGCATTCTCCTCCTTAGACTCACCAATCCAGAATGGCGGCCACCAGTATCACAGTGAGCATTCATTAGCGGATAGAAAAATCATTATACTCACAGCCAAAGCAATGATGAGGTTTGCTGTAGCACACAGTATTTTAGTATTTAGCTCTCAAGGCTTCCTCAGTCTGTATGCATAATCCCATGACATAATGGCCCAAGATTAACCCTAAAGTGTCTATCCCAAAAAGGACAGTAGTGCTTCCACCATTCAAACAGCATGAGCATTTCCCAAAGAGCAGTTGCATTTTGGGTAAAATGCTTGAGCTTCATGTGCCCCTTACACTTCCCCCAAATAGTATTATTATAGTAGTTTAGCAATATACACAAGGTAGATGTATATGATGGTTAGCATTTGTTTTCTAGGTAATGCTGGCAGGGTGAAACCCTTGCTTAAGATTTATTTAATGTGGCATGCAACATTTTAGGGATAACCCCTTTAAAAGCATGTTGGAACAGAATGCACACAGCAATTTAAGGCATGGGTTAGTTAAGTGACCAATAAGTGGGTGTGACCATAACATAATTAATTAAAGAAAATTAAACAAAATTAATTAAACAGAGAAGTGATTTAAATGATACAATACATTAATTCAAATAAATAAATTGCACAATTAATAAATGAAAGAACTCAGAAAATAGAGAACAAAGGGAAAAAAAGGAAAAAATGAAAAAAAAAAAAAAATCCATAAGCCCCAATTAAAAGTATGTGAAGGAGTGAAATTGTCCTAGTGATACAAGTGTCCATACAAAAAATCCATATAAAAGATTGTCCACTTAAGTAAAAAGTCATAACTTCCATAATCACTAGGATCCTTAAATAGTCTAAACTAAAGGTTAAAAAACATCCAGGAAAAAGAATACAAAGTATCACATTAATCAATGAAAAGGACCAAACAATAAAGCAAACAACAATGATCAATCTCAATCAAGCGGAAATAAGTGAACTAGCTTACACTACATGAGAGAGGGGAAAACTATCCATGAGGTCAATCTGGCAAAACTGTTTATCTAAAGAAAAGCAAAAAAGTTTAGTAAACTAGTACACATTTACAGGAAACAAGCCATATTAAAGTTTTCATTCAAACCCTTTTGGGTGGAGAGACTGCATCAACCAGATCCAACAGCACTCACATTGTAAGAGTTTTTTTTTTATCCAGGCAAATTTTTGCCAGCCCACCGCTAATTCACTAAAATGAAAACTAGGCTAAATGAACACAAATCTAATATTAGAACTTGACGCCCACCGGCTCTCACAACGCAGATCCAATGTAAAAAAAAAAACAGTTGCCAAAATTGACAAACTAAAAACAGAATCTTTATTGGCTAAACTTTTTTTGAACAAGGCCACCAATTACAGGTATGGGATCCCTTATCTGGAAACCCATTATCCAGAAAGCTCCGAATTATGGAATGGCCTTCTCCCATAGACTCCATTATAACGAAATAATCCAAAGTTAAAAATGATTTCCTTTTTCTCTGTAGTAATAAAACAGTTCCGTGTACTTGATCCCAACTAAGTTATAATGAATCCCAATTGGAAGCAAAACCAGCCTGTTTATTTAATGTTTACATGATTTTCTAGTAGTCTATAGGTATGAAGATCCAAATTACAGAAAGATCCATTCTCTGGCAAACCCCAGGTCCTGAGCATTCTGGATAATAGGTCCCATACCTGTACCACAACTGAGATGGCAAATTTTGCAGAAAGTTATTTTTAAACCAGGCATGGATAAAAAGAAAAATATCTTACAATGTGAGTGCTATTGGCCATGGCATCCAAGGCTGAAGCAAAGTGTGTAGTGGGAATAGGGAGACAGGCCGGAGTCCTAACAAGCAGTCATTACAAAGTTACCGGCAAGTACATTTTATTATATTATTATTATAATATATCTGCTTACTTGTTCTAGGGGATTCATAGATTTTCTACTTAATTTCATTATCATAAGTTCCTTAGTTAACTATATAATTATAAAACATGTTGTTTCTGACAATTGTCGAGGAAACCACGTCAGGCCTCTAATTAGAGTACATTTAAAAAAAAAGTCATGTACATTATGATGCTAAAAAGTACAGTAATGCTTAAATGTTATGTTTAATTAACTTAAAACAATGGCTCGTTATGTAATTTATATTGAGCATAGCAACACATTTTATATATATATATTTATATATATATTTATATATTTTTATTTATTTATATATATATTTATAGGTAACATTCGGAAGAGAAACATTTGTTCTTAAAATCCTGAAGGGACGATTATGGTGACTATTTCAGTTACTTAAAACATTACTGACTAAATAACTTAGTAAAGGAACAAATAAATAAAAAAATCATAATATAAATATAGTGCTGCAAGCAATAAAGTTGAAGCTCAACAGTACTTTGTGTTTTATGCCACAGGGCAGCCTCAAATAAGTATGGTCATGTAGCAAGTCTACTTTTCATTATTGTCTTGGCTGTGGATTTCTGTCATTGCCAACCCACATATGGATTTGCTTCTCCATGTTCTGTAAGAATATTTGCATTTTAGATTAATTGTTATGTATTTTTCAGTCATCTCACTCTGAATGGAAATCAACATTTTTTGATAAGAATAACCCTAATGCACTTTGGGAAATGAAATATCAGCATGTAATTATGCAACACTGAGTAAGAGCTGGGAAAGTCAGATAATACTACTTACTCACTACAGAAAAAACTAACTGTATAAAATGGTTTGTTTTTCCACAGTGTAGTTGTATGACATTCAACTTTTCTGTAATTCCTGGCAGTTTTAGAACACCTTCACACTGTGGACTGTCTCCATGGAGATTAATGAGCATATGATTGCATATGGGATGCTTTATACAATATATCAGGGCTGCAATGGTCAGGGTTATAGTTTCCCGTTAATGTCTCAAGTCCCACTTCGAGGTTAAAGGAACAGTTCAGTGTAAAAATAAAAACTAGATAAATAGATAGGCTGTGCAAAATAGTTAGTCAGGGAAAAATGCAAACTATAAAGGCTGAAGTGATTGGATGTCTAATATAATAGCCAGAATCCAACTTCCTGCTTTTCAGCTCATTAACTTTGAGTTAGCGACTTGAAGGGGGCCACATGGGACATAACTGTTCAGTGAGTTTGCAATTGATCCTCAGCATTCAGCTCAGATTCAAAAGCAACAGTTATGGCCCGTGTGGCTCTCCCTCAAGTCACTGATTGGTTACTGCCTGGTCACCAGGGTAACCAGTCACGGGAAAACAAGAGAGCTGAAAAGCAGGAAGTTGTGTTCTGGCTATTATGTCACACATCCAGTCACTCCAGCCTTTATACATTGCATTTTTGGCTAACTATATTAAAAATGTTTTTTATTTTGCACTGCTTATCTATTTACCCAGTTTTAATTTTTATAGTGAACAATTCCTTTAAACATTTGACCGCCTCTCCATCAAAGGGGCATCCATAGGCATGGACACATATGGAGTGGGTACAGAGGGACCTCAGCACAAAAATACTTGAGCCTTTTGGTGCTGAGATCTACTTGTGTCTGCTACATGCTCTCCCCTTCATTGAAGTGATCAATTCACCATTATCTGCCAAAATACTGTAATATTTTCACCTGCTGTCCATCTACCTATTAATGTGTATCAAATACATCCAAGTCATTTTAAAATTAGGACCCCTCACCACTGTAGTTTTCCTTAATCCACAAAATAAAACAAAAATTTTAATTAATTCAGCAAAATATATGGATACTCTTGTAGAATAAAAATAACTGATGATAAATGGAAGCAATTTTTACAGCTTTTTACACTGTATTTATCTATACCACTGAATATAATTTATTCCTATACATACTAAACAAACATGCTCTTTAAGCTTGAATTATATTTTATTTAAATGTGATCTTTAAATGACTTTTTTTATTTTATTTGGTAGTTGCTAATTGCCTCTTTGTACTCAAAAGGAAAATGTTTTTCTTTGTATAATTACTTTGCTCATTAAATGCTCTACTGCCTGCTACTGTTCAGATGATATCCCTTTATGACACAGAGAAAAAAAATTCATGCTGTAATAACCACTTAAAATCAATTCACAGCTAAATAATGACTGTTAAGAGTATTGTCGATGCACAAAGGATGCTTTGAAATAAGCCAGTTCTTAATCCCAACAAGAGGCTAATTTCAGGATATTACATTTTTGTAGCACTCAGGCCATTTGTAGTACAAAACTTTGTAGAGCAATGCAATATATTATATTATTTTGAGATCATATTGCTTTCTTATTCATTTTCTGATGTAATAATAGTAAGCTTACCACAGGCAAGAAGTGGGATTTCATGCACATGGATCCCAGCATAAAAGGTTGAAAAGTGTTAGTAATATTTAATATGAAGTATTTACAAAACAAGCGCTTAAACAATCTACACCCGGTGAATTCAAACTAGACTAAAAATCCGAATGACCAGAACAAGTCCAGGGTCATCTTTTTATCTGTGCAGGAATATAAACCAAAAGTACAGGGACGATGAATGAAGAAGAAATAAATTTGTTAAAGGAAAACTAATTCTTAACAAAGTAGTATAGAAATACTGCACCTTATTTCTAGAGGGTCTGTACCAGATAAAAAGCAACCACAGCCCTTTAGTAGTGAAGATCTGTGCCTCTGAAGATGCTTTAGTAGCTCCCCATCTTATTTTCTGCTGATTCAAAGCACATGCTTTGAGCTGCTGTCAGTTATATGAGCTTAGTGACTAACAATACACTGTATATATTTTATAAATGCCCCAGTATAATCCTGTTTACTAATTTATAGATTCACACTACACAAACAAAATTACCATCAGAAGGTAATAATCATCCCTGTAGTATCAGATTATATGACAGGTGAATATAATTTTCTGCTTGATTTTTTGCAACAAGCCAATCACCTACCGAAAGTATTTGGCTTGTTTCCCACTGGTCACCCCACATTGCACCAAAAATTTGCTGTGACAAAAAATCGCCATCTGAAAAAACACACATAAGAAAAAACTCCCATTAACTTTGGAGAAAGGAAATTTGGTGGATTTTTGGATTCAGACTTTTTGCAGCTTTTGTATAATAAATCTTGAAAAATTTGAGAGTTTTTTTCCATAAAAAGTTCCCCCCCATAAACCTTGACTATAAAAAATTGAGGTTTAGTAAATAACCCCCTTAATTATAAAAGCTTTGACAAGATAACTTCCACACAAACATACAGAGCCCTTGTATGATTATTCAGAAGTCATTAAAAGTATTCTGTCATGGGAAAACTTTTTTTTTTTAATGCATTAGTTAATAGTGCTGCTCCAGCAGAATTCTGCTCTGGAATCCATTTCTCAAAAGAGCAAACAGATTTTGTATAGCTAATTTTGAATTCTGATGTGGGGGTTAGACAAGTTGTTAGTTTCACAGGTGCCCCCCAGACATGGGACCTGTGCTCTGATGAACTTCAGTCACTCTTTACTGCTGCACTGCAAGTTGAAATATAACAATATAACAGCTCCCTGAAACAAGATAACAGCTTCCTTGTAGATATGAGAACAGTACTCACTAGTAAAAATCCAAGTCCCACTGCCACTCCTTCAGTCACATTGAGTAGGAGAAACAATATCCTGTCTGAAAGTGTTTCCATCATGAAGTGCTGGATCTTTCTGAAAGCACACGATCAGGCAAAATGACTTGAGATGGCTGCCTACATGCTATTGTTACAGCTAACAAAATACACTGGTTGGAATGGAAATTTATATGGTAGAATGAATTATTTGCACTGTAAACAGTGTAATTTAGAAAAAAAACAACACTATAAAAACCATGACAAATCCCTTTAAACAAATATAGTTGCAGGTTTCTGACTTTTGGCAACATAAAGGGGACTATTTACTAAAACTCAAATGTATTTAATTTTTTTTTCAATTAAAGGGATCCTGTCATGGGAAAAAAATTTTTTCCAAAAGGCATCAGTCAATAGTGCTGTTCCAGAAGAATTCTGCACTGAAATCCATTTCTCAAAAGAGCAAACAGATTTTTTTATTTTCATTTTGAAATCTGACATGGGGCTAGACATTTTGTCACTTTCACAGCTGCCCCAAGTCATGTGACTTGTGCTCTGATAACTTCAGTCACTCTTTACTGTTGTACTGCAAGTTGGAGTGATATCACCCCCTCCCTTTCCCCCACCCAGCAGCCTAACAAAAGAACAATGAGAAGGTAACCAGATAACAGCTCCCTCACACAAGATAACAGCTGTATGGTAGATCTAAGAACAGCACTGAATAGTAAAACCCATGTCCCATTATGTACTATTCAATTACATTGAGAAGGAAAAACAACAGCCTGCCAGAAAGCAGTTCCCTCCTAAAGTGCTGGCACAAGTCACATGACCAGGGGCAGCTGGGAAATTGACAATTTATCAAAAAATCAGCTCAAAAAAGTAGTTACTGGAAAAAGTAAAAACAAAATTGTCCGACAATTTGAAACGTATGAATTGTCACCCAAATCGAACAATGTTTTGTTGTCTGCCGAAAACTTTATCATATTATCCAGTGCAGATCTTGGGGGCAGATTTACTAATGGGCAAATTTTCGAAGCAAAAAAAGTGAAATTCGACCATCAAAGTTTTTTAAAGGGCTTTTTCGATGGAAAATTTACCTATTTTGATTGAACAGGTCCATTCTTGATCGAATAAAAATCATTCAAATTGTTCGATCGCATCGTTTGAATCAAACACTTCAAAGGATTTTGCGCAAAATCCTTAGAATTCCTAGGACTTTTCAGGACAAGTTCTAGGAGGTCCCCCATAGGTTAAAGTGGCAATTTGGCAGCTTTAAGGTGGCAAAGTGCCGAAGTCTAATTTTTTCTATTTGAATCGAATTTTGGCCAATTCGATAGTTGAAGTAGCCCAAAATTAATTAGAAATTTAACATTTTTAAATTCAAAATTTTATTCAAACATTCACTTCGATCCTTTGTAAATGTGCCCCATAATGTCAAGAAAAAACTTCAGAGACATCTGCCATTGACTACATGAAGTCAAAGATGGAGAATTTTTCCCCTTTAAAAATTGGACCAGAAGAAACGAGGCTTCCAAAGGGTCAGAACAGCAATAAAACAACTGAATATGTTTACTTAAAATATATGGTAATGCTGCTTTGAATTACTGTACATTTTCTTTAATTATGCATAAACAAAAAATATTTTGGATGCATACTCCTAGCACACTATTGAAAATTCCATTCTGGAGTTGCAGAACGGTTTACAGATGATAGGTGTCCTCCCTGTATTTTAGAACATATTTTAATTAATGTATGTGAATGAGACCTTTTATTCAGTTTCAACAGTTAAAATATACAAATCATAATCCTGTTGGCTCCCTCTGTGCATTAAGTTACATTGTAGGCACACTGGCAGATGGTGTATTGCAGAATTCTTGGAATCTTGTATATGCCACAACACTCATATATTACTATCAAGAGTAAATGAAAACATATTTAGTGGTTCAACATTGTGTAGACAGGAACATCTTGCATTTTACTTGGTAAATGTCAAATGTTATTAGTCCCCCCCACCTCCCACTGACTATTGTGATTGATTGTGACTTACAAATCCAGGAGCACAATCTATTGCTTTCTTTTTGTCACGCAATCTATAGTATATAACATGAATAAAAGTGTTTTTGCAAAAAAAAAATCAATGTTCTGTGTCTTTTTGCCCCAAGATGTGTGGAAATCTGTTAAAATTGTAAATCTTGTTATTATTAAAAATTGTACAGTTTGTTCCACAGGACTAGCCATAAACAGGCAGACCCAATTCACGTTTACAAATAAAACACTGTTTTTGTTTTGTCTTCTGTTGCTACCAGGTTTTTTTTCAGAATTGCAGATTATAAGCCTCCAGTTCTGAGAAAAGTAAAACAGTCTCTGTAATGCATCAGTGAATGATAATGTATTGATTCTAGAGCTGCAGAGCACTCCTTTCTAGTTTAGAGCTGGATCATATAAGTACTATTCCATTAATACAATCACTCATTGTGATCTAAGAAGTGAGAAAAGCTACCATTATGCCATTATCCGTATTTTAATATTTTCCCCTTATATACTGAACATTTCTAATACTTCCATGGCAGAACAGCAATTATTTCTCTAAGTAAACTATAAGTTGCTTTGTTTGTTGGACCTTACTTTACTTTGTATCCTTAAAAACTTGTTTGTAATACTTTTAATAGTGCCACTTTGTTGACAGCAAATGCCATGAGGCCTTTAGAATGATCTATTTAAAATGGACCCCTGGTGGTAGCAAAGCTCTCTTAGTTTTATTTTTAACCCTAGGATAAAAAAATAAGCCAGACCTTATATACAGTAGTCATTTGCAGATGCAGGTTGATAGATGTTGTTCAGATTGATGATTGTTCTTCCTCTAAAACCACTATATCATCTCTTCTCCTGCAGATTGGGGAATAAATTAACAAATATTCAGGTTCAAATTAATTTAAGTTTCGTTTGTGATTTTCTTATAATTGTTAAAAATCAAACCTGCAATATTCCCAGTAAGTTAAAAGAATCTGTTTGGACACTGTCTTGAAGTTTTTAAAAGAATCCCTAACAAGGCTGAGTCTATTACACATGCTGGTGCATCAGTAGCTACTTCTCTGCTGCGATGAAAGAACATAAAGATTAAAGGGACAGTAACAGCAAAAATATTAAAGTGTTAAGAGTAGTGAAAATATCTGCACTGGTAAAACTGATCTGTTTGCTTCAGAAACACTACTATAGTTCATATAAACAAGCTGCTGTGTAGCAATGGGGAAAATTGAAAAAGGCTGTATGGCACATGTTAAATAGTGGTTAACAGATAACACCATTATGTTCTACAGAGCTTATCTGCTATCTGCTGTGTAACTTAATCCTTTTCTCCTTTGAATGGTTGCCCCCATTGCTACACAGCAGCCTATTAATATAAAGAAAAGTCAACACACAACAGTTTTACCAGTGCAGGGCAACACTACATTAAGGGGCAGATTTACTATTGGTCGAATTTCGAATTAAAAAAAAATTCGAAATTTGACCATGGAAATAGTGGAGAAATAAAATCGAACGAATTGCGGTAAAATCCTTCAAATTCGATAGTCGAATTCAAAGGATTTTACCGCAATTCGAACGATCGAATGTAAAAAAATTCGATTGATTCGAACAATTTTAATCGAATTTTTTTTATTCAATCTCAGCTAATGATTCCCAATGCGGTAGCTTGATCGTGACGAAGTAGGTGGTCGAATAAAAATTTAAAGGGGAAGTTATTCGACCATCGAATATTCAAATATTCGAATAAAATTTTATTCGAATCATTCGAATTTGAATATTCGATGGTCGAATTTGCCTAATTTGCATATTTGAAGTTTCGAATTCGAATTTATATTAAATTAGATCAAACTTCGAATTATTCACGTGAATTTTGTAAATCTGCACCTATAAGTTTATGACTTTAATTTTTTGATGTTAGTTTTCCTTTAAGCACTATTATCATACATTTTTGCTGGTGTGGTATCAGGACTCAATTCAATACAAACAATGGCAAAACTACAATGTATATAAGTTCATTGACATTTACAAGTAATGATATTTACAGGGAGAAACAAAAATAATAAATGTAATAGCAAGAGACAGATAAAAAATTCATATATGCAGCATACAATACATATTGCCTTAGAATGAGAAATGTTCTTTCAAAAGTGTGCCAGTGCCAGGATAAAATCATCTGCCCCCATTTATTCCCCTGTAGTAACTTTTCTCTACAGACGGCTGAGGAAAACGTTAGAGTAATTAGTGTCCTTTAAAATGAACATGAAAAAATAACAAATACTTAGGAAAAATAAAATATAAAGACACAAAATACTCTACCACTGTGAACTAGAACTGGACTATACAAAGCAATAAATCCCACATTGGGAGTGGTTTCTAAATAAGATTACCAAAACAATAACTCGCTTACTTATACATGTGAAGACCCATATGCCAAAATAAGCCACATTTTTCCCACAATGCAGCATTTTCCCCAGCATTCCATCAAAATCATCATTTGCGGCACCATATGCACAATGCAGCAATTCATGGATCATGCAGAAGTTGTGAAGTCTAGTATCTTAGTGTAGTGTTAGTGAGTCCCCAAAGTAATACCTACTCAAGGAAATTGATAATTCTAGGCATGCCTTGTCCCCATACACATTGTACTTTATGCCTTGCATAAAACTGCACACAAATTGTCAAAGCTGAACAGCACATTGATTCTTGATGGAAACTGCATGAAGTGTGTATATGCACAATTTTGCATGAAAATATACAATTGTGTTCATAAATGAGAGTACTACAGTACATTTCTCAACTGTTATGAAAGTAGTCTGTGTTTCAGTGTTGGATTTATAAAGTCAATGATAGAAAGATGTTTGGTTTTGTACAAGAGACATTGTAAAATAGTCTTGTTTGTATTTCAAGAAACAAACAGAAAGAAATCAAACTATATGGTTTCTTAGGCTGAGAAATGTTCTTTATTCACCCAGAACAAGCTGAGATTTTACTTGCCATTTAAACTGAGGCCATTTTGATACATAATTGAAACCTATTTTATAATTTATAAAATAAGAACCATTTTTGTTTTCAAAAATATGAAACTCAGGCACATTTTAATAACATACTATTTTTGCTCATAATCATTATTTAGTTATTCACTGCTTGTTTTTTTTTACCAGTGAAAGGGACAGCTGTCTGCCCATACCTTTATTGCTCTATGGTTTCTATTTATAAGGGTATCTTAATTTAACACCCAAAAAGTTTAAATTTAGATTCATATTAATAAAATTGGATGCTTTAGTGCTAACAACAAGTTTCCCCTTTGGCTTAAATTCCAGTGAAAATGCTCTATTTATAAGACTGTGTATGACTGAGTTATTTTGTAATTTATACAAATATCATACACCTCAATGGGGAAGCCCATTGAAGTGTATGACAAGAATGTCCCACAAGTCTAAACTTATACAGGAAGCAGGGTGGTAAGTAAAATTGCAGATGTATCTTATGGAGCTTTACTAGCTATGTCTGTTTTTATGCAATTGTATAATTTTACAAAGTTTTGCAGATATAAACCTAAGCTTATACCTAGAACAAAAATTGAATATCTAATAACATGGTATTATAAAGTAATGTAAAGTGCTGCTTAACGTTATGGTGCAACAACTCTACATAAATAAATGATGATGGCACTGCATTTTAATATTGGGGGAAGTGAAGGGGAAACAGACAGTGTGGAGGGAGACACTAGGAATAAAACTGACTTCTACCCTGTAGTCTGGCATCTCTGTGTGCATTTTTCCAGTTTCATAACGCCCTGCCCTGGTTTATCACAAGCATGACCTCCTGCCTACCCTAATTACTGTGTATCTTTGCCTACCCCTTTGACTAGACATTTAATGCAGGGAGCTGAAATGTGAATGGTTAAGCACAGAGCAGCATTTCTGATTGGATATGTACACTTGGAAATTAAGAGCCTCTTGTCTGCCAGTGTTGGCTAAAAATAAGATAATTAAAAGGAACAGGGGACCCACAGTAAGATTTTAGCTTCATATTAAGTACACTGTATAGTCATTTGACAGGCTGTACTGTAAGCTCCATGTTGGCTCAAATGGATATATGACTTCCTCTGGGGTCCTCCACCTCCTGGTGATCTCTTGCAGCTCTGACCCCCTATGGCCAAATGCTTGGTAAAATTTTGACCACTATGCTGGTTGAATGCTTATCGAATAGTTTTAGGCTATAATTTTGCTGGATATTTGATTTCTCGATGAATTTGTACGATCGTTCGATTTCACAAAAAAATGATACTTTTGCCTTTGAGCCTCCGAAAAATGCGTACGATTCGAATGATTTAAGCATTCGATCGTACGAATGGTATTCGAGCAGGACTTAGCATAGGCTTCTATTGGTATTCGGTAGGTTTAATCTGGCGAAGTAGGCATTTGAAGGATTTTAAAATTTTAATTCCTTCGATCATCGAATTATCGAATATCCAATCATTCGATCTATTCGATAATTCGGTATTCAATGATCGAAGAGGCCAAATTTGTATATTCGAATATCCGAAAAAATCGTACGATCATAATTCGATCATATTCGATTGAATTTTGATCCATTCACGTGAATTTTGTAAATTTGCCCTTATGTTTTGGATTTCTGTACTAGCCCAAGGCAACCACAGTCTTTTAGCAGTAAAGATCTGTGTTTTCAAAGATGCCCCAGTAGCTCCCCATCCTCTTTTCTGCCGATTCACTGCACATGATCTGTGCTGCTGTCAGTTACTGAGCTTAGGGACCCACTCACAATATACAGTACACATAGGGGCAGATTTACTAATGGTCGAATTTCGAATTAAAAAAAAATTCGAAATTCGACCATGGGAATAGTGGGGAAGTAAATCCTTCAAATTCGACTATCAAATTTGAAGGATTTCACCGCAATTCGATCAATCGATCGATCGAATATAAAAAATTAGATTCATCAAATATTCGAATTACGATTTTAATCGATCAATCAAATTTTTTTTATGCGATCTCAGCTAAGGATTGCCAATTCGGTAGCTTGATCCTGGCAAAGTAGGTGGTCGAATAAAAATTTAAAGGGGAAGTATTCGACCATCGACTATTCAATTAAAATTTTATTCAAATATTCGAATCATTCGAATTTGAATATTCAATGGTCGAATTTGCCTAATTTGCATATTCGAAGATTGGAATTTATATTAAATTCAATCGAACTTCGAATTATTCACGTGAATTTTGTAAATATGCCCCATAGAATAGAAATGTCACAATATAAGGCTGATTAGTCATTAATATGGATAATTATTACACAGCAGCACAGAAACCAATGCAACTAGCATCAGAAATGAATAATCACCCCTGTAGCATCATCTTATATTACAGACCAACCTCATTTTCTGATTGGTAATTTGAGATGACCCCTAAGCTTAGCTTCTCAACAGTTGCTGTTGCAGACACTTTCCAAGATGGTGACCTCCTGTGACAAGTTTGAAGTCCTTGATCATTGCTGCTATTGAGAAGCTGAAACTTTAGGCTTGTGCAATAAATTCAGTATATAAAAAATGAAATGTTTAGCCAAATTAATTTTTAGGAGTTAGTTCTCCTTTAACACACAGAGATGCAATCCATATAAAACATGTTACAATAAATGGGTGCAAAACATACCCACATTGGACACTGAAGACTGAACATGAAAATGTTTGCGATATTGTCTCAGTTATTAGAAGTGCGGAAATCCTTATACAATACAAGATCATTCAAAGAATGCATTACACACCGTTACATATGCACAATATGGCAATATTCCCCACAAATCTCTGTCTACCGTGGGTGCATATCTACATGTCTTCTGGTCTTGTACTGTCTTCATATAATACTAGAATGATATTACAGCCTTTTTGAAAAACCCACTTTGATTTGCAACATATAGTCATCGGAAATATACACTACCTATTGGGACACACTGACCACATTAACCCACGGCAACACAAATGCACCATTGTGCATTTGCTTTTTTTTTCATGCAAGAAAAGTCTTTGCTTTAAAATGGAAGCTACATGAACTAGTAAATGATGTGCTTCATATGTATAATTTGACTTACCAGAGCAGAAGTTGCCCTGCCAAAGTCAACAAAATCTGAGATGTTTGGAGCTCCTGTCAAGAATATACTGCTGAACAGGATGTCACACAAAATGTTTAATTGAAAAGCAGATATAAACACTCTTGTAAATATAGACACTCACCACAAGTGTGACAGTAGTAGAGTATCAATAGGAGGAGGAGCTGACATGATCAAGCAGTGGGGGTGATGCAGATAAGAGCATCCTGCCTAGGGCTCATGCCTAAGTTGGCCCGGTACTCCCTGGGAAAATGCTTTGACCGAAATTTTAAAGAATCATATTTACCTTAGTAAAGTTTGCCAGATTGCTTTGTTGCTTAATATCTGAATCTCAACTACAGTATAGCATCAGAAAATCTAACTGCAATTTTTGGAGCATGGTTTTCATAGCATAGTCCTCCTCTGTGACATAAACTCATGCCTCTTGTCTCAAATTATATTTTCCAAAACTCGCTGTGAAAAGAGAATCCTTCCCTAATAAGTAATTTGCCTAATGCATGTTTTTGGACTATTTGTTCTCCATGCTGATGGCTCTGCACAAGTGCCTCTGGTCCCCCTGCACAGTTTGGTAAGCGTTATACTTTAATCATTACATTTTTTAGTGTAGCTGTCAGAATGTAATGAACACAATCTTCACACATTCAGATGCACAGTATAAGTGTGACATTGGACGAAGCTACTTGCATTGATATTTTTTAGTTATATCTTCCCCTTCACTTAGCTTTTCTTTACTATATTCTCACTTATATGACTGTGATTTCACACATGCCTGTGAATTATCTGCTTTACAGGAATACTGTATATTTTCTCATTTTTTCATTTCTGAAATTTACTTATATTGTTTATTGTGCTAAGTGTAGCAACAATACTTTTCTTGGTCATTAAAGCTTTCCCTTCCCCTTTTCTTCCAACTCACCAAAAATACAAAAACTGCTAATTTTCTGTCCAATAACGCATACTTCATCTGATGACGCATACTTCATCATCATCATCATCATCATCATCATCATCATTTATTTATATATTATTCATATAGTGCTGACAAGATACACCGTGATTTACCTTAGTTGGAATAAATGGTGAATAACAAAGAAGGGTTTACAGAGTACAATAGGATTAGAGGATTAGAGGGCCCTACAAATTAGAGTTTACAAACTAAAGGTTATGGTACATTTGAGACATTAGGATTTTAGAAAGGATTTTGTGATTTATGATACAGCAATGATCGATTAATTAAGGTGCGTTGAATAAGCTTCTTTAAACTGTTGGTTCTTTAAGGAGCATTTGAAAGTTTGGATGAAAGGAGAAAGTCTGACAGCTTGAGGCAGAGAGTTCCAGAGAAAAGCAGAAGCCCAAGAGTAGTCTTGTAGATGAGAATGGGCAGAAGTGATGAGAAGCGAGGTGAAGGTCAGAAACAGAGAGCAAAGATTGTGCGAAGGAGAGTATTTGGAGATCAGAGATTAAATATACGGAGGGCTTTATTGTTAAGGGCCTTGAATGTGAGTGTTAGTAATTTGAATTTTATTCTAGAGGAGATTGGGAGCCAGTGAAAAGACATGCATATGGGAGCAGCTGATGTTGAGCAGTGAGGCAGATGAATGAGTCTAGCAGCTGCATTTAGAACAGATTGGAGTTGTGAAAGGTGACTTGTTGGAATACCTGTGAGAAGTAGGTTGCAGTAATCAAGGCAGGAGATAAGACTGAATAAGTATTTTGGTTGATTCTCAACAGAGATATGGTCATATTCAGGTAATGTTGTGCAGTTGAAAATGACAAGTGTTTGGATGTGTGATGAAAAAGACAGATGGGAGTCTAGTGTAACTCTTAGGCAGTGTGTCTGTGTGGTGGAATGAAAGGTAATGTTGTTTACCGTGAGTGTTATCTGAGGGACACTGGAGAAAATATAATAAGTTTTGTTTTTGAAAGTTTCAGTTTCAAGTGGCACTGTGACATCCAGGAGGAGAAAGCAGAGAGACAATCTGTAAATTGGGAAAGGACAGAAGGAGAGTGGTCAGGAGTAGAAAAGTAGAGTTGGGTGTCAGCATAAATGTGATACTGAGGTCCAAACGACTGAATAAGTTTTCCTAGTGAAGTAGTATAGAGTGAGAACAGCAGGGGGCCTAGAACAGAGCCTTGAGGAACTCAGACAGAGAGGGAACGTAGTAGAAGTAGAGTTAGAGAAGGCAACTTAAGAAGAAACGGCCAGACAGATAAGATGTAAACTATAAAAGAGTAGTGTCACAAATGCCAGCTGAGTATAGAATGTCTAGGAGGAGTGGGTGGTCAACTGTGTCAAAGGCTGCAGAGAGATCTTGTAAAGAACCATCAAGCAAGTCCTTTCCACAAATCAGTTTCCAAACAACTATGTTGTAGGATGCAGTGCCATCTGCTAATACTTACCTGAAGTGGATATTTCTTTTTGAATATGATTTTTGTTGTTAATTCAGAAAACATCTGGTAATGCATTTATGAATGCCTTCAGAAGAAAGCCAAGATACAAAGATAAAAAGGAGTTAAATATCTAGTAACAGATGAGTAATTGTAGCGCTGATCTTGTACTTAAAACCTTGTATTCAAAATGTCAAATCATGAATTCACAAAATCTGTTTAGACAAGCAATTCTTTTAATTTTATGGTTGGAAAAGTTTTTCTTTATTTAAGTATGCTATTAGTAAGACTGTGAAAAGAAACATTTCTGACTGAAAGGGAAACTATCACGAAAATTAAACTTCTGTACTATTTATGATATAATAAATATCTCTTATTTTGTTGAAGTTTTATTTTGTGCTGGAGTTGAGTTAGCTTTAAATAATCTTCTATTAAAAGGGAGCCCCCCTTTAAAGACAGAGGACTCCAAGCTATGTCTGCTGTTCTCTGTTCCTTAGTAACTGGCCTTGCTTCTTGCAGTCTCTGGCCACATGATGACCCCCATTGCTATCTGCGGCCATTCTGTAGCTCATCCTGCCTTCCTTCACCCATGTAAATGATACATACTCAGTTTTTCACTGATACAACAATACTGTGTGCTGTCTAGGCACACAAATACATTTTTAGCAGTCAATAAAAATGCTGACTCTGACTTCTGATTTTAGAAAGAGTACATCATTACAACAACTAGAATGTTTCTTATTTCCATGAAATTTATATATATATATATATAGAATAGGGACGTACCTCCTCTTGTAAAATATAAAGATATTATAAGTTACTGAGGAGTTCCATGACCATATAAAAACATGAGACCGAATCTACAATATACAATGCAAAGACATTTTAAAAAAAAAAACTTGTGCCAGGAATTGCAGCATAGTTCTCAATTACTCTGCAATTATGCAATTATAGTTTATTTAAAAATATATTTGAGAAGCTCTGTGCAATTTTTGAAGTCTTTAGATTGATTCATACGAAAAAAAATACTGAAGCTGATTACAGACATAAATTGTCATAAGTTGGCGGCATTGTTGAATTTTGTAACGAGTAGTTCACAGTTTAAAGCAAATTTTTGTATTGGGTGTGATTATGTTATGGTTGAGCCTTATTGTTATTAGGTTATCTAGTTGGTATTTTTGCAAGTATCACAGATTAAGCGGCGCACCAACACCATTAAAATTTAGCAATTGGACAAATGATTTGTTTAGTAACTATATATTTATATATATATATGTGTATATATAAATATATATATAAGAAGGAAAAAGGGTCCGCACTCTCAGGACTTAAATAGGTTCAAACGG